>JAKNSD010000045.1:307500-611848 GCA_023525715.1 Cichorium intybus | reverse complement strand
TAAGATCACATCACATCTTTAGGCTTATTACAATTTCAATCCTTATATTATTTAAGTATATCTTTTGACTAATTACAATTTCAGTTCTTATATTTTTTAATTACAACTATAGGTTAATTATAGTTTCAGTCCATGTACTTTTGATTTTGCATACATACAATTTTGGTCCCTATAGTTTTTAGTTTGTATTAATTACAATTTTGGCTCTTATAATTTTTATTTCACGATAATTACATGTTCGTTCCCAGTATTTTTTTAATTTACTTTTTATAGTTTTGGTCCTGATAATTTTTAATTTCAATAACTACAATTTTGGTCCCTGTTTGTTATTGCATAAACACTCATTTATATTTTCAACACAAGGGCTTTCTATCAAAAATTGATTTGATATGTTTTGAGGACTGTGAGATTGTTGTGACAATAAATATCAATATACCCATACATGAATCATTTGGTCTTGATATGTACTTTGGCATGAGATTATTTTGTAACAGGGTCACATGTATCGTGATTTGTGTTTTAATGGTAAAAGCTTTTGGATATACATCAAGCTAATAACCACCTACGGTACCAAGGATACCCGAGTAAATAATCACATTTGAAATTGATTTAGTAGTATATATTAGTTTAATAGAAAACTTATTTAGATAAAAACCAAAATTATAGTAACAATACTTATATAGTCATCATAAGAAAGTAGTTGCTTTTCATTTTTTAGCATATATATGCACTTAGAAATGTGTGGATTTATGCACGGTTCATATGTCATGGAAAACGTTATTGACGACGAAATGTTTATAAAATCTTTACATCTTTGAGTTTAAAAAATGTTAAATTTTTACACTTGAAAGTATAAATTTACTGACCATACTTTTATAATTCATAGGTTTTTTTCTACTTAAAGGATTAAAAGTATAAATAACACTAGTGATCAGGGCGGCCCTATATAGGACCCCGGGGGTGCCCGTGTCCCTCTTGAAATTTTATCCCGTAGAGTAAATTTTTTTTATATATAGGTGTTCCTTGTCTAAAAAAAAGGTGCTCCTCAGTTCCCCGTTTTAGAAATAAGTGCTCCTCGATTTAGAAAATTTTTAGAATGGTGCCCCTCATGTCTATTTTTTCTGAGTCCGTCCCTGCTAGTGATCATCGCTAGTGATCATCTATTATATAATATAGGTAGTTTTATATAAAATATATGCGAACACCCCTTGGTAATAGATGTACAAGTAAACATTATACAAAGTGCAAACCACAAACGTACTGGATGGAAGTAATGCCTAAAAGCAAGTTGACATGCAACTAAAAAGCAACCTTACGAAAACGTCTATTTTGGCACAAAAAAAGTATAATAAAGGAATATAATTCTCCTTAAACAATGCCTACAATATAAGTTAGCTGAAGGCCTATTACAAACGTTGATCTCATTCGAGAACTTGAAGAAGAATCCTGTAAAGAAGTTAGCTTAACTGAGCCAGACGTTTAGACTGGAAATTGCATTACTAGAAAAAACACTTTTAATGACACGCATTGCGTGTCATCTAGGGGTACAGATGACACACAAATGTGTGTCAAGGAAGCCTCTGTCATAATATTAGATGACACACATTTGTGTGTCATAAATTTATGACACGCATTTATGACTTACATCTACGAACTACATATATATAACAAGCAAACGTCATCATGTCAAATTGTTAAGTTATCAAAACAATTGTACACTAAATTTAACAAACAAACATAAAATTATTCTTTCAATTCTAGTGGCTTCTTGATTTGATGGTGGTCCTTTATCAATCAGAAGCTTCTTCATCGCCCATCACTCTATTTCTGCCCGTCACCCTATTTCTCATAACTACTGACTTTGGAGATATCTCTAAAGCAGCATATTTAGTCTCTTCTTTAACCACCTAGTTAATAATCATTTAAGTCAAATACAAACAAAGATGTCATGGTTAAAAATTAAAGAACAAAAATAAGAAAAACATGTGAAGTTAATTTAAGTGTCTAAAGGGACTCTTAGATGTTTACTGGTTGAAGCTCTTTGCATGTTTGGAATCTTGTGCACTGGTTGTTGAATACCTGCAGAAATGCAAATTAATTGAGTTATATGTTGACATTAAGATTATTAACACAATTATAGATCGAAAATTATGCATATTGTTAGCACAACTCATACCGGTTCTTAATTCCTTACTTACCAAACCCAGGAATGAAACCAACAACTCAGGAAAGATCTTAAAACTGCTCTCCTAAAAGAGCATACCCAGGAATGAAACCAACAAAATCTAATAACAAATTAACAATACAAATAACTACCGGTGAGTGCAGTTTTCATTAAAAGTAATCAAAATGAGTCAGTTAAAGTTTGATTTTTCTTCATTATTCAACGACTTTCAAGACTCCAAAATAACATCAAGCTAAAATAATACATAAAAGAGCTCATGAAAAACTTACAGTAGCTTCTCGATCAACCTGATCATGAAGGAATTTACAGCAATAGCCTCCAAAACAATCCAAGATGACTCAAATATCTCATGAAAAAACTCAACCCCGATCTCTTCAAATGAATTCCTAAACGCAATCCCAAATGCATTTCCCTGAACAGCCCCTAAGATCTCATGAAAAACTCACAGTAGCTTCAAAAACACAAATCAAAGGCTGCAAAACGAATTTATAGAAACACCAAATTTACCCAAATTTTACAGAAACACCCAAACTCACAGTAGCTTCTTTCCTCAAAGCATCCATCAAAAATACCCAAATTTACAGAAACATTGAACAAAACATTGATTGAAGTCATTGAACAAAGAATATTCTTGTCGATTCCAATTAGGTTAAACATAAAACATAAAACGAATTAGGTTAAACATAAAACGAATCTGATGTAAGTTCATGCTGAAGAGCTCACAATCGATTCCAATTAGGTTAAACATAAAACGAATCGCAAGTCCTTTTGTCGATTATTACCGAAATAACTTCATGTTGAAAACCTACAATCGATTACTAACCCAATCTGAATCGCAAGTCTGTTTTCGTCGTTGTCGAATCTCGTAGTTGCTGTCTGCTACTGACTTGCTTCGTTACCGCAGTCAACTGTGATTATTGAGTGTCGATTGGGGAAAGAAACCAACTTCGACTGTCGCTGCTACCTTGCTTCATTCTCGTCGACGCTGATGTGAATGCAGATCTCGTCGATTGCTACTAAGAACTCGCCAATGGCAGTTACACCCATATCATACAGATGAGAAGAAAGGAATGCAGATCTCGAGTCGATGCCGATTATTTTTGAAGAGATTTGAGAAACCCTAGATATTGGGTTGGGAACGATGGCGTGAATAGGAAAATGTTGAAGACGTGAAGTAAGAGAAATCGGGGAAATTATTAAAGGAAATGAAGGATGACATAAAATGTTTTTTTTATTATGACATTAAAAGATGACATACATTTTTGTATGTCGTAATCACTATAAAATATGACACATATTTACGACATATACAGTTATGTATGTCATAAATTCTTCATATTTTAAGAAAGATGACACTTTTTTAATGACTTACGTTTTTGTGTGTCATAAAATTAGTGTGTGTCATGATTTGTATGTCATTAAAACTATTTTTCTAGTAGTGAAGGGTGCTTTTTATTTCTTAATCTCTTGCATAAATATTTGAACCTGAACTCTCATAGAAAATATGAACCACTCAAAAGGATACGGATAATCCATCAATCTGCTGCAACATTTTCCGAACCGGAGATACTTATATAACTTCAACCTGAATGTCTCTCTACCCAACTTCTCGTTATTAATATTAGCTTCACGTTTTAAAGACAGTTTACCAAGCCCCAAATAAAGATAAATAAAAAAACAGTAGCTTAGCTACGGGGTATCTTAGTACCATACTGAACTTTCTACCAAACCTCTAGCTATGAGGGCAACCTAAATGGACTTTGCTTCTATTAATAAGATAAATACAAATTATAAGTCATGGCTTAGACACCTAATCCAACACACCTATCTAGAGACTACAAGGTGCATGTTATGTAATCTCATCAATATCACACCAATAATATATACAACAGTAATATATACAACGATAAGCACCTAGTCACCCAAGGGTTGTACACCAACCCTACTATATCACCTACAATGCTTTTCACTAGCTTGAAGGGTTTTATACAAACTATGAACTAGAAAAATACCTAAGTTCACATGAAACCCTAAAAGAGATCTATGTTTTTCTACAATGAATATATAACAAAACCTAAAGGCCAACAATTATTTCTAAAGATCAAAACAAGAATTGCCAACCTTTGAATCTTGTTCTTAAAGCTAGCAGCAAAGAGATCCTGCCTCAAATGAAGTGACACCCAAGTTATGGAGGAAAGAATGCAGCAGAGTCTCTGGAGAGTCTTGAAGTTGGCGCAGGTTTTAGGGTTCCAGGGGGCTCCTTTTATAGCCTCCAAGGGTTACAGTTGAAACCCTAGAGGAGCCTCCTTAATGGGCAAGCCTGTTGACCACTTGAACCAAGGCCTCTAAACCCTAATTAGGGTTTTCGCCAACTATGGAGTAGCCTCCATATTTGGAGCCATTTTGGCCCCTGGCTACTGGCTTGCCAGTTATTCAACTATTGAATAAATACAAACCAGTCCCTGCACTTTTAATTAATTAATTTAATCACTAAATTAAATCCAATTAATTCTAGATTAAATTCTAATTAACTAATATAGTTTCTAATTAATATATTAATACTTAAATATATTAATAAACTATTTATTTAATATCTATTGATTTATTAAACAATTAATAAATCAAACTCTCTCTCTCTCTCTCTCTACTGAAATCTACATCAATCCTCCAGCTATGAGGGCAACCCAAATAGACTTTGCTTCAATTAACAAGATAAATACAATTTACAGTCACGCCTTATACACCTAATCTAACAGTCTCCCACTTGGATAAGTCTATGACTTTAATTGTCTATTTACCTTCTGATTAATATCAGTTTCCTAGAAACTGTTCCTGAACTCTGACCCAGTCAGTTCTGTCCAAAGATAAGTGATCAGATGATCCTCCGTCCAACAATATATTTTCATACTCAAGGCATGAATTAAGATCAATCTTGGTCCGATACTCTGTTTTCTCGATTTTCGATCTGCTTATGACTTTTAAGACTACTAATTGAACACATCAATTCAGTCCCGGTTGGCCAACACTTTCAGTCAACTTCAAAATCATCGAGAGGCCCACAAATATCTGTTTCCCATTGGGTCACGGGACGGATGAGTTTTGACTTATATGTATATACCTTTTACCAGTCAGAATACTCACAACAATACGTTTTATAACACCGAGTTACCGGTGCGTTTTCGCATTATTAATGAGCAACTACCTCGCAAACTATAGATCATATCTCTCCACTTAAAGATCAAAGGATATTATCGTCTTAACATTGCTTGTGATGTAATCCATGAAACAATCTGTTAAGCGCGGGTTTATCCAATACTCAAATCTATATTTTCTTAGTACTCATGAATGTTGTAGCAGTCTTACTGCAATGTCTAACTCCTTAGACAGTCTACAACCGATTCACGATAGTCTTCGTTCATACTTACTCCCTAACAGTATGACCAACTGTGGAATTTTAAATAATCTAATTACTTACAAAGTTTAAACATACAAATATTGAAACATAATAATAAACAATTGACAAAGGTAGTAACAATACTCATTTATAAATCTCCATTATAAAATCACCAAGTCAATTACATTTATACTGTTACAAGTTTCAAAACCTATCTAATTGCTAAAACTAATATCATCCTTCAGTCCAATGCTCCGAGCATGCTGATTGTGCTTGATCCTGCTCAGTGCCTTAGTCAAAGGATCTGCATGATTATCTTCTGATGATACCCACTTAACCAAGAGGTGACCTTCTTCTACGCGATGTCGAATGTAATGGTACTTTCTGTCGATATGCCTGGACTTTCCATGATCTCGCGGTTCCTTTATCAAAGCGACCGCTCCTTCATTATCGCAGAACAGTTCCATTGGCTTCTGAATGCTCGGGACAACTCCAAGGTCACCGATAAAGTTCTTCAGCCAAGCTGCTTCCTTAGACGCTTCACTCGCCGCAATGTACTCTGATTTGCACGTTGAATCAGCCACCGTCTCTTGCTTGGAACTTTTCCAAGTGACCGCTCCACCGTTTAGAAGAAACACCCAGCCCGACTGAGACGGACCACTGTCTCTATCTGTCTGGAAACTGGCGTCTGTATAACCACTCACTTTCAAGTCATCACTGCCACCAAGGACTAACACCATGTTCTTTGTCCTTCACAGATACTTGAGTATGTTTTTAACCGCTATCCAGTGTCCCCTTCCAGGATTACCCTGGTACCAACTTACCATGCTCAATGCAAAGGATACGTTGGGACGAGTACATGTCATAGCTTATATGATCGACCCTACTGGCGAAGCATAAGGTATCTGAATCATCTCATATATTTTCTCATCGGTACTCGGGCTTTGAGTCTTACTGAACTTGGCATTACTTTTGATAGGTAGCTCTCCCTTCTTGGAATTTTCCATACTAAACCTCTTTAGTACCTTTTCCAAGTATGTACACTGACTTAGACCTATTAGCTTTTTCTTTCTATATCTCAGTATCCTTATCTCGAGAATATAAGCAGCTTCTCCAAGGTATTTCATAGCGAAACACTTCCCGAGCCAAGACTTGACATCTTGCAAGGTCGGAACGTCGTTTCCCATGAGCAGTATGCCATCAACATACAACACCAGAAAAGTTACTATACTCCCACTAGCCTTGACATATACACAGGACTCATCTTCACTCCTAGAGAAACCAAACTCTTTGACTTTCTCATGGAAGAAAAGATTCTAGCTGCTAGATGCTTGTTTCAATCCGTAGATTGATCTCTCAAGCTTACACACTTTATCAGGATGCTTTGTGTCTACAAAACCTTCTGGCTGATTCATGTAAACATCGTCAGTCAGTTTCCCGTTAAGGAAAGTGGTTTTGACATCCATATGCCAAATTTCATAATCATGAAATGCAACTATGGCAAGCATTATCCTAATTGACTTAATCTTGGCTACCGGTGAGAAGGTTTCATCATAGTCAACCCCCGGGGTCTGAGTGAATCCCTTCGCAACCAGCCGAGCTTTAAAAGTGTGTACTTTACCATCCATGTCGGTCTTCTTCTTGAAGATCCACTTGCACCCGACTGTCTTACGACCCGGCACATTGTCAACCAAGTTCCAAACTTGATTGTCATACATGGACTTGATCTTGCTGTCCATTGCCTCTTTCCATTTGGTAGAATTGGGGCCCGCCACCGCCTCACGGTAGTTAGCTGGTTCATCCAAATTTGTCAACGTACAATCACTGACAAACGTGTCACCATCCAAAGTTATATGGAAACCATAAAACTCGGGTGGCATGCTAACTCTACCCGAACGTCTAAGAGGTAATGAGATGTCGGTGGGTCCAACAGGAACTTTTTCCTCATGTTGGTGGCTAGTTTCTCCTATGGTTGGTTCATCGGGCGTCTCTTGAATTTCTTCAAGATCAACCGTACTCCCACTGTCCTCTTTAGAAATGAGCTCTCTCTCTCGAAAGACCCCTCGTCTAGCTACAAAGACCACGTCCTCACTTGGCCTTTAGAACAAGTATCCAAATGACTGTTTCAGGTATCCGATGAAAATACACCATTCACTTCTTTCTGCGAGCTTGTCTTGAGTTTCTCGTCTTTCGAAAGCCTCACAGCCCCAGAATTTGATGTGTGCCAACGAGGGAACTTTCCCCGTCCACATATTGTGCGGTGTTTTCGCAACCTTCTTGGTTGGGACAAGGTTGAGGATATGGGCGGCAGTCTCTAAGGCACACCCCCAGAAATGGATTAGAAGTGAAGCTCGACTCATCATGGAACGAGCCATGTCCAACAAGGTTCGGTTTCGTCTCTCAGCAACACCGTTCAACTGCGATGTTCTGGTAGGCGACAACTGTGAAACTATTCCACATTCCTTTAGATAATCAAGAAACTCGATACTAAGATACTCACAACCCCTGTCACCCAAGGGTTGTACACCAACCCTACTATATCACCTACAATACTTTTCACTAGCTTGAAGGGTTTTATACAAACTATGAACTAGAAAAATACCTAAGTTCACATGAAACCCTAAAAGAGATCTATGTTTTTCTACAATGAATATATAACAAAACCTAAAGGCCAACAATTATTTTTAAAGATCAAAACAAGAATTACCAACCTTTGAATCTTGTTCTTGAAGCTAGCAGCAAAGAGATCCTGCCTCAAATGAAGTCACACCCAAGCTATGGAGGAAAGAATGCAGCAGAGTCTCTAGAGAGTCTTGAAGTTGGTGCAGGTTTTAGGGTTCCAGGGGGCTCCTTTTATTGCCTCCAAGGGTTACAGCTGAAACCCTATAGGAGCCTCCTTAGTGGGCAAGCCTGTTGACCACTTGGACCAAGGCCTCTAAACCCTAATTAGGGTTTTCGCCAACTATGAAGTAGCCTCCATATTTGGAGCCATTTTGGCCCCTGGCTACTGGCTTGCCAGTTATTCAACTATTGAATAAATACAAACCAGTCCCTGTACTTTTAATTAGTTAATTTAATCACTAAATTAAATCCAATTAATTCTAGATTAAATTCTAATTAACTAATATAGTTTCTAATTAATATATTAACACTTAAATATATTAATAAACTATTTATTTAATATCTATTGATTTATTAAACAATTAATAAATCAAACTCTCTCTCTCTCTACTGAACTCTACATCAATCCTCCAGCTATGAGGGCAACCCAAATAGGCTTTGCTTCAATTAACAAGATAAATACAATTTACAGTCATGTCTTAGACACCTAATCCAACATAGCCTACATACTTTACACTAGTCTCGTACGTATACAAGATACTCGTTATGCATAGTATATAGGCAAGGTACTCGTTATGCATACACCCACTATATGGTTGCAGTTAGAACATGAACAAGATCAACACACAAGAACACATAGAATATCGTTAGATTAGGTGTCTAAGCCATGACTATTATTTAGGAATATACTTGATTGATAACAGCACAGTCCTTTTGGGTTACCCTCAAAACCAGCAGAGGACAATAAAACTTATAAAGAGAGAGAGATTGATTTATTAATATATTTTGAGAATAATATATTCATAATATTTAATTAATGATTAATCAGAAATTTATTTAGAATTAATATTGGGATTAATTGGATTAATTAAATGTGCAGGGGTTGAATTGTAATTGTTCAATAGTTGAGCAATAGATAAATATTTTATATATATATATATATATATATATATATATATATATATATATATATATATATATATATATATATATATATATATATATATATATATAGTTAATTATGGTAATGATAATTCAATTGAATTGTATGATAAAAGGCTTATCATAACAAGAGTTCAAATATGGCAGTGGGTTCGCCATTCTTCTATCTTTTGTTTCTTGCTTGCTTGGTTTTAGGTGTGAGCCATTAGAGGCACAACACTTGTGTTGCTTGCTTCCAAATCTTTGAAATATTGTAATGATAATTCAATTGAATTGTATGATAAAAGACTTATCATATCAAGAGTTCAAATATGGCAGTGGGTTCTCCATTCTTCTATCTTTTGTTTCTAGCCATTAAAGGCACAACACTTGTGTTGCTTGCTTCCAAATCTTTGAAGGTATGAAATTCTGAACTGTATTAGAATATAAATTTGATTGTATACCTTATGTTCTTAGTTATAGATTAAATAGTGAAAACATAGATCCTTATTAGGTTGCATGTGAACTTAAGAGATTTAAGTTTATAGTTTGCATAGAACCCTAAAGTGGTATCAGAGCATATATCTATTTTCTATTGAACTGCTGTAATTGAAGAACTTTATTAGGGTTTATTGGATTTAAAACCCTTGGCCTCATGGGTGTCGACTTCTAGCTAGGATTTTAGAAACCATAGCCTTCACCCACCTTTTTTCGAAAATTTGAAGGCTCTTCACAGGGTTTTTTTATTTTTGGTAAATATGATTATTTAATAAATGGAGACCCTTGGCCTTATTTTCTGGAAAACTTAGCGGGCAAGGAATATGATTAAATTAATTGATTTAATTTGTTAATCCTTATGTGATTTAATTAATTTAATTAATGTCAACGCCTAGTAATATCAAGTATTTTAGGCGTTGTTTAGCCGTGTTTTAGTTAATTTATCATTATTAGTTGGCTAATATCATTTACTTTTGTGCCAAAGTGCTTGGAAATGTTTTAAGTGTAAATTGTTGAGTATATTTGTGATGAAGTGCTCAAGTATCCGAAGACCTAGCTGAAGGCCCCGAAGTGCAAACCATATAACAAGTAGACCCCAAAGTAAAACAACCATAAGAAGAACCCCGAAGTGTGAAGACTCCGAAGGGAGTATCCTGGAGGATCCGAAGACTTCTTAGCTGTAACACCTTTTGAGTGAACGCATGATAGTATATTACGTGGTGCATGAATCTTGTATCCTATTGGTCAGTACTCTGATAGGACATTCTCTGTAAACAATTTGTACTATGCGTATCACTGATCAAGTATAAATATCAGTGATACCATACCGTATGTGTGTGCGAGTTGATCATCGTCCCAATTGTAAAACCCTAAATCAATCAATCAAAGCATTCGGCACAAGTTATCCAATTCACTTTGTTCATTAACTGTTCTTATTACTGTGTGATTGCTTAGTACAAGTTATATTGTTAGAATACTAGTCATCACTAGTTTATTTAATCGATTTCAACACCCAACAAGTGGTATCAGAGCATGTCAGTTCAAAAACCTGTTTATAGAGCTTTATTTCATTGTTACAGTTCTAGATCTGAATCGTTTCTCAGATCTAGTATTCCGCAACTGTTACACAACTCTACAACTCGTTTTTCTGAAAAGATCCAGTTGAAATCCATTCAAAATGACTGATTCTACTGCTACATATGCTAACATGCTCAACTACGCCAATTTAATTGGTTCTTCCAGAAAAGCTCCTGTTCTCGTTCCAACCTACTACGATTACTGGGCTGATCGTATGAAGGATTACCTCGAAGGCCTCGATGAAGCAAAAGACATCTGGAGATCTGTGAAAGATGGTCCTCACACCGACATTGAAGGAAGATTCATTGACATTGATGATGTTGAAGCCGGTAGTGTTCTGAATGCAGCAGACTTAAGGAAAGTTAGGAATGATGAAAGAGCTATGCGAGAACTTCGAAGTAGACTCGGACCTGATGTTCGTCATCACATCTCTGGAGCAAAGTCCGCCAAAGAGATCTGGGATCGTTTGGCTGTTCGCTTTGCTGGTGACAATACTCTACAATCAAGTGTTGTTCAAGAGGTGTTGGCAGATTTTGGCAACTTCAAGCAACAGGAGAATGAAAGTTTAGAACAAGCTTACGAACGTTACAGCAAAATGGTGTATGATCTGGAGAAGTATGGTGAAACAAGGAGTCAACAAGAGATCAACATCAAATTTCTCTACAGCTTAAGGCCTGAATGGAGACCCATCATGCTGAAGATTAAATCCTATGAGAACATTAACACGTACTCACTGGCTACTCTCTATAATCTCATCAAATCCCATGAACCTGACATCTGTGGTAGAAGGACTGAGAAGGCTGGTTCTAGTTCATTGGCTCTTTTGTCAAAAGCTGAAGAAGAAGAAGACAAGGATGAGCCTGATGGGTACATGGAAGATGAAAACGGAGAAACGATTGCCTTGTATGCTGTAAACAATCGTAGATTCAAGAAACCCTTTGTCAACAAATCCAATCCTGCAAAACTATTTGTCAAAAACTTTAACAAGAACTCTTTCACTCTGAAGCCTAAACATGAGAGTTTTACACCAAAGGATGAAACAATCAACTCCTACACTCCAAACCCACTTGAATCAAAGACTTCAGAGTCTTCAAAAGACAGATCAGAAGGGAAGAAGGTTGCTGGTGATTCAGGTTTTGATTGCAATTACTGTCATGGTCAGAATCACTTCGCAAAAGACTGCATGTTGAGGAAGCGAAATGAGAAACAGACTCAGGTAAAGGATGAAGCTTACTATGCCAGGAAGATGGACGAAGTGAGAGCGAAGACCAAGGACTTAGCCTTGATGGCCTGTGATGTTTATTTAGGAACATATCAAGTCTAGTCATCCGATTCCGAAGATGAGGAAGTAAGGAAGCCAACTCATAGTATATTCATGGCCTATGATGATGGTAAGAGCTTCCTGAAGCATACCTCGGAGGAAACTGAATCTGATGAAAATGTGGTTTATGAGGGACTGGGTTATGAAGGATTTGGAGACTTTGGTCATGATGATTCTGGTATGAAGAAAGCGCTGGAAGCTGAGATTCCAAAGATCGTGTATGATGACTCTTCGGATGATGAAGAGGAGGTTTGCTTCATGGCGAAGGACACACGTCTCAAAATTCCGGAGCAGGTATCCAAACTTCTCGTGTCTTTTAAAATTCCTGAATCTAAATTTGCTCCTATGATAAATGAAATAACTCGTGATTGTTCTGTACTGCATAAATTGCTTGTTGATGCTAAAAATAGGGAGAAAATCAGTGAGCAGGAGATTCTCAACTTGAGGGGGATAGTAGAAAGTTCGAAGCTAGCTCTAGAGAAGACCAATTTAAGAATCACACTGCTAGAGGAGACTAGAGAAAAACTTTTGAATAACAATGATGTACTTTTGAGACAACGAAATATTTTATGTGAAACTGCTAAACGGTTGTATGCTCATATAACTCGTATTTATCATTCTGCTGATGTGTGTAATGTCCAACATAGGAAACTACTGCCCTTTATTGAATTTAAGCTTAAGAATGTTGATAGCATTACATATGAATGTGAATCCATAGTTTTTGGGTCCGAAGTGACCAACCCTTCGTATAAGAACGGTTTAATTTCAGTAGAAAAACATCTCACTGCTGATAACTTGTTGAAACTACTGCCACAAGAAATTCCAATCTTGAAAATGAATGTTCCTCAAATTGAAAATATAGAAAATGTTATTGTTCAAATTGCATCTGAAAGTGATTCAGAAAGCGATTCGGATATGGAGGAAATTGATTGCTCTTCCATGACTTTATTAAAATCGTCCTCCGCATCCGCATCGCCCTCCGAAGTCATCTCACATCTGTCTTCGGTTGACAAAGGAAAAGAAAAAATCGATTGTGAACCTGAAACTTTTGAAAACAAGGAAATTGTAAAATCAAAACTACAAATCTCTGATGAATGTGTCTCCTACGATCAATATCTCAAAGACAATTCAAAACGATTAGTCCATGTTGCTTGTGTTTATCCTAAAGTTTCTTACTTCAAAAATTCTATTTTTGTTAAACCTGGAGGTGTGCTTTCAATTGATAATGATTTGAAAAAGATTGTTGATGAGGATAATTCCACAGTCACCGAGGAAGGATTCTTTTCTTCTTAAAAAATGGTTGAAAATCAAATGAGCGAGAACATGGAAGTGAAAATTAATATAAGAAAACAAGATTTGTATGGACATAACATTTACAATCGTTTGTGTTATGAGAAAGAAAAGATTCCCAAAAACATGTCACATCTTTTACATCTCAAAAATGATAATCACATTTACACCAATCGTAATTACAAACAAATTCAAATTATGGAGAAACCCGTAGCTCCGAAGATGGATGTTTTTCAATTAATGGAATCATGTGAATGCGTACCGCTGTCAAAATCTTCTGAAAATGTTATTGCAAAACCAAAAATTGTTGTCTCCAAGCCTTCGGTACAAAACCCTCAGATTTTGAAAAGACCTCAAATTCTAAACCATACTTCAACTTCCAAAACAAAACCAGCAATTGTGATTACAAAACCAATTCAGAAACCCATTGCTGCGATTTTTAAAACAAAAAAAAAAATCAAAATCTTGTCAAAAGAAAAACACCCTTCGGAGTTTCAAAACCAACAAATGTGATTGCTTCAACTTTTAGAACAAAAACTACCGATTCAAAGATATCAGAAGTCCAAAATCAATTTTCCAAACCAACATTTACACCGACGAATCCTAACTTTCCAAATCCC
This sequence comes from Cichorium intybus, assembly GCA_023525715.1. NCBI lineage: Eukaryota > Viridiplantae > Streptophyta > Magnoliopsida > Asterales > Asteraceae > Cichorium > Cichorium intybus. Next base: position 597,701 of record JAKNSD010000045.1, on the reverse strand, counting down.
AAATTTCAAAAACCAACAAAGAAAACATTTTCAAAAGGAAACAACTTGATAGATACATTCCGTCAATGGCTGTACAAAAATTTGTATTTGTTTAAAGATAAGAATCTTTCATTAAATGATTTCAAATTGGCATACGAAGAGTATATTTGTACCTCTACATTATGCAGTTCAATATCAAGGAAATCAACAATTGAAAATTCTAAGCAAAACTGGAAAAGAAATGATTTAAAAGAAAATCTCACTGCAAAAACCAAATCATCAAGATCTTCAATGAGTTCAAAAATTTCAAGTGAAAAGAAAACATCAAAAACCTCGAAGTCAAAATCATCCAAACAAAAATGGGTTCCGAAGACTTGCATTTTGTCAGTCACTTCAGACTCATCAAATTTGACAAAAAGCTTTTCTGAATCATGTTCAGACTCTTCGGAATCATGTTCATCACATGAGGCTTCGGAGAATCTGATCAACTTAAATGCAAATGAAATATCAGAAGAGGCCGTAGAAAAGTGGATACAAGAATCCTTCGCTTACCCTGAGGACCCAAGATTGATTGGGTACCAACTCCTTCTTGATTAATTGCATATAATGTCAAATGAGCGGTACAATGCTAAATGGTACATGGATAGTGGCTGCTCAAGACATATGACAGGGAAGAGGGAATACCTTAGAGACTATAGGACTTTGGATGATGCAGGAAATGTTCGCTTTGGAAATAATGAGACATGTCCGATTCGGGGTTATGGTAAAATAACAAATGGTCAATTCACAATCAACAGGGTGGCTTTTGTTGAAGGGTTAAAACATAATCTTGTGAGTATATCTCAATTGGTGGTTGGAACGGGTAATTCAGTTACATTCAACAACCAAGGGAGTGTCATCACAAAAGAGGCAACAAACGAAGTCCTGTTGAAATCTGAAAGAAAGGGATCAATGTTTCCCTTAAATCTGAAGCCTGTGACCGGTGGGCAATCCTTTTGTCTTCTTTCCAAAGCCAACTCTGATGTCAGCTGGCTATGGCACCGAATACTTGCTCATCTAAACTTCAAAGACTTAAACAAGCTAGTGGCTATGGATTTGGTTCGTGAAATGCATGCTCTCAAATTTGATAATGATTCGCTTTGTTCTGCTTGTGAACATGGCAAACAAACAAAGCAAAGGCATCCAACTGTGATCAACCCAAAAATCACCGAACCTCTTTTGTTTCTTTACATGGATCTCTATGGACCATCCGCAGTGGAGTCAATAAGGAAGAAAAAGTATATTCTAGTGATTGTTGATGATTATTCAAGGTTCACTTGGGTCTTATTTTTAAGGAACAAGTCAGATGCAGCTGAAGAAATCATAAATTTCATCATGAAGATTGAGATAATGCTCAAGAAGAAAGTCCGAACTATACAAAGTGACAATGGTTCGGAGTTCAAAAATAAAACTCTTGATGGATTCTTGAAAACAAAGGGGATTAGTCACAATTTCTCAGCACCTTACACTCCTCAACAAAATGTTGTTGTAGAGAGGCGAAATCGTTCTTTGTGCGAAGCAGCTAGAACTATGCTTAATTTTGCAAATTTGCCCATGTACTTCTGGGCTGAAGCTATTTCTACAGCATGTTTCACCCAAAATAGATCATACATCCACAAGAGATTTCATATTACACCTTATGAGGTACTCAACCGAAGAAAACCAAATGTCAAGTTTCTTCACATCTTCGGTTGTAGGTGTTTTATCTTGAACTTGAGAATCATCTGACGAAATTCAATGATAAATCAGAAGAAGGGATCTTTCTTGGTTATTCACATGACTCAAAAGCCTATAGAGTTATGAACAAGAGGACAAGCAAAATTGAAGAAACTTTCAACCTCTCGTTCGATGACTACTATATCAAGAAAACACAACATCCCTTTTCCAGTGTCATCGATCTTTTCGAAGCCAACTGTTGATGCATCACCAATCACAACCTTTGACATTGATTTTAGTCTTCTCTTTGATCCACCTGTGAGAGCTGTGGACTCCGAAGCCAGAGCACCAGACAATCAAGTGTCTGAATCGTCCAAACTTACAGATGGCCCTGAAGACTCAACTCCAAGTAGTGTCCAAAGACCTCTTTGGTTGAGGGGGAGAGTTTAAATGGATCCACAGGGAATTCTGGCTTCGAGGGGGAGCAAAACAACACAAGTCTCAATGACCCTCCACATGAAGTTTCACACATCATGTCCCTCTATCCTTCAGTCGAGGGGGAGCCAGAAGTCGCAACTCCAAACTCTTCGAATCAAGAAAGAATAGTCTCTCCACCAGCTAGCATCGAGGGGGAGCAATTTCTAAACTCTTCCATTCATTCTTCAAGTTTAAACACTCCACAAACAAATGATAACAATGTCAAAAATTCGAATAATCATTTAATTATGGATGATTTCCCTTCCACTTTGGGGTATCCTTCAGATATTGAGGAAATTGATTCTGAAGGACCTCCTGAATTTGATCCAAATTTTCCTCCTTTGGAAAAATGGACTAGGAATCATCCACATCACTTGTCATCGGTAATGTTCAAGATAAAGTATTGACTCGTGCACAACTTCACCAAAAACAACTTGATTTGAACAAAACTTCGGAGTTGTGCATGTTCAATGTCTTTATTTCAAAGATTGAACCAAAGAATGTTAAAGATGCATTTGATCACCCTGACTGGATTGAAGCAATGCAGTTGGAATTAGAGGAATTTGAAAGAAACAAAGTTTGTAGGCTAATTCCAAAACCTGCTAATGCTTCAATTGTTGGTCTCAAATGGGTATATAGAAATAAACTCGACACCGAAGGCAATGTAGTTCGGAACAAAGCAAGGTTGGTTGTCAAGGGTTACTGTCAACAGGAGGGGATTGACTACGAAGAGACATTTGCCCCTATTGCCAGACTCGAATCAGTTCGAATATTTTTGGCTTATGCTGCACATAAAAACTTTGATGTCTACCAAATGGATGTCAAATGTGCTTTTTTGAATGGGGATCTCGAGGAAACCGTCTTTGTTGAACAACCACCTGGCTTTGAAAGTAAAGAACATCCCAACCATTGGTATGTGCTAAACAAAGCTGTCTATGGTTTAAAACAAGCTCCAAGAGCTTGGTATGAGACCTTGACAAAATTTCTAAAAGAATCAAATTTCAAACAGGTTCAGTGGATCCAACACTTTTTAGAAAGAAAGTTGGATCTCATTTGATGTTTGTCCAAATTTATGTGGATGACATAATTTTCGGATCCACTGATCCCAATCTTTCAAAAGACTTTGAAAAACTAATGAAAAGCAAATTTCAAATGAGTATGATGGGAAAGATTAATTTCTTTCTTGGATTACAAATAAAACAATCTAAGGAGGGGATTTTTATTAATCAACAAAAGTATACGAAGAGTCTGTTTGAACGCTTCGGAATGACTAACTGTTCCAAAGCAAAAGTTCAATTGCCTACAGGTACAAGGTTGAATCCCTCATTGGACAAACCGAATACTAACATCCAGACATACCGAATCATGATTGGATCATTGCTTTATCTCACAGCCAGTCGACCAGATATCATGTTTGCTGTTTGCAACTGTGCAAGATATCAAGCTGAACCACGAGAACCTCATCTGGCTGCGGTTAAAACAATTTTTTGATATTTAAACAACACACCTGCTTATGGTTTGTGGTACCCAGCAAATTCAGGCTTCTACATACAAGTTTATTCTGACTCGGATCTTGGTGGATGCTCTATTGATCGCAAGAGCACTTCGGGGGTTGTCAATTCCTTGATGGAAAGCTAATCAGTTGGCAATCTAAGAAGCAAACTTGTGTCTCTATCTCCACTGCTGAAGCTGAGTATGTGGCTGCTGCAGCTTGTACCTCACAAATCATCTGGATTCAAAGCCAACTAAAGGATTATGCCATAAACATGAGAAAAATTCCTTTGTTCTGTGATTCACAAAGTGCCATTAGCATATGCCACAATCTTGTTGTACACTCCAAGACGAAGCATATAGCTCTTCGCTATCACTTCATCAAAAGTCATGTTGAGGAGGGGAATATTGAGGTGCACTTTGTTCACACAACCGAACAATTGGCAGACATCTTCACAAAGGCTTTGAATGAAGAGGCATTTACTAGAATCGTTCGTGGACTTGGAATGATTGATGGATCCACTCTACAATAATCTCAGATTTGCTCATTCTATCCTTAGTCTCTTCAATCGCAAAACAAAAATTCATAACACTCCACAGAACTCCGAAGACTTTTATCACTTCGGAGCCCATCGGAGTAAAACAAGTAAAACTACCTAATGTTGCACCGCAGCACTCCGAAGCCTTTTGTCGCTTCGGATTACATCAGAACAGACATTTTGAAGTCAATAAATTATCATAAATGTTAAAACTTTTTTGAAACATCTTTTGCCTTTGCATCTCAAGGAGAAATCTTCTAACAACAAATGGATGTTTCATAGAAAAATCATTTGTAAAACCTTACAAGCTTAAATCACAATTTTTCATGCATAAATGACCAAGTTTAACCTTCCTTTCATGATGTAACTGATTAAAGGACAAAACTTTGATTTTAGATTCTGAAAATCATACGTTATCGCACTAAAAGGTTTTTGGGAATCAAATTGAAACATTGGTAAGTAAACAGACTTCAGAGTGAGGTTAAGGCTATTTTACAGATCAAAGCCTTGTTTGATTCTAATATCCTTAACATAATGTCTATTCCTAACCTCCCTACTAAACTTGACTCACTTCAATGCTAAACTAATCAAGTAGCTTCAAAATTACTCAGGATAACTCAAGTGTTCCGAAGTTTTCTTCAAAAGTAGTACCAACATTGCTTGATAAGCAAATTAAAAATTATTTTCATTAATGTTTCAAAATTGAACTAAATGAAGCTTTTCAAACTCAAGGATTGAACAAAGCAAAAAAAAATGCACCACAAAAGGAAACTAATTGGTGGAATTTTTACACTTCGGATAAGAAAATCCAAAAAGGAAAAGATAACCTTCAAAATGAAAAATTGAAAAACTCAAAAAGATAAGAGAAAGAAAAATGTCAAAAGATCCAAAGACAACAATCAAGTGAAAAGATAAACAAGGGAGTGCAAAAGAAAGACAAATTAGCACTCAAAGGCTTATTCTTCTGTTTTAAATAACAATACAAGGAACTCCTATAACATAGTCGAGTACCATGTAGAGAATATGAACATTTCAAGTAATCAATCTTAAATGGTAAAGTTGGGGTGGTGTACGAAGCTCAAAGGCTTGTCATCAGAGAATATTATCCAAACACTTCAACTGATGAAATGAAATAAGTTTTCAAAAAGCTCTTCAATATCAATCCAAATTCAAAAATACTTTTGATGCTCAATTCAAAAATGAAAACCTTTTAAATTTTGATGCATAGAATGTTTCCATTACTTGGTATGAAAAATTTGAAACACAAAAGAACAATCAAACCTTTGACTCTAAATGCGAAATTAAGTTCACATCGGGGTGATTAGACTTATACATTCATGACTGATATTGAATCAAATAAACTTCGAAGTAAAAAATGGACTTCCAACATGATCCGAATGATTCTGAACGTTAACCTGTTAAATCTTCATTTCATAATATTCAGGGAAGTCAAGGTTAAGTGTCATAATGCATCTCTCAAAGTTAAAACAAAGCATATTCAAGAAAAACCAAAAGGAATAATGTTAAGATAAAAACATGGACTTCAGAGTATTGTGTTATCAATACCCTTCGGAGCTGCACATAACATTTACTAAACTCTTATACTCCGAAGGAAACACATATCAGTTGCAAACATACTTATTGATCCGAAGTCAATTTATTGTTCAAATGATTTTGACATTTATGATAAGGACAGAGACAAACATTTGTTTAAAATAAATGAACGTTAAGTTAACAGCTGTCATGGAGAGAATAACGGGAAATCATAACAAAAAGATCTTGTGAAAATGGCGCTTCAATTTCAAATGATCACGACTGACAACATGACGTTTCCACTTTTGCAGGGTTAGTGGGACGCGCGTGTGCTGAGGTGTCTTAATATTAGTGTACCAATTAAAACGTGCATTTAATGGCCTTGGGACCACAAACACTATTTATACCTCACACCGCTTCATTTTACCTCTTTACGCGATCATTTCTCCTAAACTTACTCTGCAAGAATTCTCTCAAGAAACCATAAATTCCTTTCGTCTTCCTCGATCATTCAACAATGGCTGAAGCATCGTCTCAGACAACTGAAGCGATCTCGATCCCTGTTCTCAAGAATCAGTCTGCTAACCTGGTTCTTCGCACTGATCCAAACCTCTACCCACAACCATTCGTCGCTCTTGTCGAATGTCTGAAGGTATCTGTTCTTGGTCATGCTCTAACCCATGCTCCAACCATTCCTGCAACCATTGTGCACAGAGCCCACTACACCTCGAATGCTCTGTTCGACTCCAACAACAATGTCAAATCTGTATTCTACGAATCCATCGATTCAAGGGGCAAGACAAAGAAAGTTCAACTGACGAAGGAGAAATTTGCTGAAGCCCTTCATCTTCCACTCTACAACTCCAAAGAGATGGTCATTCCAACTGCTGACCAATTGGTGGACATGTTCAACGCCATAGGGTATGAACCACAGTTAGAGACCGTCAGCACATTCAGGAAGAAACAACTTCCAGATCTTTGGAGGTACTTTTTCAGCATCTTCCTTAGATGTCTATATGGAAGAACCTCTGGTCTAGACTGTGCGAGTCAATCCTTCCAAAGTCTGCTGTATGGCATCTACTATGATGTAAATGTTGATTTCGCATCAATCCATTGGGCTGACTTCTGCTCCTATATCAATCACTCTCTCAAGGGAACTGAAATTTCCAATGCCAGATTTTGGGCGATAGTCGTTGATGCCCAATACACACAGATAGGGTTCGTTTATGACCCTAATCTTCATGAGATGAAATACACACACATTACAGTTCCTCAATTGGATGATGTTCCTACTGAGTTTTGCGCACAAATTCCTCGAGTGATGCTCTCTAAAGTGTCAATGGAGTGTGATGAGGCCAACATGTATCGTAACACTCTGGAGATACGCTATCCTGTTCTCAAGATCACACCTGCCGTTCCTGTCAAAGCACAAGCCCTATCCAAAGGGAAAAGAAAAGCTACTAGAGGACATAGTGGTCCGAAGAAGGTTGTGAAGAAAAAGAAGTCTTCGGGACAAGGCACCCCCAAAAGATTACAATCAAAAAGATCTAAGAAAGTTTCAACAGTGGATGAGTCTTCAGAGTCAGACAGGGCTCCATATGGAAATGTTCAGGGTGAAGAGGAAGAAGAACACCAATTCTCACCAATTCATGAAACAAGACCACCATCACCAACACAAACCAGCAAACCACCCACTCCACCACATACCAGTACACCACCTCCTCCACCTCCAACTTCAGGGTGAAGAGGAAGAAGAACACCAATTCTCACCAATTCGTGAAACAAGACCACCATCACCAACACAAACCACCAGACCACCCACTCCACCACATACCAGTACACCACCTCCTCCACCTCCAACCACATCCGAACTAACCTCAACAATTCATACAACCCCTTTGGATGTGCCTCCTACCACAGCTCCTTTTTCCTCCACAATATTTACAACCTCAACAGAAACACCACCTACCACTGCCCAACAAACAACCACAATCCACACCACATCTTCTGAGGTACCTCCCACCTCTACCACCACTGAAACACCACCAATTTCTACCCCTCAAACAACTCAACCACTACTCACCACATCAGAATCATTTTTGAATATCCCATTCTTTGGTAAGGATACTTTGCTTCTAGACTATCCATTCCAAGATGACTTCGATTTTGAAACCACCATATCTTCAAAACCCCCATCAAAAGAAGAAGCAATGGCTTCCTTCCACATGGCACCACTGATGATAGAGGAAAATGATGATGATAGTCTTGATGACTCCGACTTCATCCTTGGCAAACAATACAAGATTCTCAATCGCAAACTGGATTCTCTTCTCCAGTTCAACATTGGCTTCGATCCCACAAGAAGGCTTGAGGCAAGTGTTGAGGATCAAGTAGCTGAAGTTCAAAAGACCTTGACTGACAAAATGGATGAAATGGTCAAGGCTTCAGAGAAACGTATTCTTGATCATCAGATCGAAGTACAACGTATTTTGGAAGGGAAGTTCAACACTGCGGTTGAACAGGTTGATGAGAGACACAGGCTCCTTAAGGAGCAAACCGAGAAAAGTGTCAACGATTTGGTCAACAAAATGGAGAAATCCAACTCCGAAGTGATGAAGGCTCTGACTGACCTTCAAGATGTGACCAAAACCTTCAACTCACAATACCAGACGGGCTTTGCCAAACACTTATCTGATGCCCACAAACGCGTGGAAGAGCTAACTGCGGAACTGTCATCTTCCTTAGTCGCTACTTTTGCCAATGAACTCCGAAACACCAATCAAGAAATTCTGACAGACGTTGTTACGAAGTTGAAGAACACACTTCAACCCATGATCAACGTTTCACTAAAAATGGAACGATCTCAAGCTGGCAGGCCGAATCCTCAGGCAATTGCTCTGGTTGGACCATTGGTCTAACCTTCACAAGGGGGAGAATCAGCAGCCTCAGGATCTGAACCTCTAAAATCTCAAGCTTCGGGCTCAACAACCTCCGAACCAAAAACAACTTCCAAACCAAAAACCACTTCTCTATACACTATGGGAAGACCACCTTTCATACCATTCATCTCCACTGCCGGTCCTGCCTTCGGAACCAGAACAACAATTGAGGCAGTGGGTTCTAGTTCAACATCACAAGGCATTATGCTGAGGATTGCTCCACACATGGAGCAAGTCCATAAAGAGAGAGAGGAAGATTACAAGAAGATGATCATGATAAACAACATTGCTCATGAAAATCAAACTTGGACTGCTGAACTAATTACAGCCATTGGTTTCAATGACTTCACAGTCCATAATAGGATTCCTCTTTGAAGCTTTGAGACCAGAACTAAAATCGATCGTCAACTTGATCTTCCTTACAATCCGAAGACCTTTGCCTTTCTACAATTTGAAAGGAGTGTGCCAAAGGAAAAGTTGACTGAGTTCAAGAAGAGGAAGGTGTCATTCCATGCAAAGTTCATTCAAGCTCCGAACTAAGTATGGAGTGAAAAGAAAATTGTAAAAATCATTTCAATCAAAGAAGGAGAGACGTTTATGGGCTTCAAGAACATCAATTTCTTTGTGCTTCGGGGTGTCAACGAAGAGGATTCAAGATTCACAATAGCAGCCTTCCCAATCATGAATCCAACTGACTTCATTGTGCTTCTTGACATCCTGAAGAACTCAGCCGAGAACGAAGTCGAGTCAGTGTCGGTCATCAAGGATGCAAAGAATCACATCCACTCCTTCTTCAAAAATTGCTTGTTGAGAGTTTCTAGGTTCGACATAACTGTGGCAAAACACTTCAGACAGGCACTAGCACCCCCACCAACAACAATAGAAAATTTTGGGCATTTGAAGGCTGGGCAGATAGTGGAAAAGCCTTGAGGTGTCATTTTCAAAGGTCTATCCAGTGATAGTGAAACCATGGTCACAAAATTCTTCGAGATTGATTACATTGGCCTCTATCCTTCGGAATCCATTTCCCAAGTGTCAGGTCTTGTAAACAACTGCTTCGTAAACATTGCGGCTGAGAAGAAAAAGGTAAAAGATTATCTCAACCGGTGGCTGACAATGAGACAAGCTTTGAAGCAAGCTTACAAATATCACTACAAGAAGAAGTAGGCTTCGGATGCACTTCACAGAAAGGGGGAGATTGTTGAGTATATTTGTGATGAAGTGCTCAAGTATCCGAAGACCTAGCTGAAGGCCCCGAAGTGCAAAACAGATAACAAGTAGACCCCAAAGTAAAAAAACCATAAGAAGAACTCCGAAGGGAGTATCCTGGAGGATTTGAAGACTTCTTAGCTGTAACACCTTTTGAGTGAACGCGTGATAGTACATTACATGGTGCATGAATCTTTTATCCTATTGGTCCGTACTCTAATAGGATATTCTCTGTAAACAATTTGTATTATGCGTATCATTGTCAAGTATAAATATCAGTGATACCATATAGTGTCTGTGTGCGAGTTGATCATCATCCCAATTGTAAAACCCTAAATCAATCAATCAAAGCATTCGACACAAGTTATCCAATTCCCGATGTTCATTAACTGTTCTTATTACTGTGTGATTGCTTAGTACAAGTTATATTGTTAGAATACTAGTCATCACTAGTTTAGTTAATCGATTTCAACACCCAACATAAATGCAGGGGTTTTAGTGGAATTCTGGAGAAGTTATGGGGCAAAAAGGCAAAAAGACAAATCTGGCATAGATAGCGCCGCTATCTCGCGACCGGATAAAATATCTGTTTTTGAATTTTGAATTCTGAGATTGCGGGATAAGGCATCACGCGTGTCGCGGAAAAGGCTTGGCCGCGACGCGGGAACCCTAATTTCGCACAACTATAAATATCGGAGTCCCGTCCGACTTTTGAAGCATCCCGGGACGCGAAGGAGGGATCCAAAGGCAGAATTTCGTCAGTTTTTCAGTGGGAATCAATATTTTGGTTATTAATTTAGTTTTTCTCTTGTTTTATCAACTCGGTATCGAGATATTCCGCAATCGGGATTTCCGTCGATTACTCGATGTTCATTTAGATTCATAGTTTCTGAATTTAGTGGAATAGTCAGTAGTTTCGATCTGATATTTGATTATGTGGTTTGGATTTGAGTTTGATTTGGATTTATAAAAGTTAATCATTCGGTTTGATGTTTATTGGCACTTTTTCGGTATTGTTTATGTTGAATGCTTGTTTGGATGTTTTGGGATTGTCATTGCTTCTGATTTTTCTGGAATTTACTTCTGAAATTAGTAACTAATCTTAGTTTAGTTTAGTTCATGCTTGATTTGGGTTTTGGCACTTGTTTTGGTATTGGGTTTTTGTGTGATTTTTGGGAAGTAGAAACAATACCGTTGACTGTAGAGTGACACTACAGTTGGTAATCTGTCGTTCTATCTTGACCACCAAACTCCTGTGGATCGAGCCTTTGCTACCGCTATACTTGTGAGAGTGAGGTTTATTTTATTATTTTTTACCGCATGCCGACTGCTGCGATGTCAAATTTTGGCGCCGTTGCCGTGGAGTTGTGCGCTTAGGATAGACGATCAGTGGTATTTTTCTTTTGATGTTTGATTTTAGTTTTTAATTTTTTTTGTATGTGTACGTCCTCACAATGGACGATTACATGTACCCGGGTCAATCCACGTGTTATGATGACCCGTTTTATTACAATAACGACCAGTGGAACCAAGGTCGAGGACCTCCACGACAACAACAACACAACAATCAGTGGAGAGGACAACGGTATAATAATGGGCTCTACAATAACGGTAATTTCGTTCCTCCGCTTTATTTTGCACAACCGAGTGGGCAGTCGATTGCATCGCACTTCCAGCCACGGGAGTACGATGAGGCATCACCTATATTTTTTTCCTGAAAATGTAGATTTTCAGGTAGAGAGTAGGCCAGAGTTGTTAGGTGTGTTGCCTAAATTTAGGGGTCATAAGGATGATAATCCTTATAATCATCTTCACGAGTTCTTAGCTATAGCCAACGTGAACATACCTATAAATGCTGATAGGAATATCGTTAGGCTTAAGTTGTTTCCGTTCACACTCAAGGACAAGGCTCAGTATTGGTTCATGTCGCTGCCAGCCAATAGTATCACTACTTGGAAGCAGTTGAGGACATGGTTCTTGCAGGAGTTCTACCCTGCAAGGAAGACGATGGAAGTAAGAAGAGATATAGAGGAGTTCCAGCAAAAGCCCGGGGAAGCATTCCATGATGCTTTCGAGAGATTGAATGAGCTGTTGCGCTCATGTCCACACCACGAGTTTCCACGATGGCAGTTGGTCACGATATTCTACGACGGTGTCGATGGTATGAGCCAGGCCATGATTAATGCATCATTTGGAGGGACAATTATGCTGCAAGATAGCGAGACGGCATAGAGGTTCTTGGAGCAACTTAGCAATGGATCCAAGTTCAATTATTCAGCAAGCAGTAGATGTCGATAACGACTGGAAGAAGGAGGTGAAGAATGAGATCGGTTCCCTTAGCAGGAAGCTTGATACAGTATTGGCCACCGTGCAGTAAGGACCACCAAATCAACAGCAGCATGGTCAACAAGAACAAAGACCACAAGAGGTTAGTCAGGCGTATGGTCAAGTGTAATACCACAAAAACAGCCGACAAGATAATTGTGTTGATGTGAACAACCAAAATTTGGGATTTCCGCCAAACTCGCCAGAAACAGAGGCGAGTGATTTTAATACCAATAATACTGTGTGTGAACCTGCATCACCTGAACATGTGATGGAAGGCTATACACCTTGGGAAAGTCAAGAGACCACTGAGAGGGTCGAAAATGTTGTTGAGGAAGAGGTTGTAGGTGACAATGCTACTTCTGACACAACAACTTTTGATGTTTTTGAAAGTGTTAATTATGTTGAGCTGGTGATGGTATACCATCACCAGACAATTTGGTTGAAAAGGACATTGAGGAGGGGGCTACAATTGAAAATACTAACCCCCATCCAACAACTCCTGAAATTGTTGACGCTTTTGAAATTCAAGTTCTGGTGATGAGTGAATCCATACCATCACCAGACAACGTGATCGAAACGGTTGTCGAGGAAGGGGACGTAGATGACAATACCACCCCTGACCTAGCAATTTTTGAAAATTTTGAACATTTTAAGAGTCAAGCTCTGGTGATGAGTGAATCTATCCCATCACCAGATAAAACTAGTCGCTCACTCTTGGTACCAATCCACTTGTTGGACGATGACCAAGATAATGATGACGACGTTGTTGTTTTCAAAAATAAGAAACTTGATTTTCTCACCACTGATGACCCATTAATGAGTGGAAAATTGGATGTGATTAATACCATCGATGAGGACATTCAGGAGCATACCAATATTACCCCTCCCAATTCCATCCGATTGGAAAATATTTATTGGCACTGCAGGCAAAAATTGCAATGTGTAGACGACATGCATTATGCGGACAAACGAGGCACAAAACAATTACTGTGAGCGGCACTGGACGCTATCCACGTCAAATCGATGACCCTGAAGAGATACCGAAGCAAGGATCGAGCTTGGAGGTTTAAAGCACGTTCCTAGCATTCACATAAATTAATCAGAAAACAGCAACCGGGCAGCAGCAGAGGAACCGGCAAACCATTTGACCTGGGGAAATTGGAGTATGGAGTCAACGAGGGAACGGTGGAGGCTGAAATGCAGCAGAGACATATGGCGTACGACCCACCGTAGCCGCAGAAAGATGGTCTAGCTAAAAGACCGAGCAAAGAAGCGCTTTCGGGAGGCAACCCGATTTTCAATAAGTATTATATTTTTAATTTATTTTTATTTTTATTTTTAGTCAAAATATCATTGAGGATGATTATTGTTGAGTGTGATACTGTATGTCCTAAGTGAGGGGTGAGGATGAGTAAGTGGAAAACAAAAAAGGAAAATTCGGAAGTCGCGTCGCCAACACCATCGAACCGCGACGCGGACCGAGGAGAGACCCGATGCACAGGGGCTTTTCGCGCATACTCGCGACGCAACACACTTCATTTGGCGCTGCGGACCTTCGAACTTGATCGACAGACACCAGATTTCATCGCGTCTACGCATCGCGGCGTTGACACTTCGGCGTCGCAGAAACGGGGAATCAGCAAGGACATCAACTCGCAATGTATTATCTTCTTTTGTGTTTTACAACTTTTTGTTTAATGTGTTTTGTTAGTGTGAAGAGTATCTAGCCAAACCATGATTGCCGCACCAAATGATGGAGTTGCATAACGCAAGTGTGGGGTCACCGTACCCCTACACTCGTGTTATGCCGGCGTGTTTACTGCTACGCCCGTCTCCCAAATTTCATCGTGAATGACGTGAACAATCGACCCTGTTACAAATGGTTCCGAAAGCAAGTAGTTCTACCGTTCTAAAGCGGTAACTCTTTCTCCCTAGTTTGAAATATTTTTATATACAATGGGGACGTTGTACGGTTTTAGGTGTGGGGTGTGGATGGTCAAAAAAGAGTGTTTTTGAAATTTTTGCGGGAAATGAATCAATTTTCAAAATTTTTAATAGGTTGTAATTTTGAAACAAATAGTTTTGAATGTTATATCATTGGTATTTTTCAAGAAATACTATTTATGTGTTATCATGCTATGAGTTTAGTCAAATAACTTGAGTTTTAAGAGTTAGAAGATTGGAATATTTTAGGATTGAAATTTAGGAAGGGACTGTCAATCAGTGGCCTTTGTTGTTCGAGCCGGTAAGTCTAAAATGGGTGAGACTTATGCACCTTGCCACCTAAGATCGTCTAGTCTGGGATGGTATTTCCGAAAGCTCGTTACACGGAGAACATCGAAAGTCATGGATAGTTCTTTAATGGCCTTTAGAATCTGAATGAGTACGTACACTTTTTGTGGACAGAAAATTTGTAATCAAGGGTTCTCTAGAAAGTCATGAATTCCAAAGAATATTCTGGTTATGTTTTCACAAACTATTTCACTCTAACTCCTGGGGCAATAAGCTTTGAAATTGAACACATTCAAAAATTGTTTGAGTCTTAGTTAAAATCTGTTAAAAACTCTCTTCCTTGGGGACAAGCAAGGCACAAGTGTGGGGTGTTTGACAACGCCTAGTAATATCAAGTATTTTAGGCGTTGTTTAGCAGTGTTTTAGTTAATTTATCATTATTAATTGGCTAATATCACTTACTTTTGTGCCAAAGTGCTTGGAAATATTTTTAGTGTAAATGCAGGGGTTTTAGTGCAATTCTAGAGAAGTTATGGAGCAAAAAAGGCAAAAAGACAAATCTGGCATAGATAATGTAACATCCTGAAATTGGGGCAAAACGTTTAAGGATTTAAAGATAAGATAAAGATAAATAATTAAAATAATTAATAAAAAGAATAAAATGAGAAGTTATAATCTAGAAAGGATATATGATCTAGGGTAAATAATTTAATAAATAAAAAAATAGTAAATTTAATAATTATAATAACTATCTCATAGTAAATTAATTAAAATGTGAAGTTTGAAGAAGTAACTAGTCTAGAATGACTTAATAAGGGTATAAATGGAAACTCAGCGTATGGAGTTCTAGAAGAGGGACTTAGTTTGTAATAATTATTTTAGAAGAGATGGGGAAGTACTTCTAGTGCAAATATGACATAAGTTAAGTTCTGGAGGGACTAGTTTGCAAAAACTGAAAAGATTGGAGTTTAAGTTGGGGAAAACCCCACTTCTCTTGGAGAACACGATTTTGAGAGGGAGAAGGTGGGAAGGAGGCGATTTTCAAGAGATTCAAGTGGAGAGGATTGTTCCTAGCAAGATCTAAGTGGTTTGTATCAATCAATTGAAGATTTGAGGTAAGAAATCTAATCTCCATGTTGAAAACCCACTTTTGGGGTAGATTTGGGTATGAGATTTGAATTCTATGTTGGGGGAGATGTAATCCATGATCCCAAGGATGAGTACCACGAATTCTAGTGATTATTCTTCTACAAATTTATTGTGATGTGCTTGGAGAACATTTGGGATGCTTGTTGATCCTTATGAACCCTAATTTTGGGGAAAACTCATCATAAGGTAAAACCTTGATGATTGGATCAACTTTTATCTTCAATATGTTCTATGAAAGGCTTAAATAGATTCTTAATGATTCCAAGTTATTGGAAGAAGGATTTCATTAATAGTTGGTCATTAGATTGGGTTGAATTGGGTATTCCATGACTTGAGTTCATAAGTTGGGGTTGTGATTACATCATGGATTTAATTCAATGGAGATGGCTTTGGATAGTTAATTTGAGCCTAATAATGTGTTAAATCGGATTAAAATAATGTCCTCTTGATGGTTATGAGTTTGGAAAAAGTATTAGACCTTGTTTTGGGTGAAAAAGGATGAAAAGGGCCAAAAATCGGAGTTACAGCGGGTCTACACGACCCGTGCAGGGATACACGCCCCGTGTAGGAGGTCTGGGGCTTTGGGTTGGGTTTTGCCTTGCATGCTACATGACCCGTGTAGGGCTACACGCCCCGTGTAGCCTGGCTGGCCAGTTTTTCAGTTTTTAGACTTTAAGCTTTATGGTTTGGGCCTTGGGTTCTAAGGTTCAAGCCCACTTCTAGACAATGTTTAACTAAGATTTTACTCTTGTTTAGTGAAGTTTAATTAGCCTTAGAACTATTAGTAATGATGGAAATTATCAATTGTAGGAGAGGAGTAATTGAAGTAGAAGCAAGGAAGTAGCACCTCTCTTGGAAGTTTAAGGAAGTTGACAAACTCTCTCTTGGAAATTACCGGGAGTACACATCCCTCTTCTAACTTTTGTGTGTGTTTTATATTAATATCATGCATACTTCATATGTGCTAATTGTTGCATAACTCCTATGTGTGCATAGCATTAAAAGAGTCATTTCAAAGAGGCTTTCCAGTAAAAGTATTGATGATGTTTTGAAAAATGTTTTTGAGCATCCTATTTGTTCATTGCATTGCATATATGATGGGATTGACCGAGTGAACCTTATGATGACCTTAAAGATGTTTAATGATGTTTGGCTAAAATAGCCACTTATGATGTTATACCCATGTAGAGGGCCTTTGGGCTGGATAGCCACCCTCAATGATGTCTTGGGATTGTTTCCGCCAATAGGAAACCGCATGAGGGAGTTGCTACCCCTCATGAGGCAAGTGTGATGGCCACTAGTCTTAGTTTAACTCATACAGAGATCAAGTATTATGCTCCGTGCGTATACTTGTGAACTTAGGTGAGTGCCATTGAAGTGAGATGAATTTTTATGAGATGGACGTGGGTTTGGGATAGTTGCATCATGCATTGCATTTGCATATCATAACTATATATTTTGAGAAATCTTTATGATGTTTAATTCAAATCTTAAGAGTGTAAGGAAAACTATTTTTGGAGGTTATCTCGAGTGTTAAGGTTATCGTTTTCACTCATAATGAGATAATCTCGGGTAACTCACTAGGAATTTCAATTGCCTAACCGTTTTGATGTGTACTCAGGTTTTGAATAAGAGCTTGTGACGAGGTGAGGACTTTTAGAAGACCACGGATTGTGTGGCCATTTGAACCGTGTTTTGTACTTGAACTATGATACCACCTCGCTATATATTTTGAACCACTTATAATTGTTTCAGACCTATTTTCCGCAATGATGAGACTATTTTTGAATTAATGATATTTTTATGGTAAATGATGTTTTAATTACAAATCCCTAGCGAGGGGTGTCACAGATAGCGCCGCTATCTCGCGACCGGATAAAATATCCGTTTTTGAATTTTAAATTCCGAGATTGCGTGATAAGGCAACACGCGCGTCGCGGAAAAGGCTTGGCCGCGACGCGGGAACCCTAATTTCGCACAACTATAAATGTCGGAGTCCCGACCGACTTTTGAAGCATCCCGGGACGCGAAGGAGGGATCCAAAGGCAGAATTTCGTCAGTTTTTCAGTGGGAATCAATATTTTGGTTAGTAATTTAGTTTTTCTCTTGTTTTATCAACTCGGTATCGAGGTATTTCGCAATCGGGATTTCCGTCGATTACTCGATGTTCATTTAGATTCATAGTTTCTGAATTTAGTGGAATAGTCAGTAGTTTAGATCTGATATTTGATTGTGTGGTTTGGATTTGAGTTTGATTTGGATTTATAAAAGTTAATCATTCGGTTTGAAGTTTACTGGCACTTTGTCGGTATTGTTTCTGTTGAATGCTTGTTTAGATGTTTTGGGATTGTCATTGCTTCTGATTTTTCTGGAAATTACTTCTGAAATCAGTAAGTAATCTTAGTTTAGTTTAGTTCATGCTTGATTTGGGTTTTGGCACTTGTTTTGGTATTGGGTTTTTGTGTGATTTTTGGGAAAGTAGAAACAATACCGCTGACTGTAGAGTGACACTACAGTTGGTAATCTGTCGTTCTATCTTGACCACCAAACTCCTGTGGATCGACCCTTGCTACCGCTATACTAGTGAGAGTGAGGTTTATTTTATTATTTTTGACCGCATGACGACCGCTGTGATGTCAATTAACAATTAATTAAAAGACATACATTAAATCACTTTAGGTTTATTTTTGAATTTGATTAAATTGTTTAATTCGAAATTCAAAAAGATAAACCAAAATATTTTAAATGTTTAAAATACACCTTATACATATTATTATTAAGAGTTAATACATATATGATTAAGTCAGTCAAATCGCTAGTATCCTCATTCACGAAACTGATCTATAAAGGGGGTATAAGGAAACTGTCTATAAACTGGTGGTTGAATGGGTGTCCACTCTCACCGACCACTTCTTTGATCAGTGGCGTGTCGTTAGCAGAAGGGATTTGATAAGACGAACCTAATCTCATTAAAAGTATAATGCTATTAGACTAAAGTACTAGAACCTTAATAAAATCCCAATCTAGTTACTTTAGAATATGAAAAGTATGCTAACCCATGAAGTTGCACATCACATTTTGTGAATCGTTAGTGGAGCATGTGTGGTTAACCGGAACACTAATAGGGATTCATAAAGGGTAGTAATGAGTATCTCATAATTTATCATTGTTGATGGAGCGTGTATGGTTTACCAGGATATCAATTTGAGATGATAAACGACAATGAGGTTACCAAGTAATTTGCATGGTTATTTACATCTTATTTGTGATCCTCGGCATCCCAGCCACAAATAGAAGAGCATAATCCGAGATTAAACATGCCGTTGACCTCGGTCAATGAATCTCACAGATCTAGGAATTTCATGAGATTGAAATTGATAAAAGTATATCTACCTTAATGACCATTATCTTGTGATTACGACATCCTTCTTCACACCATAGTTGGGGCATTTTGGGTCATAGCCTTATTAAATAATAATTGAATAATTATTTAAAACGATTAAACTAAACTAGTAATTCTGATTTTATAGTTGTCTGAAGCCAGCGTCAACTCTCTTCCTTCTCCTCCATCACCCATTTCCGAAAGCTTCAGAAAGTATCTGTTGAATATGGAAAGGCTGACTGGCCTGAACTATGTAGAATGGCTTCGCAAATGGAGAATGGTTCTCAGTTTTGCTGGCAAGCCATATCTGATTGAGTGTGCTCACCGTTCTACCGAAGCATGGCATCACATAGCAGCTTTGTGATGAGCATGACTTCTTGATTGATGAGTCCGAAGAAGTTCGTAGCCTCATGCTGTTGACCATTGACCCCGCCATCCACAGGGATTTTGAATTCCTGGGGCCATATGAGTTAACACTACTGGTTGAGGAAAAGTTCTGAAAGCCGGTTGAAGAGGAATGAACTGGGATCTTCAAAGAGCTTGAAATGTGCAAGCTAGAAGAAGTAGCGTCGGTCCGCATGTTCTCATGACTGAGGGATACATAGGCGAACAGTATAAACTTGGTCACCCTATTAATTGGGAGTTGAGCATTAACTCGACTCACTGACTAGCTAGTAATATCTGTTCATCCAGATGTATAGGAAAAGGAACCAGGACAAGACCATCATGGAAATGTATTTGATGTTGACTTTGTACGAGTCGTTCATAGAGATTCATAATTCCACTGATTCAGCTACTTCAGGATTGAGTCTAGAGTTGAGACGCATCAAGAAACGATCCAGATCGTCTAGATCGGTTATGAGATGTCTCAAATTGGGGATCCGCTTGGTCGGATACAGTCACAGAAATATTGAAAGATGCTCCAAAGCCAAACCGTTTAGCAACTCAGGTATATCTAAAACTCAAAACTCTTGATCCTTAATTCCTTGATACAGGATGTGATTCTCACATTTGCTCTGTATGCAGGGACTTACTAGGATGCAGGACATTGACGTATAGGAGCACATTTGGATTGGATCACGTGCTCATGCGGTTTTGAAGTTTAGATAGATATTTGATTATGTTATTAGATACATATGACATTGTTATCATATAGTACATTTTTTGAGGATATTTTGATTTAATAAAATGTCGATTTTTCTTTTAACACATGGTTGTTTAAATTATCCTCGAAATGTGGTATGAATGTGTTAATTGCAATAACTTGAATGTTGATGCATCCGAAGTGTGTTGGATTCATAAATTGTGTTTTTATGATTGTTAAAATAAACTTTTATAAAAATCGCTTCAACCAAAGGTCCAGGTGGACAGGACTTTTGAATCATTTGACTTGGAGTCACATGATGAAGTGAGGTCTTGATAAAATTGATTGTTACAAGAAATGTATCTCTTAAAGATCCAATGGATAGGCTTTTGGAATCACTTAACTTAGAGTCAAGTGATGAATGCATATCTTGAACAAATTAACAAAGTCATAAATTTACATGGAGATGTCAAAGACATTAAGATTATGAGCAACGATCACATTAGTGAATTGCTTGAATCTATAAATAAAACAAAATTAGTTATACTTCATGATATTTGTCAATAAGTATGACAAATATGACCTCGCTTATCAGAATAAGCAATTAATTGAAGCCTTGAATTGTTCAAGGACTTTAAAGGAAGTATAAAATCAACAAAACCTGAGTGAAAACATAAACTGAGAAAGTGTTTCATAGTTCTTCCTCTTCCAGGAACATTAATGGTTATAATGTGTCTTAGGGAAGAAGATTGAGCATTGGTCGAAATAGTTCGATCCCTGATGTATTAGATACACTTCTAATTAGTTTTTTCGGTAAATCATATATTTAACCAGTCAAAACGTAAAATATATTCCGACCACATCTTAGACTAAACAGGTTGCAGAAAGACCGTCTGAAATGTAAAGCTGGGTTTGCCCTACTTGTACATGGAAGGTCAAGGGTCATGCAGCGTTCAAAAGAACCTCATGAAAAGCCTGAACCTGTTAGCAGTGTCACTATCATTGGCCATCCCACAAGTACTTTTGAAAGAAGAGTCCCTTTAGAAGGAACTCACATTCTAAGGAAATAGAGGGAGCTAGAGTAATCCTGAAGGAGTTCAAGGATTAGGCAATGAAAGAACCTCTAGTCATCACTAGGACTTGACCAGGGATCAAATTCCCGTTTAACCTGACATACTCTTCTCTTCGCAAACCAGTAGTATGGGTCACCGTCGTAAGGTGTTATGATCTGGGTGACATTCCGATTAGTGGTAAAACACTAGGTTGGTACGAATAAGCAATCCTACTACTTGGAAGCATTGGTGAGCCCGGTTGCTACCAAATAAGAGAACCTAAAGGCGAGACTCGGTCTATGTGATGATTTGATTGATTTTACACCTGGCCTAAAAACTAGTGGGAGTAATTGAATCATCAAAAGAAATCAACATAGATTGAAATGTACCTACATTCTAAGCAAGGATGGTTGAGTAACGCAACATTCAAAGTCATGTGATTGATTTTGAGAGAGACGCTCTTAACAGAACTAAAACAAATCTAAAAAGATAGTGTTTGCTCTAATTGTACTTCGTGAGTCATAGCAGGATTGGATGATCTAAACCGCTTTCCTTAAAATGGAAAAACACAAGGGTGCGTGTAAGACACAACCAAAAGGGTTTAGAACATGCCAATACAAAAAGTCCATAGCCCTAGAGATTCGTCTAACGGGCACCTCGCACGGAAGGATCTTTGGATTATCAAAATATGCCAAAAGTTTGGATTTTGTGAATAGCCTGAAAGAGGCCTATAATTATGTCAGAAGTTTTGGTTTTTGTGATAGTCTAAAAGATTCCTATAACTGTGTCAAAGCTAGTGGGAGTACCGTTATGATCTACCTTTCAATGTACGTCAGTTACATACTACTTCTAGGAAATATATCTTATCATTACAAAGTGTAATAATGACTTGGCATTAAGAGATAGTTTGCTATGAAAGATCTAAAGGATACACAATATACTCGGGTGGTCACAAGCATCTATCAGATAGATGAAGTCATCAGTAAAGATTCTGCCAACATAAGTATGATCTTGATGAGACTCAAGATGCATAACTTGGGGAAAGGAATTTTCCTATCATTGCAAAGTGTGATGACTTGGCATGAAAGATATAAAGGAGGTACAACACACTCATGTAGTCATAATCATCTATCAGCTAAATGAAAACACCAGTATAGTCCCTGCCAGTATTAGTATAATCTTGATAAGATTCAAGATGCATGTCTCCAAAAGGAAAGTGTTTCTGAAAGTCATGACGCAGGGATTCTGAAAATATTCAGAATAGAATAGATCTGATCCTATGAGCTTCTGCAAATTGGATCGATCATAAGTGTCATGGACCTATCCTGATGACTTTAATGCTTAGAGCATGGTAAGTTGGATTCAGGATACCACCTGGCCTAGGATACTGGACAGATTATTATGATTGGGGTGAATGTAATAATAATTTGTAAAGAGTTTCAAATCTATAATTATTAACATCAGTATGTTGTGCTAAAGGATTTGATGGCTAAAGAGTTTCATTGGTATTTTGATGGAGTGCGTGTGGCTCACCGGCACATCATAAACACCTTGAAATCCTCTTAGAACCCGAGAACCATGAGGATTCACAATACACACCACCTTTTTCGGGATGGAGTTAGGAGAGAGAAAGACAAGATGACAAATTGAGATATCATCAGAAAGGTGTCCGATCGGATTATCTACAAATGATGTGTATCAATGTATGACATTTTGGATACATGGAAAGAATGAAAGTCATTTTGGGTATATAGACATATAAATCTTAATTGAAAGCTTAATAGAAACCAACAAAACATATAACAGTATTATAATAAATCTGATTTGGTGACCGCCTCGTGGAGACTTGGTAATGAGCAGGAGTAGCTACCTGTCAGATCATCGTTTCGCTTTGCATGTTTTACTTCTCGAATAATTTGATTATTCAAAGTCCCACAGTCATTCATACTTTTGGAAGTAAGTAGTGAGTTAAGACTGTCATGAATTGAATTGTAGACTGTCTAAGGAGTTAGACATAGCAATAGTTTTGCTGCAATGTTCATGAGTACTTAGAAATGGAGATTTGAGTATTAGAGAAACTCACACTCAGAGAATTACTTCATGGATTATATCACGAGTAATTCTAAGACGATAATATCTTATGGTCTTGAAACGCAGACATATGAGTTGAAATTTGCAAGTTGGTTGTGCATTTATAATACATAAATGCATCGGTAATTCGATGTTATAAAACTTATGCGCGTTTTGATGAGTAAAAGACACAAGAATATGAATCGAAGTTTATTCGTTCCTTTTACCCTAATAGGAAAAGCGATATCTGTGGGCCCCTTGGTGATTTGGTGATTGACTTATAGTGCTGGCTAGCCAGGACAAATTGATGTGTTTAATTAGCAGTCCTATATCATCACAAATCAGAAATTGGGAAACATAGTATCAAACTGAGATTGATTCTAATCCATGTCTCAAGTCCGAATGATATCTAGTAGAACGGAGGATCATATGATCATTTATCTTAGGACACAGAACTGACTGGGTCAGAGTTTGGCAGCAGTTGTTGGAAGCTACAATTTGCTGGTCAATTTGGAAGATATATCGAATTATAGTCATAGACTTATCCAAGTGGGAGAGTGTTGGATTAGGTGTCTAAGCCACGATTATAATTTAGGAATATACTGTTAGATTAGGTGTCTAAGCCATGACTGCTAATTAGTATTTACCTAATTAGTTGTAGCATAGTCCATTTGGGTTGCCCTCATAGTTGGAGGTTTGGTAGGAAATTTGGTAGAGGGAAAGATTGATTTATTATGTGATTAATAAATCAATAGAAATTAAATAAATGGTTTATTGATATATTAAAGTGATAATATATTAATTAGAAACTATATTAATTAATTAGAAATTAATCTAGAATTAATTGGAATTAATTTGGTGAGTAATTTAATTAATTAAAGGTGCAGGGACTGAAACTGTAATTATTCAACTGTCTATAAGATTCTAAGTGCCTAGTTTGCTCAAAACCCTGGCTGTAGCAACAACCTTAGGATCCTCTGTGGATCATTGCATGCTATTATAGCTCAAAAATCTTAATCTCTCTCTCGAAATTTTTTCCATCATGCAGATGAACTACTCTCTAAATGTTGCCAACAATGTTGGAGGCTCCAATCGAGCTCCTATACTCATTCCTACTGAGTATAATGGCTGGGCATCTCGTATGCGCAACTATCTCAAAACCAAAGGGAAAGACATTTGGCGTTCAGTCGAAGAAGGACCACATCTTCCAACATATAACCCTAGACCAGACACTGCAGAAGAAGCTCTAGGTGGTACTTCTCATACAAGGATAACTCCCTTGGATATAGAGAAAATGGACAACGACCAAATTGCTTTCACCGAAATCCAATATGGAATTCCTCTAGAACTCTTCGATCTCATACAAAACTATACAACAGCCCAACAGATCTGGGTTCTTTTATAAAATATGTTCATAGGAACAGAGGAGGCAAAAGACCAAAAACTGGTTTCAAGTCTCTCTGAATACAGCCATTTCTCAGCATTTCCCGGAGAATCACTAAGGCAGGCATTCACCCGGTTCTCCATAATTGTAACCAGACTTCTAAGTTTAGGAGCAGAAAGAACCAATCAGGAAATCAACCATCGATTTCTTGAGGGACTTGGAAAAGACTGTATGCTTGTCAAGATGATCCTTCAAGACTCTGGAAAGCTGAAAACTTTCAACATGTACCGACTGTACAACAACCTCATTGGACAAGAAAATGATATAAAAACCAATCAACAACAGCAACAACTTGGTGGACCTCTGGCTTTAGTTGCTGGGCATAACTATCTAACGATGGACAACAACCCTCAGCAACTGGTACAATATTAGCAAGCATCTCAGCAACAAACCAACCAGAACATTCCTCCAGCACAGCTTGCTCCCACTCAAAACTTGCCACAACCTCAGCAACCAAATCCTATACCTTCATATCACCCGTCTCAACCACAAATTTGTTACCCTTCACATTATCAAACTCCTATGGTTCAATACCAATCATCTTAAATCTCGCAACCATCCATTCAAACAAAATCCACTACCCTTGCACTTCCAGCACCAGTACAAACTACTGAATCATACTACTCAGAATACGATGAAGCAGAAGAAGCAGCTTATCAACATGAGATTGATATGATCAGTCAGAAGTTGAACAGAATACCATCACACTCTGGCTCGAAAAAGAACTACCGATCTTCAAACCAAAATTCAGATTATCAACCCAGAAGCAATTATCAGAAAGGGCATCAACAATCTGGTCAGAATCGTTACTATCAGAAACCAGAAAATCAACAACAAGAAAAACCAAAGACAGCTCCAGTAGATAGCACCAATCAAGCCCCAACTTCTGAGAAGAAAGAATCAGAAGTAATCAAATGCAACAACTGCAGAGGCCTATGGCACTATGCTGCTGACTGCAGAGCACCAAGGAATTATCCGAAAGCAAAAGAAGAAGAAAAAGTCAAAGCATTTGTAGCATCCGGAAACGTCGAGATCTGGTCCTCAGGAGATGATGATGAACAGTTTGAAAACAAGCGAAAACGAGGAAAAGGATTTGGAGAATGCATGATGGTGCAGGCAAATCGAGAAACTCCAATCCCAGGGTTGGCAAGCTCCAAACATCTTGAAAACACCGCAGAATCTTCATCTTCCTACATGCCAAAGAACTACGCCTTCATGGTCAACCACAAGACAGGCAAAGGTGTAAGTATCATCGAACATGTACGTAACATGCTTCATACACATCAAATTTATTCTAATAATCTAGAACCTGCTCTAGAAAAAATATATAACACTTGTGCAGATGCCTTAGCTGCATACCAGCTGGTTCTGGAAGAAAGGGATGATGGGTATGACGAAGTGTTAAAGTTGAAGAATAGGCTAGAAGATAAAAAGCTATTTTGTGATAAACTTACTCTGATTTGAAGATCGAACAGACTCCTAGGACTTTGTTAGAAAATTCAAATCAGCTTTTGACATCACAAAGGGATTTAGCCCGAAGTGATAATGTAAGATTAAACAAATTAGTAGATCAGTTGTATCATGCAACTGAAGTTTTCAACTCTCCTGCTAATACTAACTCTTCAGAAAACACTTTCAATTGGGGATGGGCAAGAAAAACCATAAATAAAAACTATCCTATTTACAACAGAAAAAGTCCATTCTTTCAGTACCCTTCAAATGAATATGATGGTAAACACGATGAGGACACAACCAAGAACCTATCTAAAATTCCTACCAATGAATCAGAAAATGCCATTTCTGAGTCAAAAATAGGAGTTAACATTCCCTTCTCATATTTCTCAGAAGCAGACACTGCCGAAATCAGCAAATTGTCTACAGCTTCAGTCCCATTCATGCCTAGGCATATGGCCACGGTCACAAACTATCCATCGTCAAGTTCTCAGCAACACTCTTTAATAAAAAACCAACAAAGTAACTGTGTTACTGAAGAATGCATTCCAGACTCTAAGAACCTGGAAAATTCAAATAAAGAGAAGGTTGATGAGAAAATTGAAATGGAGCAGTCCCCAGGCAGTATCATCATTAAAATGATTTCAACAAAATTATAATCAGAAACCCTAATGTTGCTGATATGTCCAACGTGACCGCAGAACCTTCGAGTTCTGACACAAAGTCGTATGAAGATAAATCACAACAGAGTTTTTCAAACAGTCCTATCAGAATTTCAATCAAAAAACTTAAAGTCAATCATGAAGGGACAAGCTCCTTGAATGATTCTTTATCTGACTCTTCCCCAAGAAAAATTTTTCAAAAAAGGAAAGAATCTAACCAAACAATGAATAAAACCAATCCTAAACAGAAAAGATCTCCGATCTCCTCGATCTCATGCAAGATTTGAACAGAAAAAATGCTTCTACACTCAGAAATGATCAGAAGCTAATTCAACTATTGTCACTCCAAGTCATACTCAGAGATCAACTTCTTCCACACCACGAAAGTATATCCACAAGGGATTACTTCCGACTCCAAATATCAAACCCATTCAGCAACTTCAAAATATCAGAAACTCCGATTACAACTCAGAATTTCCAAAATTAACAAGAAATTCGAAAATTACACAAAATAATCTCACAACCTCTAAGAAACACGTGAATGAATGCTCTAAATCATTTTCAAGTGTCATCAGAAGCAACAAACAAACTCCAAAAGTTATCGGAACCAAGATTCAGAACTACAATCATTCTGAATCCACTCCGAAAATCTTAAAGCGACAACAAAATAATACTTGCTGTCATTGTTGCAAGCATCATTCTGAAACAATCAGTGTCTCGAAATTAAAAAACCCTAAGCACTCAACAAAAAACTACTCTCTGAAACTCTCAAAAAGATTCGTTCATAAATGGGTTGTAAAAACATCCACTTCTGAGTCAAACCTATCTTCTGAAATTGAAACTCCCATCAAATCAACTGTCAGAAATAAATCTTCCATATCCATAAAAACAAATGGGACCAAACAAGTTTGGGTACCCAAACTAACTGTCTAATCTTTCAGGCACTTAGTACTGAAGAACATGTAAACAAATGCACATGACCGGAAGATTGGAGTTTCTAAGAGATTACAAAGAAGTCAGCTTTGGAGGATACGTCACATTCGGAAATGACGCAAACGGCATCATCAAAGGCTATGGTGTACTTACAAACGGAAACTTCACCATTCAGAAGGTTGGCTACGTTCTCGGACTTAAACACAATCTCATAAGTGTAGGACAACTGGTCAGTACCGGTCTACGAGTTGAATTCGACAATGAATTCAGTTACATCATGACGGTTAATAGAGACAAATGTCTAATAAAATCTCCAAGACAACACAACATGTTTCCATTAGACATCTCTATGTTTATCGGAAAACCAATACTTTTCCTATTGTCAAAAGCACACTCCGAAATCAGTTGGTTATGGCATCGGAAACTAGCTCATCTCAACTTCCGATACATGAACCAGTTGGTAACAGGAGAAATGGTCAGAGGAATGCCGCTTCTAAGGTTTGACAATGAAAACTTATGTGCAACATGCACATTAGGCAAGCAAAATAAGAAACCTCACAAATCAATCACCGATTCAAGTATTACTCGTCCATTAGAACTTCTCCATATGGATCTCTGTGGTCCATCAACTGTTGCTAGTCTGAATCACAAGAAATATATCCTAGTTATCGTGGATGACTTCTCCCGATTCACCTGGGTATTTTTCTTAAGATTAAAATCAGACACCTTCCCAGAACTTTATCACATCAATTGAACTCAAAATTCAACTACCAGTAAGAAGAATTCGAAGTGATAATGGTACTGAGTTTAACAACAAGCAAATTGAAGAATTTCTAGCATCAAAAGGAATAGAGCACAACTTCTCAACACCATATACACCTCAACAAAACGGTGTCGTAAAAAGAAGAAACAGAACCTTAGTGGAAGCAGCTCGATCAATGCTGACTTTTGCAAATCTTCCTCTAACATTCTGGGCTGAATCAATTGCAACAACATGTTATGTTCAGAATCGATCC
Source organism: Cichorium intybus (assembly GCA_023525715.1). Taxonomy (NCBI): domain Eukaryota; kingdom Viridiplantae; phylum Streptophyta; class Magnoliopsida; order Asterales; family Asteraceae; genus Cichorium; species Cichorium intybus. Next base: position 569,035 of record JAKNSD010000045.1, on the reverse strand, counting down.
ATCATCAACAAACGATTACAGAAGACACCATATGAAATCTTAAACGGGAGAAAACCCAATGTCAAATTTCTTCACATCTTTGGCTGCAGATGCTTCATTAAAAATAACAAAGATCATCTAGGAAAATTTGCACCCAAAAGTGATGAAGCAATCTTCATGGGATACTCCCGAAGATCAGTAGCCTATCGTGTTCTAAACAAGAGAACACGAGTCATTGAAGAAAGCTTCGACATAGAATTCGATTATCAGTATCAATGGAGAAAGAAGAATCAAGATATTCTATATGTAATGGAGAATGATATTCCTATAGGACATGGACCCATTCATACAGTTGAAATTGATTACGACATGCTATTTGACCAACCAGAAACTGCAAAAGAAGCCGAAGTTGTTCACTCTCCAAAGGCTATTCAGCAACTCATCTCAGCATCAGGACCCTCAAATTCATCAGAACTTACCGCATCCGACAATCAGACAGACCTTCCGATCAACACTCAACAATTGAGGGGGAGCCTCTGCTCCCTTCTCCGGATCATCAGACTCAGAAGGAACCCTCAATCCCAACAACCTCTGAGGGGGAGTCTAGACTCCCTACACATGTTGATGGGATACCTCAATCCGAGGGTGACCGTCAACCCTCAAAAGATACCTTGTCAGCAGATATCCCATCAGAAGATGTCATAGCCCACTCCTCTGATGCTACGATTAACAATTCACCGGTCTTTATCTTTGAAGCCGATGAGAATACATCAACTGAAGAATCACAAATTCAAAACACCTCTCCTGAAGACACCCACTTCATTCAAGATATCTCCCCTGCTATTTCTGATCCAGCTCTTCTTCCATGCCTACACAAATGGACTCGGAGTCACCCTTCGAACCAAATCATCGGAGATCCCTCATCCAAGGTTCAGACAAGGTCAAAGAAATCAATTCAGGATGAATGTCACTATGCCGCATACATCAGCAAAGTTGAACCAAAGACAGTCCTAGATGCTCTAGACGACGACGATTGGATCAAACTCATGCAAGAAGAACTATCAGAATTCAAAAGAAACAATGTCTGGGATCTTGTTCCGAGACCCTCCAATCACAGAGTCATAGGAACTAGATGGGTCTTCCGAAACAAACTTGATGACATGGGCACTGTAGTCAGAAACAAAGCCAGATTAGTGGCAAAAGGGTATAGTCAGATCGAAGGACTTGACTATGATGAAACGTATGCACCAGTAGCTAGACTAGAAGCCATTCGGATCTTTCTAGGCTACGCTGCACATAAAATATTATTGTACATCAAATGGATGTAAAAAGTGCATTTCTTCAAGGTGATCTTCAAGAAACAGTCTACCTTCAACAACCTCCAGGTTTCGAAGATTTATCACGACCCAACCACGTGTATCGTCTGAATAAGGCAGTATACGGTCTAAAACAATCACCCAGAGCTTGGTATGAAACATTATCAACTTTTCTAGTATCATCAGGATATAGAAGAGGAGTCATCGATCCCACATTCTTTGTTCGATCATATCAAAATCGCATTATGATTGTACAAGTCTATGTAGACGATATCATCTTCGGATCAACAAATCAAGCAATGGTTGATGAATTTGCAAAAGTGATGACAGACAAATTCCACATGAGCATGAATCGAGAAATAAACTTCTTCTTAGGCCTTCAAATCAAACAAACCAAAAGAGGAATCTTCATACATCAAGAGAAATATACAAATGAACTTCTGAAGAGTGCCAAGGTTCTGATATCCACCAACCATAAAATCTTTGCAGACCCCGAAGGCGAGCCAGTAGATCATAAGTTGTATCGAGGGATGATAGGCTCACTATTGTACTTAACTGCAAGTAGACCCGACATCATGTTTTCAACCTGCCAACGTGCCAGATATCAAGCTGCTCCGAAAATGTCACATCTGACAGCAGTCAAGCAAATATTCAAATATCTCAAAGGGACTAAGGCAATGTGACTATGGTATCCAATCGTGGACAACTTTAAACTCCAAGCATTCACCGATTCGGACCATGCCAGATGCAAATTGGATCGGAAAAGCACATTCGGAGGCTGTCAATTCCTTGGTGGAAGATTAGTCAGCTGGTCCTCCAAGAAACAAAACTGTGTCGCATTGTCATCAGCAGAAGCAGAATACGTCGTTGCATCCACTTGCTGCTCACAAGTTCTCTGGATGAAAACTCAGCTAATGGATTACGGTTACCGATTTCTTCAGGTTCCTATCTATTTTGACTCCAAGAGTGCCATAGCTATCTCTCACAATCCTATTCAGCACTCTATGACAAAGCATATTGATATGAGATATCACTTCATCAGGGATCAAATCTTAGAAGGTAACATCGAACTCTACTTCATTCCTACCGATGAACAAGTGGCTGATGTCTTCACAAAAGCCTTAGATTCCACTAAATTCAACAATTTTCTGGACAAATTGGGTATGTTAAATCCAGACTCTGACTTCTTCAGAGAATGATGGTCAGTTTTTGATCATCATCCAGGCAGCAAGTTCGTCAGCTCTGAACAATCTCTGACTACACTCTCAGTAATTTAAGTCTTCCGACGTCTCTCATAATTGTCTCAGAAAATATCTCTCAACATTCTCAACAATAAGGGCTGCTCACAAACACACAAAAGACGAACATACTTTCATTCATATAAAAAGAAGTTACAGCATCTGAATCCGTTAAGTCATAAACCAAAAAAACATCTTAAAATACGACTTAAGATTCTACTACTAGAAAACAGTTAGAAAACATCGAAAACAAAAGATCATCACTTCTTCCCCCTTCTCCTTAGTGCTTTTTGTATTGCCATTTGGGAGGATTGCCATACGCAAAGGTCTGTGTGATTCGCACATACAAATCGCACACTCGCACAGTCTTACCGTCCAGCAGCACAACATCAGACACATCGTCGCCGATCACATCGTCGACGACACCACTCCACCACCCCTGTCGATCCCATGCATCGACATAGTCTCCAACTTTGTATCCCACTATCACGGTCGGTGGAATAGGGCGAAGAACACCGTATTTGACCCTCACGATCATCATCTTTCCAGTGGTATTGTCCGGTAAACACCTCAGCTGAAACTCACACCGTCTTTTCCAAGTCTTTGTGATCACCCCCTCGTAGAAACCTCCAGCAAAATCTCCTTGAGTCAGTTTAACTTCGACTTCATCAAAACAATTGAAGAAAAATCGAGCCATGTTGAAAGCAAACTAAGTTCAGTTAGTTTCTTTCTTGATACGAGTGGTTAAACATTCAGCCGAAAGCCCCTTTTTATAACCAACCAGCATGCCCATTCATCTTCTCTAATCCATTTACTTAGAGGTCATAATGACCCTAGTGGGCAGTTAATGCACCCGTCACATCAGCATCATGGCCTAAACGGTTGATAAGACGGTTCGGCAACTTAGACGGCGTAATGGATAAACCACTCTCGATTCCATGCAGATTTTCTTCGTTTTCCGGGATCTAACACCCACTTACCTAAACCTCTCTCCCCTTCTATCTCTATCCTTCTTTCTTCGATATATGACAAACCTCATCCCCTCTCTGAATCCTCTCTAAACGCATTCTGAATGCAACAATTCTGAAGTTTGATTCACAAACAAGATTACAATAAAAATGCCAAAACGTTCTTTCATTCATAACATACAAAAGATTACAAAATTCAATGAAAGCAACTCTTACATAATCCTAGCCATACAAGCCAACATACAGTCCGATACAAGACACATAAAACACCGGGAGATCAACAGTCTTCTCCAATCATCAGAGCTTATAGTATTGGCACATCGGAGTCTCTCCAAGATGATACCTCTGATGAATTCTCAGTTCTGACTCACCAACAAACAGACGAGTCCCATACTTTAACACCATATGGAACTTATTGAACGGTGTCTTTCTCGAAATGGCAGCTGGACACCATCCTCGCCGGCACACCTCTACAAAATCAAACTGCTTAAACTCCACCAAAACCTTAGGAGGAACAGGTTGCAGATATGCAAAGTCCACATGCACGTTCATAGGACCTCCAGTGGATCCATCAGTCAACGTTGTCATTTTTACCTCATAACGATGATTCCATACAGACTTGATCACACCACCATAAACTGCACCCGCAAACTCACCATCCAGCATTCTAACCTCCACCTTCTCATCACGGTTAAACGGAGTCTTGAAGCCATGTTAATCCTCAAAATCTTCACTTGTGTGATCTCTAAGTGCCATAAACAACCCCCTTTTAGTACCACTTCCCCCTTACCACTTCTTGACACCTCATCACTTCGAGATCAGTAATTTAGAGATGCACTATATGATTTGACTGCTTATTTTAAACAGTCTGCACCATAGTTTATCTCTACAGAAATGACATGACAACTCCTAAAGCTATCCATTGCACAACTACATTCAGAAAGCAAGTTTTAACCTCTTCTCTCCGGACTACAATCAGAACTTTCACACCTATCTTCCTCCTGTTCAATAGTTCTCAGAAATTCTATTCCCTTCTCCGAACCTTCATATTCAGAACCCCACTCTCTCACTCCGAATCAATACTTCTAACACTTTCCAATTTCCGCAGAACTCCTCTATCCTCACCACCACTCAGCATACACTTTCACTCTTTGTCAGAAAACATACACCTACTGATTCGGGACTTCACTTAGAATTCCTTCCCTTCTGAACAAGTCAAAATTATCAAAGTCATACCAATCCGTACCTTAGACACCTCACCTCGACATATTTAATACGGGAATGTAAATTAAATACGAAAAACATTTAATACCCAATAATTAAAATACACTCGATCCATTTTTCTTCAACGGATATTCTCTCTGCCACACATGTCCGTCCTGTAATGGACCATCCCTTTTCATCATTTCTTCGCATTTAATGCCAAGCATACGTTTTTCTAACACAACTGTTCACATGTCCCTTCATTCCCGCAACCCGGCGGTTTCTTACACTTTTTCAAATTGTTATAACCGTTTCCTCTTATTCCAATCTCTCATACTTCTTCATCTTCCCCAATACTCCCTCTCTATTATCATAAATCTCTCTCACCGCCGTCTCCAACCTCTCTACCCTAAATATCTCAAAACTTCCATTATTCCCATCCCTCACATCAAAACTCTTCAATGGCCTCCCAATCCAAGAGCGACAACAACACTGTTACTGTTGCCATATACAATTTCTACCTTTCAGAGGATCTCAAAGTTTACAAACAACACCTACGCGTTCTCCTTCACATACTCTCAAGACACACACTGGCTAGAGCTTTCTTCCATCCACCTCCTTCTATACCAGTCTCCATACTACAAAATATCGTCTCCTCCGCCACCAAGTGTCCCTCCGGTTACGCCGTAACACTACACGACGATCAACGTATCGTCATCGACAAGAAAACCTTTGCAGCAGCACTACATCTTCCCTACTATGAATCCACTTTTGACCAACCAACCGATGGTGATCTCAAATCCATGATCTACAATATGGGGTATATGTACGATTTGCCAAAATTATTTCACATGTCTAAAGGACACATCTCCCCCTTATGGCAATGCCTCATACATTATGTCATTAAGTGCTTAACTGGCAAAATGGGAGGTACAGATTAGTTAAACAGACGCCTCATGGGACTTCTTTGGAGCCTCTACTCCGGTCGCAAGGTTGATTATGCAGAAATTCTGTTTGACGATTTCCTTGCCTACATACCCTCCTCCCTGAAACCAAACGGTCAAATTCACTCAGCACGTTTTTGGGCTATGTGCATCGAGCACATCTATCAGAAGCTTCAAATCACCATTCCTACACCCAGATCAGACGAAGACAAATTGGTCATGCCTAAAGCCAAAACCTACACTGCCAAAACAGACTCTATATTTGGGAAAATCCGTAGACTGCCTGCAGCACTACTGAAATTGGCTAATCCAACAGACCCTGCTGTCACTTTTCACATTACTTTTACTGAAGGAGTAGCTGATTATCCACCTCACTCTCTCAAACAATGTGAGGCCCCCAAGAAACTCAAAAAGAAAGCTTTTGAATCCTCTCCATCCAAATAACCACCCAAAAAGAAGCAACGAAAAGTCAAAACGGTACCTCTTTCATTACCTCTCTCTATTTGTCAGAAGTTTCTTACTTCTGATATCCCCCCTTCTATTTGTCAGAAGTTTCTTACTTCTGATATCCCCCCTTTCTACTTGTCAGAAGTTTCTTACTTCTGATATCCCCCCTTCTACTAGTCAGAAGTTTCTTACTTCTGAATTCCCCCTCTTTTTTGTCATAAGTCTCTCACTTCTGAGTTTCCCTTTTTTCCTTTGTCAGAAGATTCTTATTTCACTTGCCTCTGAATCATCTATTCACCCCTAGACAAAAATCCTCTATCTTCAAAGATCTTTTGATCTCTGATCACCATATTTTAAAATCTCTGGATTCCATCAGTCTCACCTTCTCTCCATGCTCAATTAAAAAAAACAACAATTGGTTACTTTGTCCTAATTTCACAGTTTCAAAGAAAAACGAAATTCATATATCTATAATACTGTGCATTCAAATCACTTTTGATTCTCTCAGGTATGTATTACATCTAGTATACATAATCGCTATCTAACTTGTGTTCTTTCTTGTTAGACATCTGAACCATCTTCAAAGGATTCCGAGTCAAAACATCTGGAGGAAAGACAGAACTCTCCAGGCTCGGAAGACACTCATGAAGATATCTTAATGGAGGAAAACAAAACTCACCTCCACCATCTAAAAAGAAATCACCAATCACCAAGAAGAATCCCAAAATTAATCTCATATCAAATCTCATTCAACCTCCACCTGATGCATCCGAACTTGCCAAATGGAAGTTCAAGACCGCCGTTCAAGAACAACATGCACTGGTTGAACGTCTTCAACATCAATTCGAGCATAAACAAAAGGAGCTTCAAACCCTTTTCATCTTTGGTCCCCCATCCGATAAGGACTCAGACCATGTCAAGTCCGAAAAAAACGAATCAATGCACTCACTCTCCAGCTCGATTCCCTTTTGCACTCCTCTATTGAAAAACTGGTAGACTCCTCCTTCTACCTGTTCGATACTACTGAAACCGACTGGTCAAAGATTGCTTCAGCAATCGTCCCCCTCACCTGGGATAGATTTTGTGCTCAAGAACTTCAGAAAAAGACACTACAGAAGCACACAGTCGAACAACCTACTGAATCCAACTCCCGAGTACTCATCTCCGAGACTCAATCGATCCCAATCGGCACCTCCCTCTTTGGTGTTGATCAAGAGGTAGATAAACCATCATCATCCCAAATGCATTTGGTCGATCTCAGTGACACCAATTCATCCTCCGACAAAGCTGCCGAAGATAATCCGCCTCCATCCGTCAATTCCTTACTCAAGGATGACTCTCTTCATCAGAAAGTTGACACCTTGACCACCCTCATGACTGACTTAAAATCCTCAAAAAATCAGGAGGATATGATCAAAGAACTAGCAGAAATTAAAGATCGAGTAGTTGCACTAGAGAAGAAAGACAGAGACATTCTTCTACATTGCGATGATCAAGCGGAAAAGATCATCCACGATGGGCTTGCAACCCTTAATGCTCAACGAGAATCCGACGCAACCAACATGATGAAGACTGCACAAAAGATGCTCACTGAAGTTGAAAAATGTCAACAACAAGTTCCTGAGCTCCTGACCAATGTGCAAACCAAGCTCAAAGACTCCATGGATCATATGTCCAACTGCCTGAATGGAGTTCTGGACGAAAACTTCTCCCTTAGACGAACCAATGCTCTCCTCCATCAGATGGAAACCCAAACCCTACAAAACATTACCGGCACCATGGCTGGTCCTATTGAACAGATCAAACTTTGCACAAAATTGAATATCGAAGCCATGGAAGCCCTCCAAACCATGTGTGATACGCCACTTCCTAACTGTATCAAGAAGGAAGCGACTGTTGTCTCCGACAAACTTAATTCCATTCTGGCCCGCCTGCCTGTAACCCCTTCCGTTCCTACAGGTGCCCCAGGAGGGGGAAAGGTGGATGATAAAGTAGAAACAACTCAATCTACCGACATGGAAATAGATACCACTGCTGGTCCAAGCGGAACAAAAGACCAAGCAAAATCTCAGCAAAAAGGAATCAATCAGCAAAAAGACACAAATGCTGATAAAGAAGAACCTAAGAGGACATGAATAATGACAATGACGAAACTCATAATAAGGAATCACAAAATGATTGTCCTATCAATTCTCCTCCAAAATCTCTTCACACTTCTCTGAAACCACCTTCTCCCCACACTTCTCCGAAATCACTTCCTTCAAAATCTCCTCACACTCCCAATTCTCCTCACATTTCTCCTCCAAAAATTCAAACCCCAACAGAAAAAGATCCATCAGAAGACGACGAGATTTTTGTATACTCACTGAAGAAGGAATCTGACCCCCCCAGAGGTCAAGGAAAAGAAATCAAAGTTCTTCGATTCTCAAGCTAATGAACATGCTGAAAATTTCAGCACTGAGTCAGAACCTGATCAAAACCAAGCTGATCCAACTGGTCCCAGCAGACCTATCTTTTCAAATATCACCGGTTACTGACCACTGACCGATTCGGATTACCAACCCTTCAAATCATACAATCCTCCCCCCACGTCCCAACACAACTGGGACATACCACTGACCCCCAACAGAGAAAAATACCGATACACTCTGAACTTCTCTGCAGAATCAGGACCTCACAAAGAGCTAGCTGCATACTACAAGAATCAGCAATTCTTCAAGAAATGGACCAAACCTCAAGTCAATACATGGTCAAATGAAGTCATAATAGTCGTTTGAAGTATTACAAGAAGAAAGTTTCAGAAATCAGAATTCTTTGAATACGAGCTAGTCAGAAACGGCGACTACAACAACACGACTCTGATAACAGAAGCCGACTTTCGAAACATGAATCCAGCCGACATATTCTCAATAACTGTAAACCTATCCCACAAAGAAAGTCAAGATGCCAGAGAAGCTTATGTCGCAGCAAGAAGATTTCTACACCGCCTAGTAAAGGAATTCTGCTACAATGATGCAGAAATGTATAAAATCCTCAAAGATCACCGCGAACCGCAGATCATACCCAAACCTGACTTATCTCAGCCAGACAATCGAGACGACTGGAAGAGAGGTGCCACATTCGATCTAGAACTCGGATTGGTATACAGAAATCCTATAGAAAAAGGATCTTTTCTCTTTCTTTGTGCTGATCAGATCAGAAGAGTCTCCAATGGAATGATAAAAGAATACATCAAGGCTGTCTAGAAATCAACCTCATCAGATCCAGAAGCTAAGAAAGAAATACTCCTCAGAATGCAGTGGCTACTAGCAGTCAGAAAGTTCTGGGAATATGCTGCAAAACAAGGCGTACTGGATCAACGTTAAAAATGACTCAAACCCCTCGATTGGTCACCAAAGGGGGAATTGTTAGTACTGAAAGACAAATCATTGACCAACTCGTAGTTTGATATATTATGATTGTATTATCAAACTTCTTATTTTGATGGAATGAATTTACTTTTGTATGAATGTTTTAAGAAATGAACAATTACCTATATCTTGTGTATGTTGTCAACTTATATCTCGGATGAGTTGTTTTCTGATAATATTGTAACTATCCGAAATCCAGTATTGGATTTTGGACCTTCAAAAGAATTCAGAATCAGAAAGTACCTCACCCAGAAGAAAGAGTTTGGAAGACCACATTCCAAACTAACTCAGAAGATCAAGACAATCACAACCATATTTCTAAAGACACTATGATAATACCAGCCAGGACTCCGAAATCCACTCAGGATTTCAGACTATCAATATCAACATATCTAAGGAAATATCATACTTAAACATTCAACAAAGAAGACTGAAGACCAAAGAACATCTAGAAGATAAGGCAAGAGATAAGCACTTCAACTTATAGGATATGATTAGACTAGATCAGGCGTGGCCCTCTAGAAGCATGTCTGTTGTACTTTAGAGTATTATTAAATTATAGACAAGCCACCCTAGTCTGACATTGTATTATTATATTAGATTCACCCTTTCTTATCTGACTAAGAGAGACGCGTTGTCTCCTCTTCAGTCCATAGGTTATTATCCGAAGGTCCTCCCTTAGTCTATAAAAGGGAGACCAATTTCATCTTCAGTCCTCATGGTTTTGAGAGACTTCATGTAACAATTTCACTTATCAATACAATCTCTCATTCCATCAACTCTTACGTTCTCATCTGCATTTCTTATTGTCCTTACATTTCTAGCACTCTTTAATTCTAGTCTTTACATTTCCAAGTTATATAACTGCTAATCCCTGTTATTTATTGTTGAGCTATTAAGATCTATTCTTAGTATCACTCCTTCATTTTAATTCCGCAACCACATCAAGTCTTCGGACTTGTCCATCTCAAGTCTCAGGACTTGTCCCTCCGAAACCTTCAGTTTCGGACCTTTACTTTCAGCAATCTTCATTTCCGCTATTACTTAGAATATTTGGCGACAACAAGGTTCAAATGAGAACCACTAAAAGGTTAAGAATCGTAATAACTGATATTCACACATTAAGTATCATGTTTTTTTTCATTTTTTTGTTTTTTCACACATGTTTTTTATGTAAAAATACATCAAAATTAATGAATTTTCTTTATTTTTTTAATACGTTTTACAATATTCACAATATAATAAAACTTATAGTTATTAAACTGTGAATACTATAACTGTTGGATTAGGTGTCTAAGCCATGACTAATAATTTGTATTTATCTAATTAATAGTAACAAAGTCATATGGGTTGCCCTCATAGCTAGTGGTGTGGCAGAAATATCAGGAGAGAGAAAGATTGATTTATTATGTGATTAATAAATCAATAGAAATAAAATAAATAGTTTATTAATATATTATGTTGATAATATATTAATTAGAAATTATATTAATTAATTAGAAATTAATCTGGAATTAATTGGAATTAATTTGGTGATTAATTTAATTAATTAAAGGTGCAGGGCCTGAATTGTAATTATTCAATAGTTGAGTAAGTGACAATTATAGCAGCTAGGGGGCCAGTGAAATTATGGATGGGATAATCCATAATTTCGAAAATAATATATTAGGATAAATAGGTTTGAATTAAGTGATAAAGGTTTATCTTGATTTGAATTGAAAAAGGTTTATCTTTAAAGGCTTATCTGGTGCCCACCTGGAAACAATAAATAGGGACCCTGGTCCTCATTTGTCTATGCCATATACTCCCCAAACTCTCTCTGGAATTTTCGAAACCCTTGCACCGGTTGTGACTGCATTTGTGGCCAGAAAATTGTGTTGCTTAGCTTCCAAGATTTGAACTAAATGTTAGTTTTTATTCTTTATTTCTTTTAGTAATTTTTGTTTGGCCTTTAGGATTTTGTTACATGTTCAAAGATAGAAAACATAGATCCAATCTAGGTTGCATGTGAACTTAGGGTTTGAGTTTATTGATTTGCATAAAACCTTTCAGTGGTATCAGAGCTTTTGGTTGTTTTCTATTTGAATAGTTGTAATTGTTTTCCTTAATTTTTGGGTTTATAGAAACTTAACCCTAAAAAAAGAGGCCAATCGATTTTTAGGGTTAGTGTTTTCGAAACCCTAGCCCCTTCCCCCTTATTTGCGATATAGCCCATAGGGTTTTAGAAGGTTTTCTATTTTTGGTAATTTTGATTATTTAATAAATGGATAACCTTAAACCCCTTTTGTGCTATTTTCGAAATTAGTGGGTTTAAGATAGGATTCAATTAATTTGATTAATTTGTGATGCCTATCTGATTTAATTATTTAATTAATTGTTTAATTAAAAGATTAATATTAAATCATTTAAGGTTTAAATTTAATTTTAAAATTAATTGTTAATTTTTCGAAATTAAACCATTAATATTTTAAAAGTTTAAAATGCATCTTATATATATTATAATTAAAAGTTAAAATTATATGTATAAGAAAATTGGTCAGTCAAATCAATAATAGGCCTTATTCACGAAGCTGGTCTATAAGGAAACTGCCTATAAAATGGCGGTTAAATGGGTGTCGACTCTCACCCACCGCTCTCTTGATTAATGGAGGGTCGTTAGCTGAACGGGTTTGATAGGACCGCTTAATCTCATTAAAAGTATAATGTTATTAAATCAAAGTACTAGAACCAATTTTATAAAATCCCAAATCTAATTACTTTAGGAAAAATGTGAAAGATATGCTAACCTACGAAATTGCTCATTGCACTTTGTGAGACACTAGTGGAGCGTGTGTGGTTTACCGGCACACTAATAGGGGCTCATAAAGGGGCAATGGGTATCTCAATCTTATCATTGTTGATGGAGCGTGTGTGGTTTACCGGCATATCAATTAGAGATGATAATTGACTTTGAGGTTACCAAGCTAATTTGCATGATTATTCACATCTAGTTTGTGATCCTCGGCATCCCAGTCACAAACAGTAGAGCATAGTCCGAGATTAAACATGCTATTGAAAAGTTCAATAAATCTCAAAGATCTAGGAATTTCACTTAATATGATTATCTTCCGCGGTGGAATTGGTGAATCATCATTCACCTACCTTTATAAAATTTACAATTAGATTACGACATCCCTATTCTAAGTTGTGAATTATATAGTTGGGTCCTACCCATTATTGGGTTAATATTAAGGATTACATATTTAATTAAAAACTACCTTCTTTTATAGATGTCTTCCGCTGACAATTTTGCTCCACAATCCGCACCCCACTCCAACAACAGTAACATCACTTCAATCCTTTCATTGTGCTCCAAAGTGACATTGGATGGCACGAACTACAATGACTGGATGAGAAACATAAAAATGGCTTTAAGGTTTGAGAACAAAGAGTATGATCTTGACACAGAGCTTATTGAAGTCGACCCCGACACAGCCACTCCTGAGGAATATGCCTCGTACAAGAAACACTCTGATGATGCGACCAAAGTGGCCTGCATCATGATTGCAACTATGACTCCTGAATTGCATAGATTCTACGAAGACTACTGGCCATATGAGATGCACAAGGACCTTGCGGAAAAGTTCCGCAAGCGAGCACGTGTCGAGAAATGTGAAGTAGTCTGAGCCCTCATGACCGGTAGGCTAAAGGACGGAGAGTCTGTCTGCACTCACGTGCAAAGAATCCAAGGTTATGTGGAGAGGCTGCAGAAGCTGGGTATGCAGATCGATGAGGAGCTGGCATTGACATGGTCCTTAACTCCTTGCCGAGTTGTTATGACCAGTTTGTACTGGTGTATCATTTGAACAACACTCAGACCTCCTTGGCTGAGCTGCATAACATGCTGCAGACTGCAGAAGACGGGCTAAAGGGTAACAGTGTACCTTCAGTAAGCACTCCCATCTTGGCAATTGGACAAGGCAAAGGAAAGAAAAGGAAGGGCCCTCCCAAGCAGAATTGGAGGGAAAAGGTTCAAGTCGGGTCATCCAGTAATGGCCTGAGACCCAAGTCCTCCGGCATTCCTCATGTCTCGAACCCCAAAGATGTCGACTTCTTCTATTGCAAAGAGAAGGGTCATTGGAAATGAAGCTGCCCGAAGTACTTACAGGACTTCAAGGATGGTAAAGTGAAGCCATCATCAGCAGGTATATACACTATCTCTAAAAACTCATCATCTTCCTATTCTTGGGTACTTGATACAGGATGTGGTTTTCAAATTTGTTCTGATTTACAGGGCCTAAAGGGAAATAGGGAGGTGGAGCACGGGAGAATAAACCTGATCATGGGCAATAAGCGATCATCACCAGTAACCAAGATCAGAGTTTATAGGTTAGTGCTTAGTATTGATGTTAGTTTAGATTTATCAAATTGTTGCTATTCGCCAGATATGGCAAGAAACATCATTTCATTTCATGCATTGTTCAGACAAGGTTTTCAACATTCTTTTAATAATTTGAATGGTTCAATTTCTGTTTATAAGAATGGTGTATTTATTTTTGAAGCTTTACCTTGTGATGGTGTGTATGAAACAGTGACTTGTGTAGACAATTTAGGTAATAATGTGTTACATATTGATTCTTCTAGTGGTGTAGAAAACGCATGCTTGTGGCATTGTCGTCTTGGGCACATCAACAAGAAACGCATCACCCAACTCCAAAATGATGGAATGTTGGAATCATTCGATCTCAAGTCGGATGACGTATGCGAATATTGTCTGTTGGGTAAGATGACAAAGTCACCTTTCACAGGGTCTTGTGAAAGAGGTGAAGGTCTGTTGGATATCATACACACAATTGTGTGTGGACCCTTCAGATCATCCACAAGGGATGCTACTCGTTTCTACGTGACTTTTACTGATGATTATAGTATATATGGATATATTTACTTGATCTAGCATAAGTCAGATACCTTTGAAAAGTTCAAAGAGTTCAAAAATGAAGTTGAGAATCAATTGGGCAGGAAGATAAAGATGCTTAGATCCGACAGAGGCGGTGAGTATCTTAGTATCGAGTTCCTTGACTATCTTAAGGAATGTGGAATAGTTTCACAGTTGACACCTCCCAGAACACCACAGTTGAATGGTGTTGTTGAGAGGCGTAACCGAACCTTGCTAGACATGGTTCGTTCCATGATGAGTCGAGCTTCTCTTCCCATCCACTTCTGGGGGTATGCCTTAGAGACTGCCGCCCACATCCTCAATCTTGTCCCAACTAAAAAGGTTTCCGAAACACCTGACAACGCCTAGTGATATTAAGTATTTTAGGCGTTGTTGAGCCCTGTTCTTGATAAAATTATATCAAATATGTCTGGGTATTCTCACTTTTCGTGCCAGGACTTGTTTGGAGAAAAAGAATGGAAACAGGGACTAAAAGCGTGTAAAAGGAAGATGTTTGGAAAGTATGAAAAATCAAAGAAACTCATACGCGCGCCGCGGATTTCACTTCTGCGCGACGCGGGCTTAAGGCGGTGGAACACATTTAAATGACGAAAAAACGAGATCAGATAAGTACGCGCGCCGCGGATTTCACTTCTGCGCGGCGCGGTCAAGGGAAATTTGCAACTATAAATAGAGGCATTTCCAGCCGAAAACCCGAGCAAAGACCCAGGTGTAAAATCGACCTTGAAGCTCTTTGACTCGAGGATTTCATTCCAGCAAGCACTCTTTTGGTATTTTTACATTTTAGATTTTATTTTCATTTAGTTAAACATTTGTAAGCTTTGGTTTGTATCTTTGGGTGTGACAACCATTGATACCAAGCTTAGGTTTCTATTTTAGTAGTGTTTGGTTACTGATTTGATGTTTGGATATTGGTTTTGGTGAATAAAATCATTCGGTTACATTTAATATTGTTTTTTCGGTATTTTGGATGCTAGTTTGTGTTTTGATTGTTGGTCTGTGTTTGGATTTTAGTTGTGACTTGGTTGGGACGGTTTTCCTTTGCTGAAAATAGTAGCTAACTTGGTTAGGGTTTAGCATTAAATCTTAGCTAGTAATTGTTCAAGTAGAACTTTAGTTATTAGCTAGTTTATGCTTTGCTTGGTTTTGCTAGCTTGGATGCCTTCAATTGCTTCTGATTCAGAGATGTACTTCTGATTTCAGAAAGTAACTAGGTCATTTGAGCTTAGCTTAGCTTGGCTTGAGTGTGTTTTGAGCATTGCTTTTGATTGATAGTAAGTAGGAAGGTAGAAACTGATTCCTCCGACTGTAGCTGTGACACTACTAGTTGGTAATCTCTCATCTAGTCTAACCACGAAGCTCCTGTGGATCGACCCTGACTCCGCTATACTAGTGAGTGTTAGGTTTTCTCTTATTTTTGACCGCATGACGACCTCTGCGTGCACGTCAACACCTCACGAGATGTGGACGAGGAAAGTTCCCTCGTTAGCACATATCAAAGTCTGGGTTTGTGAAGCTTTCGTAAGACGAGAGACTCATGACAAACTTGCAGAAAAAAGTGAGAGGTGTATATTTATTGAATACCCGAAACAGTATTTTGGATACTTGTTCTACAGACCAAGCGAAGACGTGGTCTTTGTAGCTAGACGAGGAGTCTTTCGAGAGAGAGAGAGAGAGAGAGAGAGAGAGAGAGATAGAGAGATAGAGAGCTCATACTCAAAGAGGACAGTGGGAGTACCATTGACCTTGAAGAAATTAAGGAGTCACCCGATGATACAACCTTAGGAGAAACTAGCACCCAACAAGAGGAAGAAGTTCATGTTGGTCCGACAGATATATCATTACCTCTTAGACGCTTTAGTAGATTTAGCATGCCACCCAAGTTTTATGGTTTCCATATAACTACGGATGGTGACACGTTTGTCAGTGATAGGACACTGATAAATTTGGATGAGCCAGATAACTACAAAGAAGCAGTGGCGGGCCCTGAGTCTTCCTAGTGGAAAGAGGCAATGGACAGCGAGATCAAGTCCATGTATGACAACCAAGTTTGGAATTTGGTTGACAACGTACCAGGTAGAAAGACAGTTGGGTGCAAGTGGCTCTTCAAGAAGAAGACCGACATGGATGGAAAGGTGCACACTTTTAGGTCTTGACTGGTTGCGAAGGGCTTTACTCAAACCCCGAGGGTTGACTATGACGAGACCTTCTCACCAGTGGCCAAGATTAAGTCCATTAGGATAATGCTAACCATAGCTGCGTTTCATGATTATGAAATTTGGCAGATGGCTGTCAAAACCGCTTTCGTTAACGGGAAGTTGGCTGAGGATGTTTACATGAATCAGCCTAAGGGTTTTGTAAACACAAAGCATCCACATAAGGTGTGTAAGCTTGAGAAATCAATCTACGGATTGAAACAAGCTTCTCGCAGTTGGAATCTTTGTTTCCATGAGAAAGTCAAAGAGTTTGGTTTCTCTAGGAGCGAAGATGAGTCCTGCGTATATGTCAAGGCTAGTGGGAGTATAGTCACTTTTCACCCTGCTGTATGTTGATAATATACTGCTCATGGGAAACGACATTCCAACCTTGCAAGATGTTAAGTCTTGGCTTGGGAAGTGTTTTGCCATGAAAGACCTAGGAGAAGCTGCCTATATTCTTGGGATAAGAATACTGAGAGATAGGAAGAAGAGACTAATAGGACTTAGTCAAAGTACATACTTGGATAAGGTACTAAATGTTGGATTAGGTGTCTAAGTCATGGCTTAGACACCTAATCCAACAGTCTCCCACTTGGATAAGTCTATGACTTTAATTGTCGGTTTACCTTCTGATTAATATCAGTTTCCCAGAAACTGTCCTGAACTCTGACCTAGTCAGTTCTGTCCAAAGATAAGTGATCATATGATCCTTCGTCCAACAAGATATTTTCAGAGACATGGATTGAGATCAATCTCTGTCCGATACTCTGTTTCCCGATTTCCGATTCTGCTTATGACTTTCGGACTTCTAATTGAACACATCAATTTAGTCCAGGCTAGCCAGCACTTTAGTCAACTTCAAAATCATCGAGCGGCCTACAGATATCTGTTTCCCATCAGGGTCAAGGAACGAATAAGCTTCGACTCATATGCTTATGTCTTTTACTTATCAAATCATACGCAACAATGCGTTTTATAACATCGAGTTACCGATGCGTTTTCGCATTATCAATCCACAACCGACTCGCAAATTTCAACTCATATGTCTCTGCTTCAAGATCATAAGATATTATCGTCTCAACATTGCTCGTGATGTAATCCATGAAGCAATCTATTGAGCGCGGGGTTATCCAATACTCAAATCTCTATTTCTAAGTACTCGTGATCGTTGTAGCAGTCTTACTGCAATGTCTAACTTCTTAGACAATCTACAAACCAATTCACGACAGTCTTCGTTCATACTTAATCCCGAAAAGTATGAGCGACTGTGGACCTTTGAATAATCAAATTATTCGGGAAGTGAAACATGCAAAAACGAAACTTAAAATCTAACCGGTAGCTACTCTTGCCTAATTACCAAGTCTCCACGAGGTAATCACCAAGTCGGATTTTTTTTTTCATAAAACTATTATCGGTTTCTAGATTCTAGTTTAAACTTTTAATTCATGTTATGTATCTATGTCTGGATGACCTTTCACTCTTTCTATGTATCCAAATGGTCATACATTTATACACTTTATCCGATCGGATATCCTTCCGATGATATTTCAATTTTGGTCATACCGTCATTCTCACTAACAACTCCATTCTATGTACTGTGACTTTCCATGGTTCTCGGGATCTTTAGTCCACATGACTGAACCTAAGACTATTTCGAGGTGTTACGATGTGTCGGTGACCCACACGCGCTCCATCGGAATGCCAACGAAACTCTTTAACTAGTAAGTCCTTTTACTATTTGAAACTCTTTTCAAATTACTATTAACATTCACCTTAATCATTTTCCAATGATTTCTCACGTACGTACAGAATCCATTAAATATTCCCAGCCAGGTCATATCCTGAATCTGACTCACTATGCTCTAAGCATTAAGTCATCAGGACATGTTCATGACACTTCTCATGCATCTTGGATCATGTTTACTATGGCTAGGTCTATACTGATGACAACATCTATCTGACAGATGTCTATGGATTATGTGAGTATGCTGCACCTTCTTTATATTTCTCATGCCAAATCATTACACTTTGCAATGATAGGAAACTCCTTTCCTGAGCTATGCATCTTAAGTCTCATCATGATCATCTTGGCAGAGTTTCAATCTATCTCATAGACGTTTATAACCACCTGAGTATGCCGTATCTTTATTAAGTCTTTCATAGCGATCTGTCTCTTAACACCAAGTCATTACACTTTGTAATGAAAAGAGACGTTTCCTAGAAACTGTATGTAACCTACATATGGAGATAACAACGACACTCCCACTGGCTTTGACACGGTTATGGACTATTCTCAAAATCCAGAACTTTTGGCATATTTTGAGAATCCAAACTTTCTGACATCTTAATGGAAATATTTCAGCCCATTCTCAAAATCCAATCCATTGGCATATTTCGAGAATCTGAATATCCTTTCTTGCGAGATGCCCATGGGGAAATCCCGGGCCCATGTACCTTTATACTGGCATATTCTTTGTGAGTCCCCATTAGTGTGTCGGTGATCCACACGCGCTCCACTAACGACTTACAATATGCAGTATCTTTTCGGATTTCATCTTCTACTGAGAGTGCTTCTCTTAGAATCAATTACTTGACTCTGAGTATCGTCTCACTCAACCAGATGTTCTGAAGGTATGTTTCTGTCCATGTTGCTTTCCTTTGATGATTCAATTACTCCCATTGGTTTTTAGACCAGGTGTAAAATCAATCAAACTGTCACATAGACTGTATCTCGTCCTAAGGTTCTCTTAATCGGCAGCAACCGGGCTCACCAATGCTTCCAAGTAGTCGAATTGTAAATCCGTACCAACTATAGTGTTTCACCACTAGTCGGTATGTAACCCCAATCATAACTACTTATGATGATGATCAGTACTACTGGTCAAGAGAAGATTATGTCAGTGTTGAAACAAAAATTTGATTTCTGTTTTAAGCCTAGTGATGACTAAAGGTTCTTTCACTTGGCTAGTCCTGAACTCATTCAGGATTGTCCCAACACCCACTGTTTCCTTAGAACATGAGTTCTTTTTAAAAGAGCTCTTTCTTTTCCAGGTACAGCGGGATAGCCAGTGAAATGATATTTCTGATCAGGTTCAGGCTAGTCATGAGGTTCGGACGAACACTACAAGACCCTGGACTTTCAACGTACAAGTGGGACAATCCCAGCTTTACATTTCAGAGAGTGTCTGCAAACCTACTTAGTCTAGGAAGTGGTATCAGAGCTATGGCTTGTTTTCTTGTGAATTGATATAAACTGCTTGAATGATTCTTGCCTTGAGTGTTTTTGCAAAAAACCCTCTTGGAATGGCCTAAATTTCGTTGCCAAGGCTAGGGTTTCCTAACCCTAGCCGCCAAGCCCCATGGTCCCCTTTATTTGCTTGATTTACTTGCCTTTTAAAAGTATGTTGTTATTTTTGGTAATTGGATAAATTAAATAACTGGAACTCTTTTTACATGGCTTGTAATTTTCGATCCTATAGGGGCCCTAGATAGAAAATTAATTTGATTAATTTATAAAATCTATCTTAGATTTAATTAGTTTAATTAATTGTTAATTAAAAGATCAATTAAATCAGCTTAAAGAATTAATTTAAATTTTGAAAAAATGGTGTCTAAGCCATGACTTATAATTGTACTTATCTTGTTAATTGAAGCAAAATCCATTTGGGTTGCCCTCATAGCTGGAGGTTAGGATAGAGTTCAGTAGAGTAAAAGGTTGATTTATTAATTGTTTAATAAATCAATAGAATTAATTAAATGGTTTATTAATAAATTTAAGTGTTAATATATTAATTAGAAACTATAATAATTAATTAAGATTTAATCTAGAATTAATTGGATTTAATTTTGTGATTAAATTAATTAATTAAAAAGTGCAGGGACTGGTTTGCATTTATTCAATAGTTGAATAACTGGCCAACCAGTGGAAGGGCCTAAGTTGGCGAAATTATGAGTGTGTACACTCATATTTCGAAACCATAATTAGGGTTAAGGAAAGCCTTGTCCAAATGGTTAACAGGCTTGTCCATTTGGAGGCTCCTTAGGGTTTTGACTGTAACCCTTGGAGGCTATGAAAGGAGGCTCCTGGTTGCTCTTAAACCTGTGCCATTTTCACTGTGATTACTCTGATGGACTGTCTTCTCCATTGCTTTGGGTGTGACTTGCATTTGAGGCAGGATTGTTTTGCTGCTAGCTTCAAGGATCATAAGATCAAAAGGTTGGTTTTCTCAGTTTTGATCTTTAGAAATTAATTGTTCCTCTAGGTTTAGTTTATTATCTTCATAGAAGAAAACATAGATCATATTAGGGTTGCATGTGAACCATAGGTATCTATTTGTTCATTGATTGCTAGAAAACCCTTCACTAAAAAGGTTTAGTATGGAAAATTCCAAGAAGGGAGAGCTGCCTATCCAGAGCAATGCAAAATTGAGTAAGACTCAAAGCCCGAGTACAGATGAGGAAATAGCTGACATGAGTCGGGTACCTTACGCTTTGGCGGTAGGGTCGATCATGTACGCTATGATGTGTACTCACCTCGACGTGTCCTTTTCTTTGAGCACAGTCGTTACTAGGGGAACCCTGGTAGAGCTTATTAGATACCTGTTAAGAACATTCTCAAGTATCTGCAGAGGACGAAGAACATGGTTCTAGTCCTTCATGGTAGTGATACATTGAGAGTTAGCAGGTACACAAACGCCAGCTTCTAGACAGATAGAGACAACTGTCGGTCTCAGTCAGGCTAGGTATTTCTTTTGAATGGAGGAGCAGTTACTTGGAAGAGTTCCAAGCAAGAGATAGTAGCTGATTGTATGTGCGAATTAGAGTACATAGCAACGAGTGAAGCGTCAAAGGAAGTGGCTTGGCTGAAGAACTTCATCGGTGACCTTGGAGTGGTCCCAAGTATTCAGGAGCCTATGGAACTATTCTGCGATAACGAATGAGCGGTTGCTTTGACAAATGAACCGAGAGATCATGGAAAGTCCAGACATATTGACAAAAAGTACCACTACATCAGGCATATGGTAGAAGAAGGTCACTCCTTGTAAAGAGGGTATCATATAAAAAGAATCATGCAGATCCCTTGACAAAGGCTTTGAGTAGGATCAAGCACAGTCAGCATGCTAGGAGTATTGGATTGTGAGATGATATCAGTTTTTGTAATTAGATAGGTTTCTAAAACTTGTAACAATGTAAATGTAATTGACTTTGGTGATTTAATAATAGAGAATTATTGATGAGTATTGTTTACTGCTATTTATCAATTGTTTATCATTGTGTTTCACTTTGCATGTTTTACTTCCTGAATAATATGATTATTCAAACATCCACAGTCGCTCATACTTTAGGAAGTAAGTAATTGAATCAAGGCTGTCATGAATTGGCTTGTAGATTGTCTAAGGAGTTAGACATATCAGCAATATTACTACAACATTTATGAGTACTTAGAAAATGGAGATTTGAGTATTGGATAAACCCACACTCAACGAATTGCTTCATGGATTATATCACGAGCAATTTTGAGACGATAACATCTTATGATCTTGAAGCGGAGACATATGACTTATGATTTACAAGGCAATTATTCATTGACTATGCGAAAACGCATCGGTAACGAGATGTTATAAAGCATGTTGTTGTGAGCGATTTGACTGGTAAAAGATATAATCATATGAGTCAAAGCTTATTCGTTCCTTGACCCAGATAGGAAACATATATATGTAGGCATCTCGATGATTTTAAAGTTGACTGAAAGTGTTGGCCAACCAGGACTAAATTGATGTGTTCAATTAGAAGTCTTAAAGTCATATGCAAATCAGAAATCGAGAAACAGAGTATCAGACTGAGATTGATCTTAATCCATGTCTCAAGTTCGGAAATATATTGTTGGACAGAGGATCATATGATCACTTATCTATAGACAGAACTGACTAGGTCAGAGTTCGGCAGCGGTTTCTTAGAAGCTACAATTTGCTGGTTAATTAGAATGTAAATTGACAATTATAATCATAGACTTATCCAAGTGGGAGACTGTTGGATTAGGCGTCTAAGCCATGACTAATAATTTGTATTTATCTAATTAATAGTAGCAAAGTCCATTTGGGTTGCCCTCATAGCTAGTGGTTTGGTAGAAATACCAGGAGAGAGAAAAATTGATTTATTATATGATTAACAAATCAATAGAAATAAAATAAATAGTTTATTAATATAATATGTTGATAATATATTAATTAGAAATTATATTAATTAATTAGAAATTAATATGGAATTAATTGGAATTAATTTGGTGATTTAATTTAATTAATTAAAGGTGTGTGGGCTGAATTGTAATTATTCAATAGTTGAGTAAGTGACAATAGTTGAGTAATTATTCAATAGCTGAATTGTAATTATTCAATAGTCGAAAATAATATATTAGGATAAATAGGTTTGAATTAAATGATAAAGGTTTATCTTGATTTGAATTCAAAAAGGTTTATCTCTAAAGGCTTATCGGGTGACCACCTGGAAACTATAAATAGGGACCATTGGTCCTCATTTGTCTGCGCCATATACTCCCCAAACACTCTCTAAAATTTTCGAAACCCTAGCACTGGGTGTGACTACATTTGAAGCAAGACAATTGTGTTGCTTAGCTTCCAAGATTTGAACTAAAGGTTAGTTTTTTATTCTTTATTTCTTTTAGTAATTTTTATTTGACCTTTAGGATTTTGTTACATGTTCAAAGATAGAAACCATAGATCCAATATATAAATATATATATATATATATATATATATATATATATATATATATATATATATATATATATATATATATATATATATATATTAAATATATATATATATATTAAAAATATATAATACGCATACATATAAAAGTAAAATAATACGCATATATATATATATATATATATATATATATATATATATTTATATATATATATATATATATATATATATATATATATATATATATATATATATATATATATATATATATATACACTAGATTAAAACACGTGTGTTACACGGTTTGATTTAAAAAATGATTATATTTTCTCAATTTTATGGTTTAATCACTAATATTATATTTATTCCATTAACATCACCCTATTTTAAAAACAAAATTTCATGGTGACCACCATCATCACTATTGTTGGTTTAGCAAAAGTATGAAGGATAGATGAAATTAAGAATCATTTTTTTAAAACGGCAACACTATTAGTATAAAATACAGTGGGAAGCTAAAAATGATCCAATACAATGAGAGAAATAGAACATCCAAACAAGTAGGAGAAAATAGTAACATCCAAAAAGATAGATGTAAACATCAAGGGTTTTCAAAAGGATATTTCCTAATAAAATCTAGCTAAAATAAACAATTAGTAGGCATTTTAAGTGATAAAATTTTTTTGTTTAAATAACAAAAACAAAATTAACATTAGCAAAAAAGGATCAAATAATAATTTTAGACGTTTTTATTCAGTCGGTGGAATGCACCATTAATCTTATATTAGTTAACTTAATCGTAAAGTATAAACAACTAACCTAAAAACTGGAAATTTTATAAGCAAATTGCATGAACCAAAACAATTTTAAGGTAATCTTTGAATTTCCTTGTCTCCCTAAAACAAAATTTTGTTATAAGCATCACATGTGAGTGTAATAATCAAAATGTAATAATCAAAATACCCATTGATAATATAGTAAAATCGAGCTATGGCTTCATTATGTATCATTTAAATGATAAATATAATAAAATATAATATACTAATTTCATCTACGTCCATTAAATTTTTTTTAATGTATATATATATATATATATATATATATATATATATATATATATATATATATATATATATATATATATATATATATATATATATATATATATATATATATATATATATATATATATATATATATATATATATATAACGGCTAATGTATCAATATTTGATAATAGGAATAAAAATAAGCAAAATGTCCCATAAGTAACCCTATACTTGGATATAAAAGAGTTACAACATATACATAGTGGACTAAATTAAATAGATGAGATTTAAATAAATGTCTTTTTTCAGGTCTTTTGAAGAAACTACTGTTGTTGGTGTTTGAGGGTATGAATCAATATATGGGAGCTCAGAAATAAAATATCTAGAAACACATCAAGAATTTTGACAGTGCCCAAAGTTTGAACTATAGTATATTTCATTTTTGATTTTTACATAACTGGTGTTGTAAACGGTTTAATTGATCTCTTAGTAATTTGGTTTGAGATCAAAATTGAAGCATTTATTTCCTTTACACCATCTATTACCCTGGGAACCAAATGTATATTTATCTTGAAGAACTTTCAGAACACCACCAAGTATACAATTCTACATTTAAGGGCCCTATCAGGAATTATCCACTTTTAAACCAAAGATGAAATACCATATGACATTCTTACCCGTTAACTCTGCTATTTAGACTTTTACAGATAGTTTGTCAGATGTTTAAACTCTAATTAAAGACAGCCAAACGACACCTACACAGATCTACACACATCAAATTAGAGAAAGAAAGGCATGCACCCAGAGCCTTAAAAAGGCTATTAA
Organism: Cichorium intybus; assembly: GCA_023525715.1. Classification (NCBI taxonomy): domain Eukaryota; kingdom Viridiplantae; phylum Streptophyta; class Magnoliopsida; order Asterales; family Asteraceae; genus Cichorium; species Cichorium intybus. The sequence continues at coordinate 543,794 of JAKNSD010000045.1, read as the reverse complement.
TTCCATACCTCTTTGTTTTCTTCGACACATACCAACTTTACCATATTTAGCCACAAACCTTTGAATATATAAAAAACCCAAATTAACCACTCATCAAAAGATGTCCAAACAGATTTGTAATTCAAGTTGTTTATTTATTTACACAAAATATATATGAATATTTTAATTAAATAGTTGGAGAAATTAGAAACCACTCATCAAAAGATGACTAAACAGATTTGTAATTCAAGTTGTTCCATACCTCGTTGTTTTTTTTATGAGTGAGTTTTAAGAACATTTCTCTTTCGGATTTCTTCATGGCCATTCCAACATATAATTCCTTCGAACATAATTTAGAACATGAAGTCGAATGATGAAATTAATAGCTTAGAAAGCGATGATATATGGTGTGAAATCACGAAGCTGTGATGCAAAAATTACCTCTTTGAGTAAGCATAGAAAGTAGTAGAGGAGGCAAAGTAGGGAAAAGGCGGGGATCAGATTTGTAGATGTTCTGCTATCAAAATGACGAACACAAACCTGTGAATATTTAAAAAGTTATTAGCCCCAAAAATGTAAAATCGATCAACATTTACCAATGTTTTAGCTTTCTATGAAACACCAAACACAAATTTGTCACTGAATTCATTAAAGCGGATCATAAAACACAAAAACATCCTCAAACACAAATCTGAATAAAACCAAAAAGAAAATATGAATACTGCATCTGATCTAATCCAGTCAATGGATGATAATTCAAACCTTTGTACGGTGCATGCTGAAGCAAATCATGTAGGATCATCTTGAAGCAAATCAAATATGGAGCATCTTGAAAACCTATAACCAAATCAGAAAACATAAAAACAAAATCAGAAAGAAGAAAAAAAAAACATAAAACAAAAAACAAAAGAATCAGATATAAAAAATCCAACATCCAAAATTAGAAAACCGATAACCATTAACCTTTGTAGCCATGTATTTCCGTTAACCTTTCATGATATTATACGAACTCTTACCTTTTTGGAGCAAATTCACATTATCGCAAGTGGTTCTCTCGAAAGCGGTCTAACGTTTTTTCCTTGAGTAAATTGCAAGAATTTTCTGATCAGGTGTATTATATTTACTCAATCATCACAAACAATCGAAGAAGTTATCGAGATGCAAAAAATATGAATCAAAATAACCACACAAATAAACGAAGATCAAACATATATCAAAAACGTACTCGACTTGGATCAGAAAATTGCTGAACCAATAAATGGGTTTTCAAAAATCGTGGAACAACATCAAAAAATCTGGCTTTCAAACATACGTGGCTTGCGATTCTCCGTTGGTCTGACCTAATAGAGATCGTGGAGAGAACGTGGAAGCGGCTTAGTAGAGGCGGTCACAAAAAACCCTAAATCATATAGCAATACAAATGAGATTTATATGGCAAATCGTATCAATATTTAGATAGAAAATCGGAAGATTGGTTTCGGGGGATGAGAGATATCGATTTCAACAATAGAAGACCACAATCAAGCGACTAATTCGGGAAGGAGGCGAGAATCGGGAATCAGAATCAATGTGGAGGAGCTTTATCAGACAGACACGTGGCAAAAAGGCTGTAAAAGAATGCCAAGTGGCACTAAGGGGCTTCTTTTACACTAGTACAAAATCGCACAGTGGTCACACCAAAAAAATGTGACCATATGCGTTTGGTGACAATTTACTTTTTCCACTGAAAGTGTTGCCATAGGCTTTGCGATATTAGGTGTCATATGGTCACTTTATAATATTGTGTCCGTATGCCATGAAAAAATGTGGCGGTATCATAAAAGTGTGGCCATTGAGTCGAGAAATTTGTTCCAAAATCACTCACTTTTTCCAAGATTGTGGCGTTAAAGCGTAAGTAGACACACAATTTCAATATTGTAGTGACTGTATATAATGAATTGTGACATACAAGTACATTCAATGAAGCGTTATACTAGTAATTTGTCACACAATTAGAAGATTGTTAAGGCTATTGGGTAATATTTGCTGACAATTATTTACCATGAACATGACCATGTTTACTAAATGGTGACATGTATGTAATTTCAAAAGTGACAATTTGGTAGCATCTAGTCATACAGACAATATATCTAATGTGACCAATACTAGTTTATAGAGACACACAATGTCAATATTGTAGTGACTGTATATAATGAATGGTGACATACAAGTAAATTTAATGAAGCGTTATACTAGTAATTTGTCACACAATTAGAAGATTGTTACGACTATTGGGTATGTTTGCAGACAATTATTTAGCATAAACATGACCATGTTTACTAAATGGTGACATGTATGTAATTTCAAAAGTGACAATTTGGTAGCATCTAGTCATACAGACAATATATCTAATGTGACCAATAGTAGTTTATAGAGACACCATTTAGTTAAACATAATATAAATTATTATATAGACACACATCCTATTAAAATCATGGAATTAATATTCGGTTACGGCCACATTTGTAGTACTTATCATGACCTATGCTATGATTCAGACATATAAAAACTCGTAATTATGGCTGTTTAATGTAAATGGACATTTGAAAACAATTAAAAAGTAACATTAATAAAGTTATAGATACAATTGTGTTTGGCATTGTGACCAAAATTCGTAGTATAAACAAAAATATTGGTTGGTAGTATAGCCTATTAAAGCATTTAGACACACAAATATTATTACGTGTGGATATAGTTGTACTACAATCATATATACTCATTAAATCCGTAGCCATTAATGATCTGTCAAGACACACAATTTTGATGGACATGACTATTCGTTCTATATTGTCACATTGCTTATAAACCCAAAAAAGTGCTAAAATAAATATTATTTCAGTAATATTGAATATCCCACAAACAATATTATTATTACAAAGAAATATAATATTTTAATACAACAATAAACACATTAAAAATATATTGTGTTGTTCAAACTACATTAAATCTAGTAAATTGTATTATATTCAACCTTTCTAAAATACAATTTAGGTTCATCATTTGCCCATGCTATTTAGATCCACACTCTCACATCTCTATCCCTACTCTCATATATCTATCAAGCACGTCAATTACTTGCTCTTCATCTGTCTTGAAAGCAAAAGGGTCCGTTTCATCATGGCTATTTTCATAAATATTGTGCCATCTTGCAGGTTACCAATCAAGTTCACTGTTACTATGGAAAGAAATTTATCACAAACTAATTTATATACCTAATGATCATAAAAAGACCAAGTAGATTCACCTCACATACCTTGAACAACAGCTCCTTCATATAGTTCCTGTTTGCTCTTCTAGATGAATTTTTTCTGGTAAACACACACACATACTATTACATACATACATAAGTTAATGTTCTTACTTGAGATTGCCGAGACCATATAAATGGCAAGGTATCTTCTGGTCCCACTAAGATGCTCCATGGTAGGGCCAATGGAAATTAAAGAATAAAAATTAACCTTTAAAGAGTTCAAACGATTTAGATCATTTACAAGTATATAGATTACAGAAAATATGATATTTGATGCAGAAAAACTCAAACAAAAGTACGATATTGTAATAGAAATAAACCAAAGTAGGATGTTGTATTAGAGAGTAACGAAATTAGGATGCTATGATAGGGACTTCTACAAGTATTAACTGCCACATGGACCATTCTATAAGTATTTAATATCATAAGGACCATTTCTGTAAAATTATAATGCTACAGGGACCATTTATGTAATAGAAAGAAACGAAAGTAGGATGCTATGATAATCAATGGTTCAAACCTGTAAGTTACAGCTTTAAATCATTAATTATCATAGCATCCTAGTTTGGTTTCATTCTATTACAACATCCTACTTTTGTTTAATTATCACATCATCCTAGCTACTTTTGTTTAATTGAGTATCGAACCTGGACTTGAAATAAGGTATCCTAAAACAGCCAATTACAAACAACAATTTCTATTCACATTACATTCATATTACCTTATCCGGTCAAAAAATTTGTTATTTTGAGTCTTTGAGGCTGAAATAATCAAGCAAGAAACAAACATGAAACATCAGAACATTTAAAACATAAAATTCTGATTATGTAACTACATTCCAAAATGTAAAAACTATAAGTATAAAAAGAGAGATCAAACTTCAAGTCTTTAAACTTCAGAAACCAACTTCAAGTCTCCAAATTTCATCAATCTGATATACAAATAAAAAAACAAATAAACAAATATTAGACACAAAAAACATCAAATCTCATAACAGACAACCAAGTTCAAACCTCAGAAATCAGAAACGAGTCCAAACCTCAAAAAATGGTAAATTAGAGTTCAAACTGCAATCTAAAATCCAAACCCCAAAACCGAGCGCCACCATCTTCGATTGAGAAAGTCGGGATGATTAAAGAATTAAGATGTTGGACAATTGCAAAGAATCGCTAGAGTCTGGACAAAGTCAGAACGAATCTAATAGTGCTATTGTGCTAGATTGAGAAACAATTCTAACTGCAAGATTGTTGATTTGCTGTGTGATTGTGTGATTGTGGATTGAGAAACAATTCTAACTTACAAGATTGAGAATGAGAAGAAGAAGTGAGAACCGATACCATAGGCAAGAGTACAGTCAAACTCTAAAAGACCGATGATAGAAATATAGAGACGTGTTCTGAATTCTGATTTCAATTGATGTGGTCAAACATGATGTCGAAATTTGGATTCACGAGGTGTCGATTAAGTTATCTCGGATTGTAGTTCATGCGCTTGGATTCAATCTGTGAAAGGGTTCTCGCTTGCTTAGTTTGTTCCAGTATTCCAGAAACGTGAAACGATAAGAAATTGGAATTGGGTGAGATAAATGGGTGCGACTTACCTTTTGATTTTCCTGACAATGACAAAGGTGGAGCTTGCCGTTCACGAGACGAAATCGGCAATGGAGATACCGATTGTCACCGAAGAGCATGGCGATTGAAATGTTGATGCCTCCCGATTGAATTCGTTTACCCTAAAGACTGTTAGGGCAAAAATGATACGATCATACGAAGTTGGGAGGCGGCTTACATGGTTAGTTCGAGATTAATGGGAGTTTTCACAAAAGTCGGGGTGTAAAAGGCGGGCCAAATTGGCGCCCCGTTTTTAGTTTTCGACGATTGAAACTTTCAAAACTTGAAATAAGACCGCATTTTTTGATCTTATATTTTGATTTTATTATAATTTAAACACAACATAATAATAAATAATTATAAAACTATATATATATATATATATATATATATATATATATATATATATATATATATATATATATATATATATATATATATATATATATATATATATATATATATATATATATATATATATATATATATATATATATATATATATATATATATATATATATATATATATATATATATATAAGAGAGAGAGGTCTTTTAGTGACATTAAAATTTATGTACATTATGACATTATACCTATTAATTTTAATCACCATCTTATTTGTTGAATATAGTTCAAATAAAGTGGCACTTTTTGATCTTTTATTTTGATTTTATTATAACCCCTAAGCCCCGATACTTAACCTATAACACATAAGCCTTAAGCGTTAACACGTAAAAAATAAGCCTTAAGACATAAGCAATAAGCTCTAAGACATGTGTTATAAGCCATAAGTCACAAGCGATGATCCCTGATCTATAACCATAACCCATAAGCATAACCCAGAGGCCCAAGCCCTAAGACCTAATACCTTAGCTCTAAGTCATAACCCATAAGCCATAAAACATATTCCCTAAGGCACATACCCCATAAGCCATTAGAAGTAAGTTATATGGCATAAGGCATAACCCTTAAACGCTAAGCCATAAGGCATAAGCCCTAAGTCGTATTGCATAAGCCATAAGTCGTAAGTTATTAAGCCTTAATACTTAAGTGTTAAGACATGAGTAATAAGCCCTAAGCCATGAGTTATAAGCCTTAATCGTTAAGCCACAAGTCTCAAACCTTAAGCATACGCCCTAATACTTAAGGGTTGTGATGGGTTATGGTCAATCAGGAAGGGTTGTGATGGGTTATGGTCAACCATGTAGGGTTGTGATGGGTTATGGTCAACCATGTAGTGTTGTGATGGGTTATGGTCAACCAGGAAGGGTTGTGATGGGTTATAGTCAACCAGGTAGGGTTGTGATGGGTTATGGTCAACCAGGTAGGGTTGTGATGGGTTATGGTCAACCACGAAAGGTTGTGATGGGTTATGGTCAACAAGTAAGGATTGTGATGGGTTATGGTCAACCATGTAAGGGTGTGATGGGTTATGGTGAACAAGTAAGGGTTGTGATGGGTTATGGTCAACCAGGTAGGGTTGTGATGGGTTATGGTCAACCAGGTAGGGTTGTGATGGGTTATCGTCAACCAGGAAGGGTTGTGATGGGTTATGGTCAACCAGGTAGGGTTGTGATGGGTTATGGTCAACAAGTAAGGGTTGTGATGGGTTATGGTCAACAAGTAAGGGTTGTGATGGGTTATGGTCAACCAGGTAGGGTTGTGATAGGGTTGTGATGGGTTATGGACAACCAGGTAGGGTTGTGATGGGTTATGATCAACCAGAAAGGGTTGTGATGGGTTATGGTCAACCAGGTAGGGTTGTGATGGGTTATGGTCAATCAGGAAGGGTTGCGATGGGTTATGGTCAACCAGGTAGAGTTGTGATGGGTTATGGTCAATCAGAAAGGGTTGTGATGGGAAATTCAACTTAGTTTAAAATTTTAGTCAATTTGAGAGGAAAATTTCAATTTATTTAATATTTTCAGTAAAATTAAGTGGCAAATCAATTTATTTTAAAACCATGATTATTAAAACCTAAGTCATGAGCCTTAAGCCTTAAGCCTTGTGCCTCAAGCCATATCATAAGCCCTAAAGCATAAGCCATGCACTATAATCCCTACAACATAAACCATAAGTCGTAAGCCATTAGCTTTACCCCTAAGCCACAAGTCATAAGTGATAAACCATAAGTCATAAGTCTAATAGCTTAACCCTTAAGTCATATGTCATGAGCCGTCTTAAGCCTTAAACCCTAAGCCATAAGCCTTAAGCCCAAAGTGAGAAGTTAAAAGACTACTAACTAAAACTTCAATACATAAGTCATAACTCCTAAGCTTCAAGCCTCAAGCCTTAAGACATAACCAATGAGCTATAGGCTATAAGACATAATTCATAAGCCACAAAGCCGTAAGATACAAGTCACAAGACCTAAGACACTTTAGCTTTAGAAGGAAACTAATTTGGATTAAATTCCAGTCTCCAATATATTTGCATCAAATTTGATATTAAAAAGAAACTTATTAAATATTGAAAATTAGTCTCTATTACACATGTATCATGTGGTCGTAACTTATATATTTTAACATCAACAAAGGTTCCCTCGTCCTTCTCCCGCTTATGGATTTTAGTTTTTCAGGATCAAATTTGGTTCCCTCCTTAGCCCGCCTCTACGTCTCAATATAAGGTGCGATCATAAGGAAATTACCACACGATCTTGCTGCAATCAACCCACTGCCTTTGCCGCCTCTTTTCCTGGCCTGTCAAACTCGATCACCACCACAGTCCTCCCTCGTCGTCAATCTCTCTGTCTCGCTAATTTGTTCTTGCTCCCGACTTCTTTGTTTTTCTGATTCTCGACAAAGCGGAAATCGCAGAAGGAATTGGAACAGATGCAGAATTTTTGCCCTTCTAGGCTTCTACCGAACCCTTCCCCCTCCTCAATTCCCCCCCACCCCGTTTTGATTCCCGGCCCCTTCTCGTTTACCCCATTCCCAAAAAAACCCTAGATTGTCTTCTTTTCTCTCAAGTGCACACACCAAACGAATATATTCGTCGTCTATCGGCCACCATCGTGGTCGATTTGGGGGAGGAACACTGCTTAGAGTGGGCTTGGTATGAGCGCAATTATTTCTTGAGAAACCTTAACGCCACCCTTTATAGCCTCTGTTGGCAGATATCCGTCACTAAGTTTGCAGCAGCTCGCACTTTGTTCAATGGTGAGTCCGTTTGGGGCCTTGCTTGGTGCAGAGTATATGTTTCTATCTAAGATTTCCTGAATTGTTTCAACTATGTTGTTACTGCGCTAAAACCATGTGGGCTTGGTAATGGTGCTCATATTACTTACAGTGACTGCAACATCAGGTGCATATTTCATATTTCTTCTCACTAGTATATGCCTGCATCCAGTTTGATCGATACATTTTCCAAAATTTACTTATTACTATTCGATTTATGTGATTGAATACATTACCATCCAATAAAGGGCATGCGAGTCGTGTGAGCATAAAATATTTCAACTCGTCCGTTAGAAATTTAAATGATCGACTGTGTATGTATGTATGCCAAGGTTTGAAGGCTTAAATATATATGAACCAATTTGTGTTTTTGCTGCTGTGAATACAATTCAAGTTCTTCGTGTTCTATTACTACTACACTCTTTAAATCATTAGGAAAATACATATTGCTTTTACAGAATGTAAAGTCTCAAGTGGAATAAATAATTAGATAAAAGCAAACATGCAAGAAAGCATGATACGATTAAAAAACACCAAGTTGTCCAACTTGAAGTATAATATTCCTTTCTTTGTTTATTTGGCCTGATTTAAAATAATATCCAAATCTTCAAGTGGTAACCTGGGTCTTTCTTGAAAGAATCTGACTAGACTACTAATTTCATGGATTGAAACGTAATTATGATGCTAATTTTGAGTTGTTTTGATATAGATATCAAACCAATGATTTCTTCACAGGTTGGTGTAATTATTTAGTCTCTTGTCTACCACAGGTTGGTGTAATTATTAGGAAAGGTGGAGAAATATAAAGAGCCTGCACTGAAATAGCAAAAGAATTGATCAAGGAAGTGATGGACCAGGTTCGTTTGCATCCTTCATTTCTGCAGATAAATGTTAAGTTTTAACATAAAAGTGGAGTAACATCTTTAAAGTAGAATTGACATTTCTATGATATTGTACTTCCATTTTCGTGGTTTATGCTTACGAAATGGTTTGGCAGTTGCTTGACAGGTACATACTATTTACAATTATATAATCATATGTAAATGAAGAGATGGTTAGGAACTAGTGGACCTATTTGTGTACAACTCCATCCTTTTCAAGACTTGGTAGATGTTTTTTTCAACTTAATGAATTTAATACAGGAATATATATATGGGTGTGTCTTTATGACTTGATACATAAATGTCTTAATCTGAAAAGTATTATATTTTTATGTTTAATTATTGTAAATGTATACTATCATATGAATTATTATAAGTGCATATGTTTTGTTTAATTGGTGTTGTAGATTGCTATAAACTTTTTCATATTCTACTTAAATCTTGCAGATTATTGGAATTGAAAACATCAATGCAAGTAGAGCTACAAGTGAAAAATGTTTAAGCTTTATTTGTCGTGTCTATCTTATTTACTTTTTACTATATAGTTAGCGATGGATATCTAGTTTTAAATTTTTATGTGATTAATCATATTTGCTATAAATAAGTTCTAAGAACATGACAATAAAAAATCTTTTTAAGACTCACCTTTTTATATGCAGGTTCTGAAAGATGTGGATAGAATACAAAATCCTCACCTTCACAGTTTTTAATGGTTTCCATGCTTGCTGAAATTTGGGATGGAATAACAAATCCTCATTCCCTTGGAAAATAAGGCCAAACCAACTTCCCTCTTTGCGGGTTGGAATTAAATGGTTAAGTTATATAGTTTTGGCTTATCAGGTTGTTAGTTTTAGAATTAGTTTTGGGTACAGATAGTTGATCATTTGATGTGTTGATGTATAATTCGGATGTTGTACATATCTTAAGCTTGAAGATTTTCATAATATCAATGTATTACTTTGATTTACCATTGGAATGAATATTGTATTTGACATAGTTTATTTGTGAAATAAATTGTCTTTTTTATGTAAGATGTTTTATTTTGTATTACGAGAATTTTAAAAAGTATCAAAAAGTTACGACATACAAATGGTCAGTCGTAAATGTATGTCGTAAAGGTATGTCATAATTGTTAGTAAAAAATGTGTGTCATAAATTTATGACAGACAAATGTCTGTCATCTTTCATTTATGACTGAGCTTTCAATGACAGACATTTGTTAGTCATCTATACCCTTTAATGACTGACAAGTCATTAAAGGCCTTTTTTCTAGTACTGGAATCTAGAAAGGGCATCACTAAATTAACGGTGGATATTTAACCAATATATTTAGGAGTATAATAACATTCTAGATTGTACTTTCATTTTACTTCCTTATAACTTTGTACTATCATCTTTGTCATTTGTTCTATACAGTAACAATCAAAACATTGAAAACGTCACGTATCACTTAAAAAATATATCATCCATGCCCCTGACTATGTTATTGGTAAAATGTCACCTAAACTCTAGAAATAGGGGAATTGTCTCAGTTATAACAAGTTACTTTTAGTTCGTTATTATTTATAATACCATACTTTCCTCCATGGACACAAAAAGCATTTATGTTGCCAAACAATTTCATTCCTTATTACCAATTATATTATATACAATTTTAGACACATATTATCAAGTATACTGTAACCATATAATACCTACACTAACAACATTTATCTTTTATCATGACATTTGTTTGTTTTTAGTCACACATAATATATTACGACGTGACCATAACATTGTTATACTTGTATTTTATTCTTTAATTAAATGTCTAAACGCCATCCTATGGACACGCAAAATCATTTATGTGGCCATATGTACTCGAGTTTGCCTTCATTGAGACCAATCATTTATGTGGCCATATGTACTATGCATGTTGAATGCAGCAACCGAACCTTTTCTTTACTTGTTATAGCAATCTGCTATGCATGTTGCAGGTATTTGGCAATTACATATCGATGGTCACACTTTCAATGAACATAAAATATGTAGACTACCCATTAATCACCATTGCATACCTACGTAAACATTTTTATTTTTTATGATGACCATTTTTTACCTTTGGACATAACATAACACAAAACACATGACAATTACATATCGATGGTCACACTTTCAATGAACATAAAATATGTAGACTACCCAAACAATGGTTTTCTTATTCAACTTTATTTACCTATGGACACGATTTTTAATTCTACGCTCACCAAATCCTACATACAGTCACACGTATTTAAATTTTCCAATACAATTGATCATATTTTGACACATGTAATAAAAATGCATATGACAATAAACCACTTAAACCGACTTCTTTTCTTACTTTTAATATGTAACCAATAAACACCATCCTATGGACACACGACTATTTTATGTGGCCATATTTATTATCTTTTTGGACACATTAGATTTGATGTGTCCAATATGGCACAATCACATAGTCACATGTACAATTTCCTTATGTGACCATTACGTATCTATAATCTCTAATAAAATAAATATCACATTCTTAAAACGGAAAATGTTGGTGATTGTATCATTTGGTTACATTGAAGTCGAGTGTCACGAATGAGTGTCACATTTTTGTAAATAAGTGTGGTCATTGTTTTGTTTCTCCATAAAATGGTCACACAAACTAGTTTACATGTATCCATAAACGTTCTCGAAATTTTATCAGTGCCCTGTGGCCACACTTTTTTTTAAAAATGTCGCATGAGTTTTTCGATCAAGTGTGACCAATGTACGATTTTGTACTAGTGTTATTAGTATGATATATATATATATATATATATATATATATATATATATATATATATATATATATATATATATATATATATATATATATATATATATATATATATATATATATATATATATATATATATATAGACTTAGGATCTTTTGAGAACCAACTTCACCCCGAGAACTCCCAACTCCTTTTGGATCAATCATATATCTCCCAAACCGATATTGTTTTCAAAAAACCGACCCCATAGGCCTCTTAAACGCTCAAAATGGGGCCGGGTCGCTAAAATTTTTTTCCGAAAAAAACGACTTTTTTTTTTGAAAAAGTTTGTACATGTGCAAAAAAAAAGTTTGCACATGTGCAAACTTTTTTATACGTACACTTTTTTCAAGTTTTTTTATGGATGTCTTTCTAACATATATTTAAGGCGTTCTATAAAAAAAATTGAAAAAAAGTGTACGTACAAAAAAGTTTGCACATATGCAAATTCTTTTTGCACATGTGCACAAGTTTTTCAAAAAAAAAGTCGTTTTTTTTTCCGAATTTTTTTTCGAAAATGCGTAAATATGTGCGTTTTAGAGGCCTATGGGGTTGGTTTTTTGAAAAAAATATCAATTTGAGAGTTCTTGGGTTCTCAGGGGACTTGTATTTCTCAAAAGATCCTAACTATATATATATATATATATATATATATATATATATATATATATATATATATATATATATATATATATATATATATATATATATATATATATATATATATATATATATATATATATATATATATATATATATAAGGCTAGGTTATATTAAGAACCACGGTTATTGTGTGGACGCGAGGACAAATCTGGTGCGTAGAATTATAATCATCAATGGTTGTAATTAATAATAGAATATTGATTTTTTTAATTAAAAAATATCAAGTTTCCAATTATATCATTCTAAAGGGTAATATGGACTTTTAATATTTTTTCAGTTATGCAATGTGAGATTTTTATGGTATCAAATTTCGGATTTAAATTTTAATTTCAAATTCGAATTCAATTCTATTTGTAAATTCAAACTTTGGATTTGTTTAAATTCTAATAAAATTGTATAATTAATTTTAGTTCTTATTCTTAAGTTTTAATCGTGTACATTCTATTAGAATAAACTACAAAAGCATACATTAGAATGAGTAGTATTCTTAAATAATGTTATTGCATATTTTGAAAGTAAGTTATACATTCTGGTAGAATGAATTGCAAAATCATGCTTATATGAATTACAAAATCATACAGAATCAGATTTTCATTGTATTGTGTAACATCAAAATTACAAAAATAATATACTATAATCTAATATACAAAATAGAATGACATTCTATAAGAATTACATTCTGTTAGAATGACATTCTGTCAGAATGACTGCATTGAAATCAAACTTTAGGGCTTCTTCTTGATTTCTCGTGTGTTTTGAATACACAAAGAATTACCCTGCAAAATAGAATGATATTGTCACATGTTAGAATGATCCATAACATCGATCCCAGAATTACAAAATTATACAGAAACATTCTAGTAGAATTTGACATGGGTATTTGAAAAAGGATAAAGATTTGGATTATGAGGCTACTTAAACACGTTATAAACATCTAATTTTCTTCAATGAGGTAATTTTTAACAATCAATAAAATCATTAACAAAAATGAGCATATAACAACTATTAACTATACAGACATTTGTACCTTCTGTTCAACATAAGCACATTTGGCTTCAAGTGAACGAACTTTCTGCAAACAGAAAACAAATTGATGTTCTTAATCATGCAATGTTGTTTGCTTTTTCTGAGTATAAATTTCAAAGAGATTATTAAAATTGATTTCCAGATGTGTGTTTCAACCTCGAGAAGAAATGTTATTCTGACAGAATAAAAATGTCATTCCAAGTGTGTTTCGATTTCCAGGTGTGCATTTCAATTCCCATCTGTCAAAATATAATTCTGACAGAATACAATTGTCATTTTAACAACATAAAATTACCCAAAAGCTATAGAAATCAGAATCTAGATAAGTTACAATAAAGAAAACCAATTGAAGTAAATAATCCACAGTCTAGGTACAACAGAGAAAAGTACTATCGAACCAAGTAGAAACATCGTTAGAAAAATGTAAATTCATTCGCATCAAGAACGATTAACAACACCAAATATAAAAAAGAATTGAAAATGTATAATCAAGTTGTAGACCTTGGTTAAATTCTCCGCCCTATTTAAACCATCGACCTTGAGTTGAGTTGACGCCTCACTGACAGATGGGCGGAGTAAGGGAGGACCGGCGATATTATGAATTCGTGAGTATAGAATAGTGAATCGGCTGTCATTTGCCCCTCGAACAGGCAACACAAACCAGGGACAGATTAATTGGTGGTGGTGGGTGGAGGAAGTAGTTCTGCGGTACAAGGGAGGACCAGTAGTGCAAGTAACCATGGAGAAAAACACATTCCAGAAGCTAGGTAAGAAGGAGAAGGTTGATGGCGGCGTCGGCATGATCAATTGGAGGTGGTGGGCGGAGTAGTGATCGTAAATGGTGGTGATAATGCACAGATTCAACTACGGGTTCTAATAAAAAGGAGGATTGGTTAGTTGCCATAATAATAGGTTAATTTAGCTTAATTATAGGTCAAATCCTCCATAATTATAGGTTTTCATTTAAAACTTAATTAATTCCTTTATTATTAAATTACCTAATTACCGTTGGCTGATTCTGCGATATGATTGGTCCTTACGACCACGCAATAATTGTAGTTTATATTATATCCTAAATCTATATATATATATATATATATATATATATATATATATATATATATATATATATATATATACTAGGTTAAAACCCATGTACTACACGGGCTGTTAAATAAAAATAGCAAAAATAAAGACAAATACTTTAATATTTGTTTTAAGTACCATAATGGAAAAATTAACTAATAATGGAAATACATACCACTTACACATTTTATTATGATTGCTAATGTTATATGAAATTTTTCAAGAATCTCTAAAAACTCAATTACTTTGAGAAAAGTGGGAAGCCAAAATAAAACCTATTGATACTTAATTTACTTAAGTAGCCGATTATAGATACTTAATGTTCAACAAATAAACCTTTTGGATTCAAAGAGCAATGGAAATGGAATTAATGAGAAAGTAGGAAGCCAAAATAAAACCTCCTTTGCACAAATGGTTTCAAATAGTAGTGGAACTCATTTTAATAAGATACCAATGGTCTCGCACGCGATCTTGGAAGGGCATTTTGTGATTCAGACTTGTGAGACATTGCTTTCTCTAAAGCTCGTTGGAGGGCATCTGCCATGGCTCTCTTAATGAATTTTAAGAAGGAACTCTTACTCATATTAAACAGAACCATAATGTTGGAAAGCATTAGATACTCAAGATGGTCGAATGGACTGTTCAGCCTTTTCATCCTCTTTAACCTAAAATTTTAAAACAAACTACTCTTCTACTCCTCAGAAAATTGCATATTATTCAAAAAATCAAAATGTTAAATAAGATTCATCTGATTAACCGTCTCAATCAACCGAATAGAAAAAGACATAAACTGAGCATGCCTCAAATAATCAAAGTCCAAACACCTTATATACGCATTTGAGAATGCCTTTTTGCACTCTTATTTAGATTAAAAAAATGTGAAGCATCCGCACAACCAAACATGGGTAGTTACTCGACTATCCTTTATAAACACATATCCCATCTAAATACCCAAATTGAATAAAGAAAAGTTAAATTTTAAATTATATCATAATTACAAAGAAAAGTTTAATGTTACCATAGAAACATGAAAGGACTATTCTTTATAAATACATATCCCATCTAAATATCCAAATTGAATAAAGAAAAGTTAAATTTTAAATTATATCATAATTACAAAGAAAAGTTTAATGTTACCATAGAAACATGAAAGTACGACGCTATTATAAATGGGAGATGGAAGAACTTAAACTTGCCAACAGGATGAGTTGAAGTCATATGGTAAGCATCACAATTGAAGCTTCCACCTAAGAATTCTGCACAGATCTTTAAACCTTTAGCCTTTACATGTTCTATCTCTTTATTAAAAGAACACCTTTCCCTTACAAATCCACCACGGTTCTGTTCAACAAAAATGGGATAAAATTGACAGAAAAAATTCAGATTAATATATTTCAATTTAAACCTCATGCCAAGTCCTAAGTGCATGAAAATCATTTTGGATAACGGTTCTTCTGGAAAAGAGAAGTGCAAGCATCAGATCCCCCAATCATACAATTATCTAAATTATTTTATGATTATAATACATTAGGCTGAAGGGAGTGGTGCCTCCAACATTTGGGAGGCAAACCTGCCACGTAGGCGCCACGTAGGATAAATGTTTTGTTGTTGAGTTATGTTTTGGTCAAGGAGTGGTGTTGGAGGCATCTAGACACAAATATATATATATATATATATATATATATATATATATATATATATATATATATATATATATATATATATATATATATATATCTATATATATATATATATAGATATACATATATGTATATATATGGAGAGAGTGTGAGAGAGAGGAGGAGAAAGAGAGAGGAGAGAGATAGCGGCAAGGATGTGCCGCTCAACTTTTGCCTCCCAAAATATTTGGGTCGGGGGCGGTATTGCCTCCAACAAAACATTGCCACATAGACTGCCGCCGACAAAAATACATTCCACTCCCTTCAGCCTTAAGAATAGATTTATAAATCGTGTTAAAAAGTGAGACGTGCAATACCATTAGGAATGATGGTTGAGTCAGAAATCAGAACCACCTAAAAGCATCATATCATGTAGGTTTTCAAATTTTAAACATTCATGGTTTATTGAGAAGGAGACAACTGGAAATAAATTTTTTAGATGCTCAAGATAGTACACATTCATTAAATACTCGAAATGCAACATACAGACATACATAAACAGAAATATACATAAAAACTATATATTAAGGTTATAAAATTTAAAAAAAAAAGAAAAAAAGTTAAAATAAAGACTTTATTTCAGGTGATCCAACATAAACTGACTTGAAACCATTTTTAGGTGTTTAAATACATGAAAACTCTAGCTTTTCTGTCGAGATTTGTGTATTGTGTGTTCCACGTTCCGAGTAGGATACTCTTGAGGGTAGGTCTGATGGTTGACCTAGTTGTTGTCAAGAGATGTCCTATTTTAAGGTATATGCTAATGAAAAGATTTACGATCTTAAGTCAACTTTTGGATATTATAAAGAAAAAGATCATTCGGTAGAAAATGTCTATATTCTGGCATGAAATTGAAAATTTACTAACCGCCACATTATTCTGGAGCCTTAGAAGATGTTGAAATTGTCCTGTAAAAACACAAACACAGATGATTTATGTTAAAAAATTCTTATTCTTAGGCTGAGTGAATATAAATTTTCTTATAATCATTTAGCGAGAAGAAGTCGGTGTCGTTCATGATCTAGAAGAAGATGACAGTCATTAAATCTAAGTAAGATGACACCAAGACCAGGCTCATTAAGAACGATTTCAGAAGCACCTCTTGCAGCATCAGCTACCGCGATACCAATGTTGGGATTGGAAAATTCTTCTATTCAACACTAGAACAGAATTACAATAGGAGGAGCAACTCTCACACTCGACTATTACAAAAAACCAACCCTCTATCTAACACTTACACTCTAAGTGTTATGCTCACTAACTCTATGTGTTTGTGATGTTTAGGATGCCTAAGAACTAAAACTTAAGCCTCTATTTATAGCTAAACTAGCCACTAAATCTATAGTATATGAAGATATTGAATTCTTGGAAGAGAAGATCAAATTTGCCACCTTAAGCTTTGTCAACAATGGTGGCTTCTAGAATGGAGGGCTTCTAGATGGAGGCTGGAAATCAACAAATCTCCCCCTCCAGCCTCTGTTGAACAATCCTTAACCCAACTATGTCAGCACATAGTTTGTGTTTGTCTTGTGTCACCACCTTGGTCAACATGTCTGCAGGATTGTCATTTGTGTTGATCTTTGACAACTTCAATTCTCTTTTCTCGATTGCTTCTCTAAGCCAATGATAACAGATATCGATATGCTTAGTGCGAGAATGGTACATCGAATTCTTGCTTAGGTCCATAGCACTCTGACTGTCACAATGAATGATGTATTCTGCTTGGGGAAACCCCAATTCTTGAAGAAACCGTTTTAACCATATAAGCTCCTTCCCAGCTTCAACGGCAGCAATGTACTCGGCTTCTGTTGTTGACAGTGCTACACACTTTTGTAACTTGGATTGCCATGAGATAGCTCCCCCTGCCAAAGTGAAAACATAACTTGATGTAGATTTCCTATTATCAAGATCTCCTGCCATATCGACATCTGTATAACCTTTCACGATTGGCTTTGCTCCCCCGTAGCATAAACATAATTTTGAACTACCCTTCAGGTATCGTAGTATCCACTTGACTGCTTCCCAATGTTGCTTTCCTGGATTTGCTAGATATCTACTCACGACACCAACAGCATGAGCAATATCTGGCCTTGTACACACCATCGCATACATAAGACTTCCTACGACTGAGGAATAAGGGATTGTCTTCATCTCTTCTTTCTCTTTATCAGAAGAAGGGGAATTTTTCGTACTTAACTTGAAGTGATTTGCCAACGGAGTGCCAACAGGCTTGGTGTTTTCCATATTGAACCTTTTGATCACACGTTCAACATACTCCTCCTGTGACAAGAACAATTTTCTTGATTCTCTATCATGGATAATTTTCATGCCCAATATCTGTTAGATATTGAGCTGGGCCTAAGTCCTTCATATCAAAGAACTTAGACAAATCTTTCTTCAAGTTGTTGATCATGCATGGTTGCATCTTGACCGACTATTAGCATATCATCCACATAGAGCAAAAGGATGACAAATTTCCCATCTGGAAACTTCATCAAGTACATGCAGTGGTCTGCAACAGTTCTTTTGTACTCGTGACTTTCCATGAACGAGTCAAACTTCTTGTACCACTGTCTTGGGGCTTGCTTAAGACCATAAAGGCTCTTCTTCAGCTTGCAGACGAGATGCTCTTTCTTTGGGATTTTAAACCCATCGGGCTGCTCCATGTATATTTCTTCATCCAAATCACCATGGAGAAAAGCTGTTTTTACATCCATCTGCTCAAGTTCAAGATCTAGACTGGCTACCAATCCGAGTACGACTCGAATCGACATCATCTTCACAACCGGCGAAAAAATCTCATCAAAGTCAATTCCTTCCTTTTGTTGGAATCCTTTGACAACGAGTCTTGCCTTGTACTTCACAATGTTTCCTTTTCCATCTTTTTTCAACTTGAAAAACCACTTGTTTTTCAAGGCTTTCTTTCCTTTGGGAAGTTTCACCAACTCATATGTTTGATTTTTGTGCAAAGAATTCATTTCGTCTTCCATGGCCTTCTGCCAATTGGCTTTGTTAATATGAGATTGAGCTTCCTGAAAGCTCTCTGGCTCCCCCTCGCTGGTAAGAAGGATGTAGTTTGAAGTTGGGTATCTTGAGGAAGGAACACGAACTCGATCAGATCGTCGAACTTGAGTTTCTTCATTAGAAACATCTGTCAATGACTCTAAATTATCAAGAGGTGGAAGATCCCCCTCCTCAACACCTCCTTGATCTGCATCATCAACTTCATTATTCTGTTCATCGATCAGAACATCATCTTTTGTTTCAGATATCATTTCTGGAACTTTAAAGCTTTGTTGCTCGTTAATCGATGCCTTGAAATCATAATACTGGTCTTCATAGAAAACAACATCTCTACTTCGAATAACCTTCCTTAGTTCTGGGTCCCATAGCCTGTACCCGAACTCTTCATCTCCATATCCAATAAAGATGCATGGAGTGGATTTGAGGTCCAACTTCTTCCGCAATTGACTTGACACATGTGAAAACGCCTTGCACCCAAATACTCTCAAGTGAGAATATGTTATGCCTTTACCGTCCATATCTTTTCTGGAACTTCAAAATTCAATGGAACTGAAGGTGACCTATTTATAAGGTAACAAGCTGTCAATACAGCTTCACCCCAATATGGCTTTGGTAGTTTAGCCGCACTAATCATACATCGGACCTTCTCAACAATGGTACGATTCATTCGTTCTGCTACACCGTTATGCTGTGGGGTACGTGGGACAGTCTTTTCATGCCTGATACCATATTTTGTGCAATATGTGGAGAACTCACAAGAATAGTACTCATCTCCATTATCTGATCTGAGACATTTCAACTGCTTGCCAGTTTGTCTTTCCACCATTACATGAAAAGCTTTAAAACGATCAAATACTTGATCCTTCAACCTGAGACAATAAACCCATACTTTTCGTGATGCATCTTCGATGAATGTCACAAAATACTTGTTTCCACCGAGGGATTCTACTTCAATGGGTCCACATACGTCGGAGTGGACAAGGCTCAACAACTCAGAGCGCTTATTTCTTGTGGAGCTAAAGGAAACTCTGTGTTGTTTCCCAAATAAGCAGTATTCACAAGGATCCAGGGCAACATCTTTTTCCATGGAAATGGACTTCTTCTTTTCAAGAGTTGTTAACCCTTTCACAGTCATGTGGCCTAGTCTTCTATGCCACAGATTTGGTGATGTCTCTTCTTCTACTGCATTGAGACTTGGTTGAATCAACTTTGCATATGACTTATAAATAGTACCAAAAAGCTTTCCCCTTGCAATGACCATAATTCCTTTTAACAACTTCCAGTTGCCATTTCCGAAGTGGTTGTCATAGCCCTGAAGGTCAAGAGCTCCAATTGAGATAAGATTCATTCTTAGCTCCAGAACATGTCGAACATCTTTCAACACCAATGTACACCCTACATTGGTCTTTATATGTACATCACCGATACCAACAATGTAAGAGGAACTGGTGTTTCCCATCCTAGCGGTACCATGGTTTACAGATTTATATGTTGCAAATAAATCCCGGTCCGGAGTGGAATGATATGATGCAGCGGTATCAATCACCCACTCGTCATCACAAGTGCCTACGTGTAGGCATGCATCCTCCTCGCATGCAACAAGGGCAATGTCTTGTGAAATGTTGACCATGGTCTCACCATCCTCCTTGCTTGAACTAGTACTTGTTTCAGCCTGTTCTCGTAGAAACTTTCGACAATCGCTCTTTTTGTGGCCATAATGATTGCAGTAGTTGCAGTGGCCTTCAAACCATGTACTTGAAGACTTTCCCCTTTCTTTTGATCTTCCTCTAACTTGAGATCTTCCTCTACTTTGACCACGTCTGCCTCTACCTCGACCTCTTCCTCTGCCACCAGTTCTACCTCCGCCTCTTTCTTTGTTTTCTGTTACGAGGGCAAATGACTGGTCTGTACCAGCTTCTTTTCTTCTAGCTTCCTCGTTCATGAGAGCGTCCATGACCATCTCCATTGTCACTTTGCCACCGGGGGCAGAATTGCTGAGAGTAACAACAAGTGTTTCCTAATGATCAGGTAGAGAACTTAGCAACAATATTGCTTGCTCCTCATATTTGAGAACCCATTCGGCAGAACTGAGCTGATTTACAAGATCTTGGAACTGACTCGTATGCTCGACTATGGATGTACCACTTCGTAACTTGTGGTTTACCAGGCGCCTCATTAGTAGGGTCTTGTTGCATGCAGTCTTTGCTTGATACATACTCTCAAGCTTTTCCCAGATTTTGTATGCGTCTGTTTCTTGAGAAACATGATGAAAAACACTGTGGTCAATCCATTGTCGAATTTGTGCCACAGTTTTCTTATTCATTCTCGTCCAGACGTCAACTGTTGTCTTTTCAGGTTTTACGCCCTTGGTTTCTAAAGGTTCTGCTAGATCCTTTAGATTCAACAAATCTTCCATCCTCGGCTTCCACATATTATAATTTGTGGGCGTAAGTCGGACCATTATATCTGAACTTGTAGATTCCATGAGAAAGACTTCGTAGTTTGCGTTTTGTGAAATTTTGGGCTGTTTGTAACTTTCTAGAATTTCAGGGGGCCAAAATGCAGTTTTCTAAAACTTGCTACAGTGTTGCTACAGTGTCGCTACCAGTATCGTCTTCTCCGGTGAGTTTTTCGGCGAACTGGTTTTTCCGGCCACTATTCCGGCAAACCTTTGACCGGACTTTTGGAGGTCTTCCGGTGGTCGAAAAATTCCGAAAAAAAAATAATTTCGGAATCGTGGGAACGAGTACTTTACAATGGTGTGCCCGGAAATCGATTTTGAGGAAAAAAAATTTTGACCAAAAAACGATCGGTACCGAAACGAGGCTCTGATACCACTTGTTGGGATTGGAAAATTCTTCTATTCTACACTAGAACAGAATTACAATAGGAGGAGCAACTCTCACACTCGACTATTACAAAAAACCAACCCTCTATCTAACACTTACACTCTAAGTGTTATGCTCACTAACTCTATGTGTTTGTGATGTTTAGGATGTCTAAGAACCGAAACTTAAACCTCTATTTATAGCTAAACTAGCCACTAAATCAATAGTATATGAACATATTGAATTCTTGGAAGAGAAGATCAAATTTGCCACCTTAAGCTTTGTCAACAATGGTGGCTTCTAGAATGGAGGGCTTCTAGATGGAGGCTGGAAATCAACAACCAATGCCTGCCTTTTTCAAAGCAGGGGCATCGTTCACACCATCTCCGGTCAATCCAAAAATATGCTTCCTCTCTTGTAATTTCTTCCCAATTTCGTACTTGTGTTCAGCATATTCACAATCACATGTGCAATTTTAGAATGGTAAAATGAAAGGAATGAGTGCAGGTTGCTATTGTGAAGATAAAAAAAGAATGGTTGTTAGAGTATATTCTATGATTAACACTTGCCAATAATCATCTTGACATTTACACCGAGAATTAGAGCTCTTCTGATGGTCTCAACACTGTCATGTCTTGGTGGATCAAAGAGGGAGAACAATCCAACAAATTGCCATGGACACCCGAGACTATCTTTTGACTTTTGGGGAACCTCCTGTCTAACAGCCAAATATCTAATTGCTTTTTTATTTCTGACAAAATATAACATATAGAGCACCCTGATCATGTCGTACAGTCAAATAATGAACCTTATGCCTCACCTGCCAGACCACAGAAAACGAACAAAGCCGAGCTGTTTGCCTACAACATAATCCCCAATCGGTAGAACTCTGCACGAAATTAAGCCATCATCTAGAAAATTAAAATAGAAAAACAATAAATCTATCAATAAATAAAGAATAGAAGGAGCGGTGGTGTGGCAGCTAGGGTTTTGAAGAGGAGATGAGGTTTTTCGTGGTACAAAAAATCATAAGTGGGAGGAGATGTCGATTAAACCCAGCCTTCATGTTTACTCTTCAAATTGTTTATATGGAGATTCTCATAAGCGGAGATATCAAAATCACGATTTCAACCGTAAACAATCGAGAGATTCAAAATTTAAGGAGACTACGTTATACTGATTTGTTGGGATAACGGATTCAAAATTTAACGACAGTACGTTATATTCTGATTTGTTGAGATAACAGAGAGAATAATTAGGAGACGGTTATAAAAGCTTGAACGGGAAAATAAAACGTTGTTTAGTCGAGAAAAGGACACGTGGCAGAAATGGGTTCTAAAATAATGCCATGTGGCATTTATGGGTTTGCTTTATTATAATATATATATATATATATATATATATATATATATATATATATATATATATATATATATATATATATATATATATATATTAAAAAAAATATAATACGCATACATTACCTCACACGAAAATAATACGCATACATATAAAAGTAAAAGAAATGAGAATTACAAATATATCACTTCAAATCAAATTTGCAGCGACTCCCCTTGTAGAGGGATATCCCAATTTAGGGGACTACTTCTTTTATACACTAAAATCCAAATCTTCCGAAAAACCCTCCCACACTCATTCATGTTGGAAAATAAAGGATATTTTGTGTATGCGAATGTGCTTATGTTGAATGGCTAAATATAAGAACCAAGTATATGATTTTATGTTGCTATAAATAAGGAGAAACAATGGGTAAAATGGCTGAAATCAAGAGTTCATGTACTTGATATTTTAAGACAAAATACAACAAATGAAATGAAGACATAAATGGCTACAACTTGGTGCTCTTCTAGACTAATACAACAACACTTAAATAGGGAATACAAGGACCAAACTCACGATACAAATGGAAAGGAAATGGTGGAAAGATAACACTCACATGCATAAAGCTAACATAAGAAGATGGGTGAGTTGTCAACCCATGTGATGATAGATCTTCACACCAAAGTGTTGCAAATAAGGGCTGTCAAGATAGTTTTCTTTTTGTTTAAAAATGTCAAGTTAGGTTTAATAAAAAATCCACATTCTCCCCCTTAAACCGAACTTGACTTGGTATCCGTTACGCCAAACGCACTTCGCTCCACGAATTTCAGTTCCGAATCCATAGAAAAAAATTCCCTGGCTGAAATTATCCATACCGTACTCCACCAAAAACTTCAAATCGTAAGTCGTTTGTTTTAGCAACACTTCTTCCTTCTTTCGCGTCACTTTTCCAAAAACGACAAAATCTTTTTCGGGTTTGCGTTGGACAGAAAAAAACACCATTTATTTCGGTCCAAATCAATCTCTTCCATTCATCAAAAATCATGCCGCGATTCATTCGCGGTTTCCTTTTTCGTTCGTCGAAAAACCGGTGTCCTTTTTCACATTTTTCGATATCAATATTCACCATTTGCTTATTCAGATTATCTAGTCTCTTTAGATACGAACCTGTAAATTTATAATTCTCCAAGAAAACAAAAATTTTCATGGTATAAAAATTGGCATATCGAAGACGTTGATGCTTCAACCAACCGAAATCATCTCGGGATGAAAAAAAAACTTCGTCTCGTCTTTAAAAATGTCTTATAGAGTCTTTTACAGGATCTTTTTGCTTCTAAAAATAAAGTATTTTTATAGTCAAATACCCGTAAAATATCGTCATTCATTACGACTTGATTCCCATTTTCCGTTAGTTGTCCAAGACTTATAACGTTACTTTTAAGTCTTGGAATGTAATATACCTCGTTGAGTTATTTTTGGTCTCCGTTACCGTAATCAACCAAGATCACACCTTTTCCTTTGATGTCGATCTTTGACCCGTCGCCAAATCGAGTGTGACCCGTCACACTCTCGTCTAGTTCATGGAACTTTGAACGATCTCCGGTCATATGATTACTAGCACTGTTGTCGAGATACCATACCTCGGATTCGACATGGCTTTCTTCGGACGCAAGAAGATTAACGTCACTATTTTCTTTTAGCGACACCTTCCCGGATTTGTCTTCATGCGAGATCGCCATCATTAAAACGGGCTCTTCGTCTTCATCGGTTTGGATGAGGTTCACCTCCTCATCTTGATTCTTGTTCGGACATTCCGATAAGTAAAACATTTAATTTTACTTTTATCCTTTCGGCGAGGATTGTAGTCGTTCCGGTTTCCTTTGGACTCATGACCATCTCCTCGGTCACGCCCACCACCTTGACCACGTCCCCGGTCTTCACCCTCGTTGGTTTGCTTAGATCGAGATGCCCACTCGGCATGCGTAAGCAATAAAGAAGGTCATTGATCTTCTCGCTCTTCATACCCTCGAAGTCGCTCTTCGTGGGTCTTGAGACGGCCAACGACCTCTTCGACCGTCATGTTTTTCAAGTCACCAAATTGTTCGATAGATGTCACGATTTGTATAAATTTCATCGGGACGGCTCGAAGGAACTTCTTCACCACCGTGCTCTCCTCGATCTTTTCACCAAGAGATCGAATACCGATTACAATTGTATTCCATCTCATGACAAAATCATCTATCGTCTCACCGTTCTTCATTCGGATCACCTCGAAGTCACTTCTCAAGGTTTGTACTTTTGCCTCTTTCAACCGATTAGCACCTATATACATCGTTTTTAGCGTTTCCCATGCTTCTTTAGCCGTGTCCTTCTCGGCCAACATTAGAAGTACGTCCTCCGGAATCGCTTGGTAAATGGCCACAAGAGCCATCCGATCTTTTTGTTTCTCCACTTCGGCATTTTGAATTGCATCTCACACTCCTTGTGCTTGCAAATTCACTCGCATCTTTATAGCCCACACCGCGTAATTCTTTCGTAAGCATCGGATAGTGTAACGTAACACTACCGTTTCTTCCGGTCCTTTGAACATTTTCAACATCGGGTTGAGTAAGTGCGGTGCTCCTTGTAGTCATTCTTGACATATACAACCTCGCAAACAACCTCGCTCTGATACCACTTGTTGGAAAATAAAGGATCTTTTGTGTATGCGAATGTGTTTATGTTGAATGGCTAAATATAAGAACCAAGTATATGATTTTATGTTGCTATAAATAATGAGAAACAATGGGTAAAATGGCTGAAATCAAGAGTTCATGTACTTGATATTTTAAGACAAAATACAACAAATGAAATGAAGAAATAAATGGCTACAACTTGGTGCTCTTCTAGACTAATACAACAACACTTAAATAGGGAATACAAGGACCAAACTCACGATACAAATGGAAAGGAAATGCTGGAAAGATTACACTCACATGCATAAAGCTAACATAAGAAGATGGGTGAGTTGTCAACCCATGTGATGATAGATCTTCACACCAAAGTGTTGCAAATAAGGGCTCTCAAGATAGTTTTCTTTTTGTTTAAAAATGTCACTTTAAAAAAAAACCTATAATTGCAACCTCTGCCGCAAACATTGCAGTCTTAAATCTCCTCTTGTTGACCTTGCTAATCTTTAATACCTTGAAAAAATCAATATCGCATAGACAATGTTTTGTAAGAATATATTTTTTCACAAATTAGTACCTTAGAGAAGTAAGATCTGATACTTGAAACCTTTTAACGACAAAATATACTTACCGTTTGTTTTTCAAGTGCAACCAAAAGCTCTTTCACGATCTCATCCATCTTTGGTCGATCTTTAGGATCTCTACTTAAACAGCGTCTTGCAATGGCTGCAAACGTTGTCAAAGATTCCCAAACCATCTTTCCCTTTAGATCTTGAAAGATAATATCGTCTAGTTTTTGGTCATCATAACATTTTCTCCACTCGGGTACTAAAATACCATTTAGTTGACCGTTATGATATTCACAACATAATCTTCCGCACATTACTTCAAACAGTACAACTCCAAAGGAATAGACGTCAGACTCTTTTGTAAGGACGCCCGTCTCCCAATATAAAGGATCACCATATCCAGCCGTACCAACAGGATTCGACACCAGATATGTTTGCGGTTGGTTTGCTGGACCTATTTTGGACAAGCCAAAATCAGAAATTTTAGCAGTCCAGTTCTCATCAAGAAGGATGTTCGAGCTTTTAATGTCTCGATGAAGAACTCTTTGTTGCGTTTTCTTGGGATCGTGAAGATATCTCAACGCATGCGCAGCTCCGATGCATATATCAAGGCGTTGGTTCCATGTAAGAGTAGCATCACTCAGATATTTATCAAGGCTTCCATGGAGGGCATACTCGTACACAAGGACTCTCTCATCACCCTCACTGCAAAAGCGAAGGAGAGAGATCAAGTTATCATGTTTGTATTTGGAAAGCATCATTATCTCCTTCCAAAACTCAGGGTTTCCTTGACCTAATCTACGATCCAAGCGCTTAAAAGCTACCATGGTTGGTCCCGTGGGAAAGGAGAGTTCTCCTTTGTACACCGGGCCAAACCCACCACCTCCGATCCATTTCTCTTGGCTGAAGTTGCAGGTTGCCGATATTATATCTTCCATTGGAATTTTAAGGTGATCAAATTCTTCAATTATTGAAGACGTCATAAGGAATATAGTGAAAGAAGATAACAGAAAGATGGAAGCAATAGTAAGTGAATAGCGTGAAGGGTTAACCTACCATTTAAGGCTGGAGCTACTTAAAGCGGAATCGCCCTCACTATTGCGCTTTGACTTTTGTTACTCACATAAATAATTATGGGTTGGTGATCATTCTCTTTCAGTTTGTTTTGTTTTTATTGTATTAGGTTGTATGATGTGAAATATTGTATTGCTGGTCGTCTTATTATTTTATTATAAAGTAAATTACAATTTTGGTTCATATGGTTTTCATGAAATTTCACTTTTTGTTCATCGTTTCGTTTTTTCATGCTAATGGTCCCTGAACTACACTTTTTCTTACACTATTGGTCCCTTGGCCAGGTAAAAAGACCAATATACCCTTTTTAATTTCTTTTTTTAATGAATTACTTATTAAATGAATTAAAAAAAAAGAAAAAAAGCCAAACCCAACCCCGTCCCCCACTTTCCGTCTATCTCTCTCACCGCCGGGGTCTATCTTCATCGTTGTCAAATTCACAGTCATGGCATCCATCGTTAAACAAGGTTGTGCGATTGGCTGGAATGCTTGTACCCAGACTCCATCGATCCGGCCCTCGTGTAATTCGACATTTGATTTTTGAACTCTTTTGCCACAAGATCGTAAAGGAGATTATCCATGACCGTGAAGGTTGTGCCAGAATCAATGATGGTTCCGCCGTTGCCGTCAGTTCAGGGCACTAGAAACCCATACGAAATCTTCACTGTTCTACCACCGACGATGATTTTCCGGAGGTTTACGTAGTAGTAATCCTGAAAAGCCGAACTGGAATTCCCCGGGTTTTTCTGAAACATGGTATAACTGATTCCTGTACTTCCGGTGGTGGAATCTGAAGAATTTCGAACGAGAACAAGCTCGCTGCTCACCGGCGCGTCGTCAAACTAGTGAGAGATTAAACAATATGAAAACTTTTTCAAACCCAACTGATCGGGTAAAGAAGAAGGCCCACGTCCAAACCCAGCAATACCCGACGGTGGTTGAGTAGATACAATGGAGCATCCAACACAGAAATTTTTCACATCGCCTTGAGGGAAATCCAGCGTCTCCGACAACAGTACCCCGGATGTTGAAGCATGTACTCTGGACAATTCTCGTTACCCTTGCATGGAACTGGTTCACTCGACCCGAAAACTCACAGGCATTTCTTGTCATTACGCCAGATAATTTTAGCTGATGACGATTGATTCAGGATGAATTTGGGGGTGTGGAGCTGGTTAACATTCGGAAACCCACAGCGGCGACCCCGGATGCCTTCCATCTGCTGCGTTATGTGATGAAGGAAGGGGATAACATTGAATTGTTAGCAAGCAGATTTGCAGGTTTCTTGCTGCAAAAGTTCACCGGAGGGAGAGAGAAAAGACTTTGTTTTTTTTAATTGAAGATTGTGAAACTCCTGATGACGAATTTAGCCAAGTGGAGGAACAGAATTCCGTATTTGAAGTTTATGAAGCGTCCACTATTAGCATTGATTGTGAAGCTCCTGATGACGAATTTAGTTTCTTTCTCAATCAATTTTTATACGTAGCTAACAACCATGGAATCAAAATCCTCACAAGATGAAGAAACCCAGAAGACGGTGGTGAGAGAGAGAGAGGGGTGGGGGTGGTGGGTTTAGGGTATTTTTTTTCTTTTTTTTAATTCCCAAAATAAAAAAGTTTTAAAAGAAAAAAAGAAAAAGAAATTAAAAATGGTATATTGGTCTTTTTACCTGGCCAAGGGACCAATTGTGTAAGCAAAATTGTAGTTCAGGGACCATCAGCGTGAAAAAACAAAACAATGACCAAAAGTGAAATTTCATGCAAACCACAAGGACCAAAATTGTAATTTACTCTTTATTATATTGTAACTGTATTAAGTATTTTAAAATATGAAATATACATGATCGACCTTCTTTTCATTTTAATTTAATCTCAAGGGTGGTTTGTCGTGTAAGTGAAACTAGATCCTCTCTTCATTTAAATTTTTTTATGGTTCTAAACGTGACTGATTCGGTTTTATGTTATCATTGTCCTTTTATTCTTTTTTATACATACGGTATTACGTGGAAAATTAGTGTGATGCGTATCCAAGGCCGGTTCAAAATACTTTGAGCCTAGGGCAAAAATAAAATTAAGAGTAAATTACAGATATGGTCCCTGAGGTTTACCAAAACTAACAGAAAGAACCCAAATATCCGATTTTCACTATATGAGTCACTTAGGTTTGCAAAATCCTACAAATCGGTCACTGAGTAAAGTAAAAAGACTAATATACCCTTTTTAATTTTTTTATTTTTTTTGAATTAATTAATTATTTTATTAATAATAAAAAAATTACCCCAACCCACCCTCACCCCCACCCCCACGTCTCTCTCTCTCTCTCTCTCTCTCTCTCTCTCTCTCTCTCTCTCTCTCTCTTGTGGTTGCAGGTCTGCGTTCGTGATTACGGCTAGTCAGTTCGTGATTGCAGGTTCGGTTAGCACTTAGCAAGTGTGACAACCAAAAATTTATTTACGCATATAAGATGTAATTTGACACTTAAACGTGTTATGGATGGACGAAAAGGTCAAAGGAGGCAAAAATATGGAAATGTATGGATTAAGACCTTTTATTAAGTCATTATGACATATGTGTTCGTTTAGAAATTGGTCTTACTGAAATAAGGGCAAATTGTGAAATAAATGACCAAAAGTAAAAACTTTATTAAACAATCTTTAAAAATTTATATCTCAAAATCTAAGAGGAATTGGGAAAAAGTCATCAAAGTGGCTGTGATCATAATTGAGATAATAAAAATATAGGAAAAAGATTCAGGCCATTTGGAGTTATAACGAAGAAGTTATGAATGTATTAAAATGGCCTAAAAGTGACAAAAATGACCAAATTGTCATTTTCAATGGTTGATAGCAAAAAATATATAAAGATTTGGACCTAATTCACTAGAGAGAAATTGTAAATCTTATTCTTATCTTTTTAGAAATATAAAGTTTACGAAAATCGGAGATCATATAAAAGAGTTATGCTCATGTAAAGTTGAGGAATAAGGAGAAAAAGTTGAAATTTTATCAAGGCTCGTAGAGGGGTATTGTGTGCGGCTGTGCGCATATCCCTCTCAGAATCACGTCTCCTCCCTCTCGATAAACTCAGACACGCAATCACAGATCTGGAAAGCCAAAATTGAGAGTCATGAGAAGGAAAGATCGTGTGAGGGAGAAAGATACAGATCGGGAGTGAGGCCTGGAAGGTTCAGATGAGCGAGAGAGGCTGAAAGGTCAAGACAACAGCCATATTGCTGCTGTCATTTCCGTCTTAACGTAAGAAAAACCCACCACCGGTGGTGGTGGTGAGTATTGACGGCGCCAGTAGAGATGTGCTCGCCGATGGGAGGGGAAAACGCCGACTGGAGCCCTTATGGGTCTCGATTTACAATAGAATGCAGAAAAAGGGGGCGTAAACAGAGCTGATGGCGGTCTGCGGCGTTCCCGACAGTCGCCGGCGGCGGCTATGGTCACTGGAAGGTGGCGGAGGTCGACTGTAGACCACGAAAGGTCCGATTTTGTGCAGAAAAATCACCTTAACCTCTTGATTTCAAGTTTTAGACTGATTTTTGGTTGAAAGGTATAAACTTATGAACCTTAGTTTACCAAACCAGAAAATACTCACATGCATGTCGAAAATTGGTATTGATTTGGGGTTTTAAACATGATTTGAAGCAGGAATTCTTGAAGAGGGTACAAGATTTGTGAGTTTGGTCAATATTGAGGGTAATGTCCCAAACCTAGTTCTTGAGTTCAAAGATTTGTGCATGCATGATGAAATTGGGGATTTGTTTTTCGGTTTATACCCTATCATGAGTATGAAAATGCATATGAATTCCAAGTGTTAATTTTTGGTATATGGATTCTTGATTTTATGATTTGCAATGGTTTAACGAAATGAAGAATACTTGGTACATAAGACCATAGATAAGGTCTTGTTGGACAAAATTATGTTTTTGGAACTTTAATTGTTATAGGCGATTGTTGGAAAGCTTTTGGTACACATTAGTGTTTGCACAATTGGAATTTTGAAAGTGTTGAAACGTTAGAATTCGAAGATCAAGTTCTATGTAAAGGTTTATTATTAAAGTTAAAAGTTAAACTTTTCATGTTGTGTACATATGTAGTTAATAGTTGAAGTTTGATAACATATGATAAGAAAAAGTCATGACAATTTGGTTTTTTATACAAGTTAATGGAATTTCTGTTAATGGGTGAGATATTATTTGGAATTCCTAATGTTTGTTGAAATTGGAATTCGCGAATTCCAACATTTTAGAACAATTTTGATATGTACAAAAAATAGCACAAAGTGAACCAAAAGTTTATTTGGAATAATATTATGAAGTGTTGGGAACATAATGTGTTAAATGAAAGGAAAATAACATGTTTTGTATCTGTTTCTATTTTTAGAAACTTTATTCGTCAAAATTTTGCCAAAAGGGTATAAATGAGTAAAATGAGGATTTGTTTGACGTCTAACCATTAAAGTGAGTTTAAAGAGAAGTAAAACTCATAGTTTTCTAGAATAACTTTGTAGAAACCCGAAAATGCCAATTTTGGTCAAGATGGGACAAAAGGGTAAAAATGTCCAAAATTTGATCTTATACTTTGAGAATCATACTTAGACATTGGAATGGAACTAGATGATGACTAGAAGCAGTTCAAGAAGGATTAGACAATTACTACCTGTTTAGTTGTCTAATACGTTATAATATTTTATTAGATTAATAGAGATTGGAGGACGTTTGGAAGCAACGAAAGGCTAGAGAAAGTGGATTAGTGTAGCTAGACGTACTTAGCTACTAAGGTAAGTACATGTGGCTTTTTCCCACTATGGGGTACATGACAAAGTATTTATAAATCCCAATATGAAATGAAATGCAAGTCTTTTGACTTATGTCAGGTTTATGGAAGTTTTATATCTTGTTTATGAAAGAATGTTTTATGAAAGTAAGTTTTGGCATCAAGCCATAATGATTTGAAAGTATGTTTTGGCATCAAGCCACAATGATTCGAAAATATGTTTTTGACATCAAGCCAAAATGGTTATGAAAGTATGTTTTGGCGTCTAGCTTAATGTTATTTATGAAATAATGTTTTGGCATTGAGCCTTAAGTGTAACACTCGGCTTTTTAAAATAAAATACACCCAATTTTTTTTCATTTTTAAACATAGTTACAATCATACAAACCAACTGTTTAGGTGTATAAGTTTATACAAAGAGGGTACAAGTGTATCAAGGAGTACATAACAAAAGTAAACTCCTTCTAAGCCGGGCTGCTACACAAAGTCCTATCCATGAGCTACATCTTTACCCTTAGCAGAGTCACGCTCACCTGCAGGGACAATTCACACATATACTATGAGCCATAAAGCTCAATGAGTAATCATATAAACAGTTTAACATGTAAATATGTAAAATTAAATTATCAAGACTCAACACAATGTACATCCCTGTTTGAATCAATATTTGGATATCAATCCAATCTCCTAGCCACATGGGCCGTTATTATTTGGATATCACATCCAATCTCCTAGCCTTATAGGCCGTTATTATTTGGATATGAAATCCAATCTCCTAGCCACGAAGGCCGTTAGCATTTGGATACAAAATCCAATCTCCTAGCCACATGGGCCGTTATACCATATCAATTGGGTAACTGACTAACTTATAGATCACCATTTCAACTGCTAAGTCTACTTCAAATTTACAAGAGTTCAACCAATACATATCATATTAGATATAGTACAGATTACTCAACTGGTTTGAAGTTCTATACGATCCTAGCTAACACCACAGTAGATACAAACGACTCTTCAACGTTTTCCAGCACCTACAATTGACATAAATGCCAAATAGAGATGAATATCTCACTTTTCTACCATCAAAGGTTGAATTCCGTTCATAACGGTAAAATCTCAAGGTTAGAAGTGTTCCAATACATCCAAACAAGTGATATCTACTCACTTTTTAGCTAACCACAGGAGGTGTTTCACAACCCCTCGAAATCAACCCCAAAACAATCAAAATATCCCGTTCAAAAGGGTTAGAATCGAAGACCTTACCTTCAATAAGTGGGATATTGAAAATTACTTCGATCCTTCGCGTTCTAGCCTTCCGATTTCGTCCTAATATGCTTTGGGAAATATTTCTAGGGTTTAGGAGAGGTTTTGGTTCGAGATAATTCCTTCAAATGACTGAAAATCGCGATTAAAAAGAGTGGGGTCTGCGCGCAGCACGGCCCGTGTCAAAGTTACAGGGCCCGTGTATCTTACGGTATACATTTGAAGTTTTTTTCTTGAGAGCTACACGACCCGTGTCAATATTACACGACCCGTGTAACTCACTGTGTGTCCAACAAGTCCAAAAAGACTTCCCACACGACCCGTGTAGCTCCTACACGACCCGTGTAACCTGCTTTTAGCATTTTTAAACTTCAAATTTCTTCCAAATGAAATTCTAACTACCCAAACTCATGCAATAATCTAATTAATCTTAATTACACTAAGACTAATATATAAATACTTACCGAAAGTAACGTGGTGTTACAAATTCTCTCCCCCTTCAAAAGATTCTGTCCTCGGAATCATACAAAGAGTTGAGGATATTTCTCCCTCATTTCATCCTCAACTTCCCATGTCATATCAGAACCTTTATGGTGTCGCCAAAGTACTTTAACCATATTAATCTTCTTGTTCCGCAGCTGTCTCACTTTCCGATCTAACACTTTCTCGGGTGGTTCTGGATACTTTAGTTTTTCATCTAGTTCAATATCAGCAAGAGGTATTTGTTGGGACTCATCAAACAATGTTTTCCGCAAGTGGGACACATGGAAAACATTGTGGATATCTTGAAGCTCATCAGGTAACTCCAATCGGTACGCCACAACTCCGACTCTTTGGGATATCCGGAAAGGTCCTATAAAACGAGGACTCAACTTTCCTTTCTTCCCGAAGCGAATTAAACCTTTCCAAGGGGATACTTTGAGCATCAGCATTTCTCCCACTCGGAATTCCAACGGTTTCACCCGCTTATCAGCATACTGTTTTTGTCGGTTTTGAGCAACTTTCAAGTGTTCTCAAATTTGTTTAATCTTTTCTTCGGTTTGGGCTACAATTTCGGGTCCAGCCAACGGCTTTTCCCCACTTCAGTCCAGCAAGTCGGAGTACGACACTGTGCTCCATATAACGCTTCATACGGGGCCATCTGAATGCTGGAATGAAAACTGTTGTTGTAAGAAAATTCTACCAATGGTAAATGATCTTCCCAACTCCCCCCAAAGTCTATTACATACGTCCGAAGCATGTCTTCTAAAGTCTGAATGGTTCTCTCGCTTTGCCCATCGGTTTGTGGATGATACGCAATACTCATCAATACCTTCGAACCCAATTGCTCTTGAAGGCTCTACCAAAATCGGGAAATGAATCTGCTGTCTCGGTCCGATACAATTGACGACGGTAATCCATGTCGACGGATCACCTCGTCAATATAAATTTTCGCCAACTTTTCGATCTTGAAATTTTCATTAATCGGTATAAATTGAGCCGATTTTGTTAACCGACCAACCACCACCCAAACAGTATCATGCCCACGTGGTGTTCGAGGAAGTTTCGTCACAAAATCCATTGTAATATTATCCCATTTCTTTTCTGGGATTGGCAGCGGCTGGATCTCGCCATACGGTTTCTGATGGTTCGACTTTACTTGCAAACAAGTCAAACACTTTTCTACGTATATTCCAATATCTCTTTTCATTCCCGGCCACCAATACAAATGTTTTAGCGTTCGGTACATCTTGGTACTACTCGGGTGCACGATATATCTACTATAATGAGCATCTTCCAGAAGTAAACCCCGCGCCTCACCTTGCTTGGGCACCCACACACGACCACTAAAGGTTTTCAATTGCTGAGAGTTTTCAACAAGATGCTTTATATACCCGACCATTCGTTTACTTTTCACGTTCTCGGGTTTGCATGCTTCTCCTTGTGTCATACGAATCAACTCGGGCAATCGGCTCGCTACACCCATACACGCGGATGTAACTTTCAAAGGATATTCTTTTCGACTCAGGGCATCTGCAACTACATTCGCCTTGTCGGGATGGTATAATATTTCGCAGTCGTAATCTTTGAGTAAATCCATCCATCTTTGCTGCCTCATGTTTAATTCTTTCTGGTCAAATAAATACTTCAGGATTTTATGATCCGTATATATAACAAACTTCACAACATATAAGTAGTGTCTCCAAAGCTTCAAAGCCAAAATCACTGCAGCCAATTCGAGATCATGTACCGGGTACTTCTTCTCGGCTTCTTTTAATTGACGGGATGCATAAGCGATTACTCGACCCTTCTGCATCAATACACACCCAAGACCCACTCGTGAACCATCACTATAAATTACATATTATTCTGCGCTTTGCGGTAAGGCTAACACCGGGGCTTCACACAAGGTTTGCTTTAATTTCTGAAAGGCTACTTGTTGTCTTTCCGCCCATTCAAACTTTTCACCCTTCTTGGTCAACATAGTCAACGGAGCAGCAATCGAAGAGAAATTTTCTACAAATCTTCTATAGTAACCCGCCAGTCCAAGAAAACTACGTATTTCAGTCGGACTTCGAGGCGGTTCCCATTTCATCACGGCTTCAATCTTTGTTGGATCAACCTTGACACCTTCACTATTAATAACATGCCCAAGAAATTGTACTTCTCTTAGCCAGAATTCACACTTTGAAAATTTTGCGTATAACTTTTCTCGGCGAAGTAATTCCAATATTTGGCGTAAATGAACACCGTGCTCAGCCTGACTTCGAAAGTACACCAAGATATCGTCTATGAAGATAATTACTGAAGTGTCAAGGAACGGGCGACATATTCGATTCATGAGATCCATAAACGCTGTCGGAGCATTGGTTAACCCAAAAGGCATAACCAAGAACTCATAATGACCATAACGAGTAGGGAATGTAGTCTTCGGAATATCTGATTCTCGAATCTTCAACTGATGATACCCCGATCTCAAATCGATTTTTGAAAAATACGACGCCCCTTAAAGTTGATCGAACAAGTCATCAATTCTTGGTAACGGGTATTTTTTTTCACCGTGATCTTATTCAGTTCCCGGCAATCGATACACATACGCATCGACCCGTCTTTCTTCTTTACAAACAGAATAGGCGCTCCCTACGGTGACGAACTCGGTTTAATGAAACCCCGATCTAGAAGTTCCTCCAACTGTTTCCTCAATTCCTCCATTTCTGAAGGTGCCAATCGATAAGGAGCCCGAGCAACAGGAGCGGCTCCCGGAACTAATTCAATAGCAAATTCAATTTGCCGGTCTGGCGGTAACCCAGGGAGTTCTTCAGGGAAAACATCTAGAAATTCATTTACAATTTTTACACTTTCTTTTTCCACCTGACTCGGTTTAGCCAAAGCCATATATGCTAAATATGACATCCCTTCTTTACTAACATTACTCCGAGCTTGGGAAAAAGAAATAACTGGCATTCTCAATCGAGGTCGTTCGCCTTGAATTTTAATCCATCTTCCATCAGGTGTCAAAACCGTGATATTTTTATTTCTACAATCCATGTTGGCGTAATTCGTCGCCAACCAATCCATACCCACAATTACTCCAAATTCCTTGGTAGTCATCGGCTTCAGATTTTTAGGGAAAATGGTCCCGTAAATCTTAAGCTGACAACCTTCAATATGTTCTGACACCGAAACATATCTACCATCTGCCACTGCTACTTCCAAACTTTCATCAATAGGAGTTAGGGGAATATTCAAACGTGGCATCATAGATGTTGATACAAAACAATGCATAGCTCCAGGATCAAATATTACGTATACGGGAATTGAATTTAAAGCGAATATACCTGTAACTACATCAGTCTTTTCACGAGCTTCTTCTCCTGTCATCTGGAATGCTCGCGATGCCACTGGTCCTCCTCGACCTTTAATCTCTTCTTTCTTTCCTCCCCGTTCCTCTCTGGGAATATGATCTGTATCCCCACACTGGAAACACCTCCGATCAGCTTGACAGTCTCGAGCAATATGCCCCTGCTTTCCACAATTACAACAACCCGACGATAAAACATCGGTCCGACAACTTCCAAAGTGCTTTTTCCTGCACTTCTCACACCACTTAGCTTCTTCTCTTGGGCCTTTACCTTTAAATTTTGACCCTGTCTGTTGCGACTTTTTCTGAGGCGTATACGGTTGTTCCTCCGCCTTTCGTTTGGTTTCATTTACTTTCGTCTCTTCCTCCTGTCTTTGGAGTTCTGTCTCTCTTTCTGTGGCTCTATCCACCACTTGTCGGAAAGAAGACAGTTGAAGCGGCTGCACAATTTCTCGAATTCTAGTTTTCAACCCCACACATATTTATCAATCTTTCTTTTCTCAGTGTTTATCTAGTGCTCAGCAAATCTAGCTTTTTCAAGAAAACTCATCGTGTATTCTTGCACCATGTGAGATCCCTGTTCCAAGTGCAGAAACTCCTCTTCTAGCCTTTTTACAGCCACATCAGAACAATATTCTTCATTGAATTTGGTTTTAAACTGTTCCCATAACAAAGATTGTGCTAAGTCGGGACCCAATGATTTACTAAGTACTTGCCACCAATGTAACGCGTTTCCAGTTAACTGATTTGTGGCAAACTCCACCTTGTCCCCTTCAGCACACTTACTAACTCAAAATACTTTCTCTGTATGCATCAACCATTCTATAGCATGTACTGGATTATCCGTTCCTGATAATTCTTTGGGTTTACAGCCAAGGAAGGTTTTATAAGTGCATTCAACCTTTTTCCCGGAACTTCCTTCTCCTTGGACTTCTTTCTCAACGCGAACTCTGCTTTCCCATTGACTCTCATTCTCAGGCTGCCGGTCGTGAACTTGCTTTGCAATACTTTCATCACGTGCACTTATCAAGGTAGGCAACAGTTCACGTACCACATCGGCTACAATGGTGCGTAAATCTGGTGGATTTTCATTTACTGGTCCACTCGCACCTCTTCCAACCGAGCCTTGAGAACGGGCCTGACTACCTCTCGAGGTTCCACGCCCCGAATTTCCTCGTGTAGGATTACTTCTAGTACCACTCATACTTCAAAATTCAACAAATTGTTAGGTTATATATAATAACAAACTTATATACAACCAAATGTTCAACAAGTCTATTATCTCTCAAGGTTTAAGTCCAGGGATCTATTTTACAGACACCTAGTTCATTTAAACCACGGCTCTGATACCAACTTGTAACACCCGACTTTTTAAAATAAAATACACCCAAATGTTTTTCATTTTTAAACACAGTTACAATCATACAAACCAACTGTTTAGGTGTAGAAGTTTATACAAAGAGGGTACAAGTAAACTCCTTCAAAGTCGGGCTGCTACACAAAGTCCTATCCATGAGCTACATCTTTACCCTTAGCAGGGCCACGCTCACCTGCAGGGACAATTCACACATATACTGTGAGCCATAAAGCTCAATGAGTAATCATATAAACAGTTTAACATGTAAATATGTAAAATTAAATTATCAAGACTCAACACAATGTACATCCCTGTTTGAATCAACATTTAGATATCAATCCAATCTCCTAGCCACAGGGGCCGTTATTATTTGGATATCACATCCAATCTCCTAGCCTTATAGGCCGTTATTATTTGGATACGAAATCCAATCTCCTAGTCACGAAGGCCGTTAGCATTTGGATACAAAATCCAATCTCCTAGCCATATAGGCCGTTATACCATATCAATTGGGTAACTGACTAACTTATAGATCACCATTTCAACTGCTAAGTCTACTTCAAATTTACAAGAGTTTAACCAATACATATCATATTAGATATAGTACAGATTACTCAACAGGTTTGAAGTTCTATACGATCCTAGCTAACACCACAGTAGATACAAACGACTCTTCAACGTTTTCCAGCACCTACAATTGACATACATGCCAAATAGAGATGAATATCTCACTTTTCTACCATCAAAGGTTGAATTCCGTTCATAACGGTAAAATCTCAAGGTTAGAAGTGTTCCAATACATCCAAACAAGTGATATCTACTCACTTTTTAGCTAACCACAGGAGATGTTTCACAACCCCTCGAAATCAACCCCAAAACAATCAAAATATCCCGTTCAAAAGGGTTAGAATCGAAGACCTTACCTTCAATAAGCGGGATATTGAAAATTACTTCGATCCTTCGCGTTCTAGCCTTCCGATTTCGTCCTAATATGCTTTGGGAAATATTTCTAGGGTTTAGGAGAGGTTTTGGTTCGAGATAATTCCTTCAAATGACTGAAAATTGTGATTAAAAAGAGTGGGGTCTGCGCGCAGCACGGCCCGTGTCAAAGTTACACGGCTCGTGTAACTTACGGTATACATTTGAAGTTTTGTTCTGCAGAGCTACACGACCCGTGTCAATATTACACGACCCGTGTAACTCACTGTATGTCCAACAAGTCCAAAAAGACTTCCCACACGACCCGTGTAGCTCCTACACGACCCGTGTAACCTGCTTTTAGCATTTTTAAACTTCAAATTTCTTCCAAATGAAATTCTAACTACCCAAACTCATGCAATAATAGAATTAATCTTAATTACACTAAGACTAATATATAAATACTTACCGAATGTAACGTGGTTTTACATTAAGTGGTTATGAAAGAATGTTTTGGCATCTAGCCTTAATGAGTATTTGAGAAAATGTTTGACAAGAAGCAAAGCTATGTTTTTGAATGACCGGTATTTTGAAGCAAGAAATGTAAAGCAATGTAAAGTAATGTGAATAAAAGGATAATGTTTGGCCCGAGCAATGATGTTCCCTTAGGGGACTATAGAGGAATCTACTAGGACGGTACCACTCCCTTCGCGAAGTAGATGTCCTAAGCTAATGAGGCCAGGATGGACTGATCAAGTTCTCTCCATTCTGGTATAGACTTGGGGTATCACCAAGAGTGATTAAGGCCCTAAGTATAAAAATCCAATTGTGTTAAGATACCAGTCAAGCTAAAGGAAAGAAAAAGAAAAGTTTTGTGTTACTAGCTTTCTTACTTGAATTGTTTGAAAGTATTTGAAAGTAAAATATATTTCTATGTTGCTACAAAAGGTTTGACAGCAAACATCATTATATGATTGGTTTACAAAGGTTTTGAAAATGACTAAGTCATGCTTATAAATGTTTTGTGTCTAAACCCATGTAGCTCATGAGATGTTTTCGTCTTACGTATTTTATTTATGCCATGTATCCCAGGTTCTAGACACGAGGGATAGAAGCAAGTAGATGACCCGAGGAGATTGGGATTTGGAGGGAGGTTTGTATCCTGACTTGCTTTCTATGGTGTTGTATGATATGAAATTGCAACCCTCGAAGTTGTTTAAACATTTAAAAAAAAACTTAAATAATTTTGTTGGGACCAAAATTTTAAGACGTGAGTCGACATCATGAGAAATTTTTTTTTTTTAAAAGTTGACATTTTGTCGCGTAATGTTTATTTTTATAAAATATTACACTTCTCAAAGTGTATCAAAGATCGGGGTGTTACAGCAGGTTCGTCTCTCATCAATGGCGATTGGAGCATCTTCATCCGATTGATCAATTTGCAGGTTCGGGTTCAATGTCTTCGTTCCAATTAGTCGATTTGTAGGTTTAATGTCGCGTTCCTATTCCGATTCGATTTGCAGGTTTAATGTTGCGTTCATATCCCGATTCGATTTGCAGGTTTAATGTCGCATTCCTTTGATTCAAAGAGGTCGATTGAAGCTTCCGGTCCAATTTTGCTTCTTTCGTAATTGAAGTTTTTGGAACGAATTTACTTGAAAAAAAATCTTTCCCATTTTTTTTTAATCAAAACTCAAATTAGATTCCCTTTCCTACATAAGCTCCGTAAATCATCCTGGTGATCTCGTTTTGTTCATCAATCAAGGTTTATTTACCCTATGTTCTTCAATCTATTTCTCGTAGTCATACAGTGATTTTTACTCTGTACCCGATATCATTAATACAATCGACAAACCTTGAATGTTTCATGGATTGTACAACCCCTGTTGTACCATCTCAATTCCTTTCCAAGGTACGAATATGGTGAAACTATCTTCAAACATCGACCAGCAGTAGCGGGGCATTTCAGGCATAGACGACGACATTAAGGCATCAGTGGTGTAGGGAGACGTAAGGTTTAACGTCCACATGGCATCAGTGGTGCATAGCTCGTCTATGGACGCCATGTTCCATGTCGACCTCTCTGAATCTTAGGAAGATTTTGAAGTACATCGATGGTGTAGGCTGTTGCAATTTTGATGCCTTCCGGAGAAGGTGGTTGCGTGAAGATGGTAACTAAGGAGGCGGTAGATGCAATGGTAGGGAAGCGCCGGCGAACTTGGATGTGGTGGCGGGGCAAGGAGAAGTCATATGAGGCGTGGGTCATAATGGAGGCAGTGGGTTTGATTTGTAATGCATAAATCGTGTGTGTGTGAGAGAGAGAGAGAGAGAGAGAGAGAGAGAGAGAGAGAGAGAGAGAGAGAGAGAGATGTGGGGGTGGGGTTGGGGGTGGGGTGGTTTTTTATTTTCTATTTATTAAAAAAACAAAAGGGTAAAAAGAAAAAGAAAAAAGAACAAGAAAGGGCAAAAAAGTCATTTTATATGGACCAGGGACCGATCTATAGGATTTTGCTAACCTTGGTGACCCATATAGTGAAAATCGAATACTTGAGTTCTCTCTGTTAGTTTTGATATACCTCAGGGACCATATCTATAATCTACTCTAAAATTAAGCATTGTCATATAGTACATATGAATAAGAACTTTTTCAAAAATATATATTGTCAAGATTCTAATCGGTGTTACATACATAATTTATCTTTTATCTTCTCAACATCAAATTATTCATACCTCCTAGGACCGGACCTAAAGAGGTTCGGGATGTGCGGCGGTATACGGCCTACGTCGTGAAGGGGCACACAATATCATTTTGTTGATAATATGTCGCTAATTCGTCATTAATACGTCGGTATAAGTCTCTATTCCGTCACAACGTTACTAATTAGCACACCTTTTCTGTTTTTAATTTGTCGCTTATAATTTGTTTAATTTATTAAGTGTTGATTATTATCGTGGTATTAATGAATTTTGTTATATATAAAAAACTATATATAGGTGCCAGTTTTTTATTTTTCGCACATGACCTTCAAAATCAAGGGACGGGCCCTGATACCTCCATCTTTCATTTCATGTTATAACTTATAATCATCTCAAACAAAATATATCCCACAAAACAGATCCCTTCCGATGATCGGGTGCTCCAGTCGGACCCACTTGTCCACACAACAGTCAACAACCCTGAATTTGATGGTAGCGCAGTGGCGGAGCTTCTTGAGGGCGAGGGGAGGCCATGGCCTCCCTGGTTTTAAGGTTCTTAATAGATTGTATATATACTTGAGTTATTAAATAATCCTTAAAAAGACTAGTTGGCCCCCTCGATTTTTAGCTTACTGTATATATGTAATATGATTTGCACAATTTAGTTATTTACAAAGAAACTAAATACATAATTAAAAACTTTCGAGAATCACCGAAAAAATCAAAAACTAACATTCTGCTTATTACGAAACTAAATAAGCCATAAACTCTGTAAAAAAAATCTAATCAAAATATACAATTCTTTTATCCATGCTTTGAGTTCAAGAATTCATTGTACCCTAAAAATTTATTGTATGACAATTGTAAATTTTCATCAACGAAAGTCAACTGTAATCAAACAAAACGTACGTTAACCCATATGTTGAAAAGTAATTTTCCATAATTTTACGATGTATTATTAGATATTATAATACTACGTGCGTTAATTTAAAACAATTATCAAGTAGACACCGAAAATACGGATAGTAAACTACTGTAGCGTAAAAATTCGATAATCATACAATTATTATTTTGAGAATAATAATTATCATCAAACGATGTATTCGTAAATACGAACCTGTGGATATATAGAACGTCGAAAACGGAATTCGTATATGAAAGTTACAACGATTAAACCGCTGTGAACGGATAAATGTACACAGGGTTTGGACTCAAAATACAAAACGTGGTGCCTTAAACATCAAATATGGAATAACAAATCATATATTATGGAAGGTAATACTATCTAGTATTTAATTTCAAAGTCAAACACAATTTTCGGTAAAATGTCGAAAATCGCGTAATCGGAAGAATACTGCGCTTAAACGCGTATTTCATCGTTTAACGAGCTACGACTCAATCTAAATAAATGTTTAACAATGTTTTTATACATAATATTTATTTAAAACTTTGTTTCTTCAAAAACTCTTAAACTTTCACTAAAACGTCTTACGATTTTATAAAAATCACTCATTTTATATAAGTATAATGCATTTTTATTAAAACAAACCCACCCTACCCCCCCCCCCCCACCCCATCGGCTGAAACAATGAACCATGGCCTTCCCCATGCAAAGTTCAAGTCTCCATGCTCTTACACTAGATGTGAAAGCCTATTAAGCTAAAAGTCAAACCCTAAAAATCTAATAAACTAACTAAAATTCATTTTAATCTAACTTTCACTCATTTGAACTTTCACCCAACACAACTCTCTCTCTCTCTTCCTCTCTACTCTCGCCTCAAACATCCTCATCTCCCCACCACCACCTCTCAAACCCGCCACCACCATAACCACCACTATCTTCCACCATTTCAAGTATAAAACACATCTTTCTTGGTAAGCTACTTCATCTAGTGATTTTAAACATTATTACACAAGTTTTATTCCATTTACACACACTAACATCTACGTAAAACCATTGGGTATTAGCTTTGTCCAAGGGTCCTTCGAGCTACAAAGCTTAGATCTTGCTTCCTACCGTAAATCCCGCAAGAACAACCTTGTTTTTAAGTAAAGCACGCATCAATGGTGAGTTCATACCCCTCATTTTCAGGTTTTCCAAACTTTTAGGGGAGAATACAAGTTTATATATTATATACAAGTTTATATGCTTTAAATAACGAT
This sequence comes from Cichorium intybus, assembly GCA_023525715.1. Classification (NCBI taxonomy): domain Eukaryota; kingdom Viridiplantae; phylum Streptophyta; class Magnoliopsida; order Asterales; family Asteraceae; genus Cichorium; species Cichorium intybus. Next base: position 499,050 of record JAKNSD010000045.1, on the reverse strand, counting down.
TTACACAAGTTTATAAACTAGTTTTTGTGTAAAAACCTTTTTGACTTGAAATATGGTTAGATCTAGGTATTGTGAACGTTATGACGTGTTATGTTTGTGTAAAATTTACAAAACTATAAACATATTGTGTAAAAATGCTAGATCTTTAATACAAACGTCACAAAAACAAAAACTAGTAAAAAGTACGTTTCTGTGACCGGAAACACGACTTTTCTAGCAAAAATGGTTATAACCAAGTTATTACACCATTTTTGTGGGAAATATCTTTAAAGATGTTTTTCATAATCATCTAAATAAGTTATTTCGTATATGTTCGTAAAAATATGTTTATTACGACGGAATACTAAAAATAGACTATTATAGTTGTATTACTTGCGTATTTTTGCGTATTTTTGTGATGCATGAAACTATGTAACCTTTACAATTAATTTATGATGGTTGTATTGCTTGGAATCACTATTACTTGACATTGTTATGATATTGTTCATGAAGTCATCCACCCTCGAACGTTTCTGCCAATACGGTTTGGGGGTGTGACATATTGTGGCCGCCGGAAAAAGAAATCTCGAAGATGGTTAGAAGAAAAACGTCGTTGCCAGTAAAAGAAATATCAAAACCTATCGGGTGAATAGCGTTTGTCAGTTATCGCTTTCATTCTCAAGTGTCTTCCTCGCCAAGATAAGCATTATCTCCTCCCTTGTATTCTCTCATTTTCTTTCTCTCAAGTCTAATTGTAAATATATTTCTCCAAAAGATATCATAGAGACTAAGGCTATGTTTGGCACGCCACATCTGGCTTGTAAGTTAGCTGTTTTTTTGAGTTTTTTTCATTTTACATGTTTGACGGACCAAAAACTAGCTTATAAACTAGCATATAAGCTAGCGTTTTAAAATGCTACTATGAGTAACGTTTAAAGAAACTTTTTCAAATATTCCAAATTTACCCTTCAATATACTACGTACTACACGTACTGATAAATCATTTATCTACAAATTTGATTTCCATTTTCCTCCAAATTTGACTACTAGGAGATAAGCACCAACTCCCTCCAAATCGCAAAGCATTCCCTCCATCATCGATTTCTATAAATTAGGTCGATTTTCTAGAACTAGCATCATACATTTAGGAAAACAAAACAATCATTCAATATCTAGTCATGTAAACATTAGAGAGTCACCTCACGTGATGCGAGAACTTCGTGATAATATTGCGAATATGATATGGGATGCAAGAAATTTAAATTAAAATTAGAAAATTTTTATTTAGTATTTACTTTAATTTGATTTAATATATTATGTTTTTCTTATAATATTGGATTAATTTTATGCATGCCCTTTTATGTCATTTTACAATTTCCGATTAGTTTTATCAGTTAGTTTTTAACAAACGTCATTTATTATTAGCTAGTTTTTCAGCTCAACTAGTTTTTCAGTTAGTCGCTAATTTTCTAGCTACCCGCTAGTTTTTCAGCTAGTAGCTAGTTTTTAAGTTAGTCTGCCAAATATCACCTAAACTATAAAAACCTGCAAAAAGTCTTACTTTATTTCTAATAACTTATACCAGCAAAGTAACTAAAATCTACAAACATTCGATCATCGGTTCACTAAATATATAAATGTGATCTATTTGTAAAACATCTAACTAACTAAAATTACAAGGTATCAATAAAGTGAAAAATACAAAATAAATAAACAAAATAATGAAATTTATGAGTATGCTTAGAGCTTTTTAATAAAAATGTATTTTTTAAGTGTTGATTTGTTGTACTTATTTATTTTGCTATACTAACTCTGTATTTTTGTGAAAAATTAGTTGATTACGTTTTGATATGAAATCATTATAAATCAAGTTAAACTTGTTTATATAATATTGTTGTTTTGAGATTTGATTTCAGTCCCTCCTAGTTCAAATGGTCGTGTTATGCCCCTATGGTAGCGTTTGGTACATAGATAGGACAGAAATGAACATGACTGGACTGGACTGGACTGGACTGGACTGGACTGGACTAAATTTGTTTTTATCTGTAGCATTTGGTCACACTAGGACAAGACATAAAAATACGTTAAAATTAGGGAGAATTTCATTTCTATCCTTATAAACTTTAAAAATTACGTCTATATCCTTGTAAAATATCAAATTACATGTATATCCTTATAAAACGTCTAAACTCACATATATTACCCAAATACTTAACTAGTTACAATTAATATTTTGAAAAAAAAAATTAACCATCACCCTGATGGCCTAGTGGATAAGGCTTAAGACTCTTTCTCTTCCCCCATAAAGAGGTTCCAAGTTCTAATCCCACTCCCTCCCTTTCCCCATAGGGAGTGTTAGGTTTCAATCAGGGGATGGCCACTGGCCACCTCTCTACCCCCGTAGGTGATTGACCTAGACCACCCTGCTGCCAGGTGTGCGTGGGCCCCGAGGTTGCTTCATCAGGGTCATCCAAAGGATGGGTCGGGTGGGGTCCTCGGTTACCAAAAAAAAAAATATATATTTTGAAAAATTATAAAATATTCTTTTAGTTGATTTTTTGTAATTAATCTTGGTTGACGACTTCATGTCAAATTTTGGATTTGGGACTCTCACTTTGTTCAATCGATTCAAAATCTAGGATAGGATTTTGGATTTAATACTTGCTCTGGATCGATGACACCTCCAAACACGTGAGTTCATGTTAGGATGCAGATTGTGTTGAGATTTAATATCTGAAGTTCCTGTCTGAAGCTAAAGGTGTATGCGAAGTTCAAGACTGATCAGAAGTTAATGTCTTGATCTGAAGATTACAGGCTGTCATGTTTATCTTTTGATATTACAGATAATGTCTAGGGTTTTGTTCTTATCTATAATCAATGGGATTTATGCATTGCTTAGTAGTATTTAAACCCATGTAACCCTAGGTAGACATTACGTTCATTAGCCTAGCCGTATTCATTGTAACGTTCTTAATAGTTGCTCGTCTTCAAGATTAGGAGCATTATCTCAATTACAGCGAATAAAATCATTCAGGAACTTGAATATTCATACACTTGTGTTCTCATTGTTTGCTTTAATTTATAATTTGATCTTACAAGTGGTATCAGAGTAGGTTGTTTGCCGATTTGCTACTGAGATCCTTTTACGTTCTTTGATTCGTGGTTTCAAATTGTTCTTGAATCCACTCTTCCGTGTTTCAAAGTTTTGATCTTAGTAACCTTTCTGCAACGATCTGAAATTTCCAATGGCCTACAACGCGAACAACGCTATGATGAACTAAACTGCCTTATTAGGTTCCAGCAACAAAGCACCCATGCTTATTCCTGAACATTACGATCAATGGGCTAATAGTATGGAAGATAGATAAGCACCCATGCTTATTCCTGAACATTACGATCAATGGGTTAATAGTATGGAAGATAATCTATCTGGTATTGATGAAGATCTCTTGCGATCATTGAAGGAAGGTCTATTTACTGCTAATGTTCAAACTAGATTTGCTGCCAAATATGGTGAAGCTACAACTCCTCCTGTTGAGACAGAAGCTACTATTGCTGCTAACAAGAAGAAAGTTGAGAATGACAAGAGATGCATGGGTGAATTGAAGAGTGGTCTTCCTCCTGTCGCCTTCAATATGATACGAGGGTCCAAATCTGCAAAAGAAATTTGGGACAGACTGAAGATGCGATACGAAGGTAATGATGTTATGAAAAAAGAATATTGTTAACAATATTCTTGCTGAATTCAGTAATTTCAAGCAACTTGAGAATGAGAAGATAGACTAGACCTTCGAAAGGTTCAATGATGTGGTCTATGAACTTGAGAAGTATGGTGTTTCAAAGACTTCACATGAAACAAACTTTAGGTTCATGCAATATCTCAGAAGGGAATGGAAGCAGATCACCATGATGGTGAGAGCTCATGAGAAGATCAACTCATACTCGCTTGAAGAACTCTATAATATGCTCAAATCCTATGAGTATGATGTTTTAGATGCAGCCGGCGATCTACCCAATGCTGGCTCTCTGGATTTTGTTTCTAAAGCTGAATCCGAAGAAGTTACCGACGCCGAAGATGAAGGTGAAGTGGATGAAGAAGGTGAATCAAAGGCCTTATATTCAAATAACAACAGAAACTTTCAAAAAAGGCCCCAGAACAAACCAAACTTCAATCGAAACTTTAACAGTGGAAAGCAGCCAATAAAACCTGCGGATCAGTTCAATAAACCGAGCTAGAAGAAACTTCTCAATCAGAAAAGAAGTTACTAGGAGACTCTGGATACGACTGCAACTACTGCTTTGGAAAGAATCATCTAGCCAAAGATTATATGTTGAAGAAGGCGAATGAAAAGAAGGATAGAGTCAAGGATGAGGCATACTATACGAAGAAACTAGAAGAGGTTCGTGCGAAGAATCAAATTTTATCTCTTATGGCTCCCAAAGGAGGTGATGTCACCTACCAAATCTGGTCATCTGGTTCTGACGACAATGAAATTCGTAAACCCACTCATGGAGTTATGTTTGCTGCACATACTGGACACGACATTTGGTCACATGATGAGAGTTCAGACGAAGAAAAAGAAAGTAACATAACTGGAGTCTGTTTAATGGCACAAGGAACAACCTCTTCATCCAATGCTTGACTTACCATCCCAGAACAGGTATCACTCTTACTTCAAAACTTTATTGTTCCAGAAGAACTTTTTATTAACGACCTTAACAAAATTACTTCTAGCTGTCTGCATATCAATCAACTACTTGTTTCAGCAAATAGTGATGCGTGTCAGGCAAGGGATGAAGTAACTTCTCTTAAGGGAAAACTAGTAGGATTGCGTGGGGCATTAGAGAAAAGTCAATTACGGATAAAGATTTTAGAAGAAAGTAGAGAACAGTTAAGAGAAAATAATGAGATTTTGTTGAAAAAAAGAAATGTTTTTTGTGAAACTGCAAAGTGATTATACTCTCATATTACTCGTATTTACCATTCTTCTAATATTTCATTAGATCATCATAAAAAGCTTTTGCCATTTATTGAGTTTAAATTACAAGATGTAGATTCTATTTCGTATGAATGTGAATCTATTGTGTCATCTGTTGATTTACCAAATCAATCTTATGCTCATGGAATTGTTTCTTTTGAAAAAAATTTGAGATCAAATGATCTTCTAAAAGTAATGGATAATTCTCTACCCACCATCCCTCTAGGAAATAAATCTAATTATGTGAATGTTAAAACTTCGGATGAAAATGAGTGTGATGTTGATTCTTCCGATTCTGATTATGATATTGAGGAAATAGACTGTATCGACTTATCTTTACAAAAATCATCCTTAGTCTGTTCCTCTAATAAAAGCGAATCTTGTACTACAGAAGAGAGCAAAAATACTACAAACGTTTTTCAAACTGCTGCTTCTGATGTTACAAAAGATTCTTCAGATAAAGTATCTGAGTCTGTTCTTATCATTGATCCTTCAGACGACTATACAAAATTCTCATTTGATAAAACCAAAAAGTTTGTTGAACTTGCTTGCACGTACCCAAAGGTTTGTAACTACACAAACATGGTTTTCATCAAACAAGGAGTAAAACTTGAAGAGAATTGTGAATTACTCTTAATTATGAAAGAAGATAATGCGAAGGTGACACCCGAAGGGTTTTTCTCAACTGATAAAATGCTTCAAAACAATTTAAATAAAAATATGGAGTTTAAAATCAATAAACGAAAACAAGAAATTTATCAGTTGAAAAACCCCTTAGGAAGTATTCCAAATTTTCAAAATTCTTCAAATGTCCAAAAAGATTACAATGGAACACCCTCTTTTGTAAAACATAAAAGATTTTACGATAATAGACGAAAAAGAAACTATTGAGATTTTCAAAATAAACAGAAGACCTTTCAAAATCAACAAAAGAAGTCAACAATAAAGAAACCTTCATATTACAATCAAAAAGTTGCTTTTGAACCAAATAAACTTGTCTGCAAGAATCAAAAATTTGAAAAGTTCTCAAAGAAGAAGTTTACAAAAGGAAGCAACCAAATTGACACATTTCATGTATGATTTGACAAAAACATGGATCTTTTCAAAAATAAATACCTAACCATTTAGGATTTTAAATTAGCCTACGAAGAATTCTTGTGTGAATCCACTCAATGTAGTTCTTCGTCAGAAAAGAAAACAATCCCAAAGCAAAATGGGTTCTAGTCAAACCAAAATCTTTACCAATTGTTAAACCCATAGAACATAAACCGAAGAAAATTTTGAAATGGGTACCAAAAGTCACCATAACACACACATCAGAACCATCCATTTTGCCTAATATTGCTTCTATATCAGGAATCAAAAAGGATGACTTGGTTGCATCATGGATCTATGATCCGAATACTTACCCTCAAGGACCCAAACCATGTTGGGTACCTGAATTGACTCTTTGATTTGTAGGTAATGATAGATGAGCAGTACGATAAGGAATGGTACATCGACAGTGGCTGCTCATGACACATGACAGGGAGAATTGAATATTTAAGGGATTTCAGAAGCTTAGAAGATGGAGGAGATGTAAAATTTGGAAACAATGATACTTGTCCCATCAAAGGATATGGGAAAATCACTAATGGAAAGTTCACGATAAATCGAGTTGCATATGTCGAAGGTCTCAAGCACAATCTAGTCAGTGTTTCCCAATTGTGTGTGGGAACTGGGTTAAAAGTCACATTTGATGAAAATGGGAGTGTCTTTAAGAAGAAAAAGACCAAGGAAGTTTTGCTTAACTTAAAAAAGAAGGGTGAAATGTATCCGCTTGACATGAAGCCAATCGTAGGGGCTCCTTCCATCTGCCTACTCTCAAAGGCTCCTAACTCAAAAAGGAAGGGTGAAATGTATCCGCTTGACATGAAGCCAATCGTAGGGGCTCCTTCCATCTGCCTACTCTCAAAGGCTCCTAACTCAAAAAGGAAGGGTGAAATGTATCCGCTTGACATGAAGCCAATCGTAGGGGCTCCTTCCATCTGCCTACTCTCAAAGGCTCCTTCGGATCTTACCTGGCTATGGCATCATAGACTATCTCATCTGAACTTCAAGAACATTACCAAGCTTGTTGCTCTTGATTTAGTACGTGGAATGCCAACACTTAAATTTGACAATGACACTCTGTGTGCTGCATGTGAACACAGGAAGCAAAAACGTCAAACACACCCAATTACCATTGACTCAAAGATCACTGAACCACTAGAATTACTTCATATTGATCTATGTGGTCCTTCCACAGTTGAGTCTCTTGGTGGCAAAAAGTACATCTTGGTAATTGTGGATGACTTTTCGAGATTCACATGGGTGATCGTTTTACGTCAGAAGTCCGACACTCCTACTGAGCTCATTGCCTTTATCAAACAGATTGAGCTGCATATGAAGAAACCCGTACGAGCAATCAGAAGTGACAATGGCACTGAATTCAAGAATAAAACAATCGACTCGTTCCTGAAAGAGAATGACGTAACTCAGAACTTTTTTGCCCCTTATACTCGACAACAAAATGGAGTTGTTGAGCGAAGAAATAGGTCTTTATACGAAGCGGCCAGAACGATGCTCGACTATGCAAACCTACCAATGTACTTCTGGGCCGAAGCTGTTGCCTCTGCCTGCTTTACACAAAATCGTTCTTTTATTCATAGACGCTTCAACATTACACCATATGAAGTCATCAACAAAAGGAAACCAAACGTCAAAATTTTCCATGTCTTCGGATGCAGATGTTTCATCATGAAACTCAAGGATAGTCCTGATCGTGCAATTGATGCTGAATCTAATGCGACAGACAACCATACACCTGAAATCAACAAGCTTAATGACGATCAACCCACTGATGATGCTTCAAGTGAAACGACTCCTTCGGTTTAGGGGGATCAAGGTACTACAAAAGACAAAGATCCTGTGATTGAGGGGGAGCCGTCAAATCCTTCCTCATCTAAGGATAATCCTGCTCAAATCGAGGGGGGAGTCAGCTAGTTCTTCAACACCAAACCAATCTGCTTCATTCGAGGGGGAGCAATCAATTCCCACCGCTCAAATCGAAGGGGAGCAAACGATTCCTGAGGTCCAAAACGAAGACACCCAATCTTCTTCTGATTATCCATCTGATACGGAAGAGGTGCAGGGAGAGACTTTACCAGAATACGATCCAGCATATCCACCTTTAGAGAAATGGACTCGCGATCATCCAAAGACTTAGATAATTGGTAATCCAGGTGAAAAGGTACTTACTCGATCCCAATTATGAGAAAAGCAGAAAGAACTAAACAAACGATCAGACTTTTGCATGTTCAACGATTTCATTTCCAAAATTGAACCTAAATCTGTAAAAGAGGCTTTTCAATACTTCGACTGGGTGGAGGCCATGCAGAGTGAGTTAGCCGAATTTGAAAGAAACAAAGTTTGGCGTTTAATTCCTAAGCCAACTAACTCCTCTGTAGTAGGTCTTAAATGGGTTTTTAGAAATAAACTTGATACTGAAGGTAACATTGTTTGAAACAAAGCTAGACTCGTTGTCAAAGGATACTGCCAACAAGAGGGAATTGACTATGATGAGACCTTCGCTCCTGTTGCCAGACTAGAATACGTCCGAATATTTTTGGCATTTGCTTCCCATAAAAACTTTGATGTCTACCAAATGGATGTCAAATGTGCTTTTTTAAACGGAGAACTCGAGGAAACAGTGTATGTGGAATAACCCCTGGTTTTCTAAACGAAAAGCTTCCAGATCACTGTTATATCCTTGACAAGGCAGTCTACGCGCTAAAGCAAGCACCTCGTGCATGGTATGAAACTTTAACCCGATTTTTAAAACAATCAAACTTCAAACAAGGTTCTGTTGACCCCACCTTGTTCCGAAGGAAAGTTGGTACTCATCTCATGCTAGTTCAAATCTACGTGGATGATATCATCTTCGGTTCAACAGACCCTACTCTTTCAAAAGAATTCGAAACCCTAATGAAAAGTAAGTTTCAAATAAGCATGATGGGGAAGATAAATTTCTTTCTCGGATTGCAAGTTAAAGAAACCTCCGAAGGTATTTTCATAAATCGAGAAAAATACACCAGAAGCCTTCTAGAGAAATTTGGAATGGAGAATTGTTCCAATACGAAGGTTCCCATGGCTGCTGGTACACGACTCACACCTTCGCTTGACAAACCGGCTGTTGATCAGAAGGTCTACAGAAGCATGATTGGCTCCCTACTATACTTAACTGCAAGTCGACCAGACATCATGTTTTCTGTATGCAATTGTGCAAGATACCAGGCTAATCCCCGAGAACCTCATTTAGCTGCAGTCAAGACCATCTTTCGCTATCTACATCGCACACCCTCTCTTGGATTATGGTACCCTGCCAACTCAGGCTTCTTTCTTCAAGCCTATTCTGATGCTGATCTTGGAGGCTGTGCATTTGATCGAAAAAGCACTTCGGGTGGATGCCAGTTTCTTGATGGCAAGCTCATCAGTTGGCAATCCAAAAAGCAAACCTGTGTTTCTATCTCCACAGCAGAAGCCGAGTACATTACTGCTACTGCCTGCACTTTTCAGATGATTTGGATCCAAAGCCAATTACGTTATTATGCTATACATATGCGAAGGATTCCTCTTTTCTGTAACTCACAAAGTGCCATACGAATTCGTCACAACCCAGTCCAACATTCGAAGACCAAACATATTTCCCTATGCTATCATTTCATTAAAAGTCATGTAGAGGAAGGAAATATTGAGGTCCACTTCGTCCACAGAAACGACCAGTTGGCAGACATCTTCACCAAAGCCCTTGACGAGAAAGCCTTCACAAGGATCATCCATGGGCTAGGCATGCTCGAGTCATCCGCAGTTGTGACAATTGTAAAATCAGTCAACTAAAGTCAACTATAACTGAACCAAGAGTACGTTTACTCAAATAATGAAAAGTACGATTTCATAACTATTAAAGTGTATTATTGTGTATTATACTACTACGCACAATGACCCAAAACAATTATCTGGAGAGTGGTAAAGATGCAGTTAATAAGACTACACTAGACTGGTAATCTCGTCGCGATCCCTTGAGAAATCGCAACTTTCGGATTTATAAACCCCAACCCTTAGATGGTTTCGGACCTCACCAACTGATTCGGAATCCCAACCTATTCGGAAACCTACTCAAAAGTCGCCCGAGTTCGAAATAGAAACGTAAAGTTAGAGTTAGAATGTAACATCTGGTTCAGAACTCATCTGAGTCGCGAACAACCCTCGGAAACTTTCACTCACTTTCTGAGCCACTTGTGGAGCCTTTGATCCCCGAATACAGTGCTCGGACCCCTCTAGACTCCGGGTCTTCAGGATTTACTCGGAATCCCAAGTTTGGAGTCCCTCGACTTCGGAACCTCTAACTCGGAGCCTCTAAATTTCGGAGTACTCTGAATGTTAAGGTTCCAAACTCAAATGAACACCAAATTCTGGACACAAACTCGGAAGAGACGCGACTCCGGAATGAAGTTCGGAAGGCGAACATCTGACTACAACTTTCGAGTTGGATCAAAATCATCCGATGTCCATTTCTGAACACGTTCCGAAAAAAAAACTATTTTCGGACTCCCCACCTCCTGAGCTTACCACTCTAAAGCGACGCTCGCTTCATGAGAACAGACCACCTTCCTAATCCTCACTCCCAGCGCCTGCTAAATAACAAGTTCCAATGCATATGTCAATCAAACCCTAAGGTCAACTGCTACAAAGTACACCTAAGATCTAGGTGATTTGACATAAAGCATACCTAACTCTCTTCTAATCGGTTCCCCATACTCATTCGAACCCATAAACCACGAATTCACAGACTGCCTCTCAAATTTCTCTTAAAACTCTCTCTCTACTTACTCTATTTTCTCTCAGCTCTCAACATCCACCATTTTTCTCTCTACCCACTGCCTCAATGACATCACCGTGAACAGCCATCCTCCGCTATTCTTACCAGTGTGAAACATCATCCTCTTGGTAAGATAGCTTCCTTTGATGATTCTACACGATAATACACAACTTATATTTCAATTACACACACTGACATTTCATAGACCATCAGATAAAAGCTTTATTCGAAGGTCCTTAGGTTCCGAGAAACCCCAGGACATCATCCTCCTGCTGCAGAACTTCCGAATCAGCACCCTTTTCACTACCAAACCTGCTTCAAGGGTGAGATTCATACCCCTCTTTTCGTTTTCAGAATCTTTTTAGGGGGAGAATACAAGAAACTATGTTAAAAATACCTAGTTTATAATCGATAAATACATTCGTATGCTTGATAAATGGTTTACACCACATACAATATTGCTATTTTGGGGTGACACCTCTGGTTTCGGACTCTGTTCGGAATTCAGAAGCCGTACACTCCACGGTTTAAATGCATCCGATTAAAAGTTTGGTAGTTCCGAAACCATATATATATATATATATATATATATATATATATATATATATATATATATATATATATATATATATATATATATATATATATATATATATACACATATATTCCATTCACCCAGAATTACGCTAGTTACTACCGAACCAACTACGAACAAACTATTATAGGAATAGTTTTCGAAAACTTGAGGTTTCTACGACATACAAACATTACAAGGCCTATTATATAGAAGTATATAATGACTATACAGTACTACGTTATTTTTGGATAATAAAATATCGATGGAAAAACAAAGGGTTTTCTAAACAACTATATATAAACAAGTTGATAATACAATCATTTTGTGAGACAGGTCTTCGCAGTACTTTTAGTACTTATACAATAAGTCATATCATATATAACCAGAGTCTCAGGAAGAGAGCATGAGATTTGTGTATAGATCTATACGGGACAGACAATCCCGCACCTGAGCTGCTAGCTACAGCTAGACCGGCAGGTTTGAAGTGTTCAAATGTCATAACGATCCGACGCCTGAAGAACGTCGAAGAGGCATTCACAGTCACAGTAATGGTTATGGGTTTTTACGGCTCACAAGGAAAACAAATCAACTTTATACATTTTTATTACGTGAAACTTCTTCATATTTAAGTAAGTTGTTGCAAAGATATTTTATACATTAGTCTTTGGACGTTTAAAGACCGGAACATTGTATAAGAAAATATTGGATTTTCTTGGGCTAATACTACTTTTTTTCTATAAGAACTGGTTTTCTCTAGAGAAAAAACTTATGAACTCAGCAACTTAATTGTTGACACTTTTCAAAGCTACTTGTATTCTCAGGAAATCAGTAGGAATGACGAAAGGACGCTTCAATGCTATAATATTTTGTATTTTGGTATCATATGTAATTGTAATGGAAACAATTCCGTTTAAAACTATGTAACCTTTACAATTATAATATGATGGTTGAGTTTGCTTGGATTCATTATACTTGGCTTTGTTATGATATCGTTCATAAAGTCACCCACCTCCAGACGTTTCCGCCATTAAGGTTTGGGGGTGTGACAGATTGGTATCAGAGCATTGTTTATAGTGAATTAAGTATATTGCTCCATTTAAAAAGATATACAACTATAAATACAATGGGACTAAAACTCTCGAAATATCTTGTACAAGTATACTGTTAAAATTATATATAAAAGTATAAGTACATCCATACGTGCGCAGTAGAATGATATTATAACAACCAAAACAAATCACGCAAAAGTACTAGGACGAATTGGGCACTACGAATAGACCTAAGTGTTTAGGTGGTCATGTCTAGGATAGATGGAGCATGATCAACTGTATCGGTCCAGGGCGTGACTAATGGAACTTTAGGAATAGTCGTGGTGAACAACGAGTCCGAAACACTTACTCACTATAGATAATCGAATAACATACTATAGGAATATTTTGTGTATACAATATAATTATATATTTTAAATCCCCTCTCTATAAACTTCTTACACCCCTATTCTCGTACTGACGCCATGGCTGGATATCACTTTCCAAGAGACCCCTACTACCCGGAAGACGGGAACAACGGATGGAATGACGAAGAGCCAGAAGAAGAAGCTCCAGAAGATGAATCGGAGGAGATGTTCGATGATGAGGACCAATGGGACAAGGAGGAATCCGAAGAGGAGCCTGAAAATGTGAATCCTCGCATCCGTGCTCGTGACATGCATGAGCCACCCCCGAAACCAAGCTTCGAGGTATATCGACATCCTAACGGCCCTCTATGGATGCGTACGCCTCGAAAAAGGGTACTGTCCGTTCATCAACCCTTACTAACCAACGAACCTCATTAGGAACCAACACCCGCCTGGGCGGAATGTATGCAACGATGGAGCCACGACCAAGCCCGAGCAACCACAAGCCAAGTACTCGAATTAACAGCCGCCACAGAAGTCACCGCCGCTCGAGTTCGACGTCTCGATGGGGCACATGAACAAACCACGACAAGGGTAGGAACACTCTGGGACACCGTTCTAGATACCAGAGAAGACCTCAGAAACATTGGCAGGCTGCAGATCGCGGAACAAAGACATAGGGATGCCGAAATGAGAGCCCGAAGCGCAGAACTAAGAGCCGAACGGGCTATGCAGGAAGCGGCAGAAACAAGGGCACAATTGGACGCCCTCAAGGAACGAAGAGACCCAGCTCGCGACGAGTAGTGTATACATTACTCAAATTTTGATATAAAGTAGGAAATCCATGAGTAAAACCCTATGAGCTACTCATCTACGAATTAAGACCCAAAATTTTACGGTTTAAGGATATTATTCCTTAGGGGCTGTTGTGTCGTCCTGAATTCTATTTTATGTACAATTAGACCTCTATGGGGCTCAATTTTGTTTATTCCCCAATATGCTATGAAAAATATATATAAATGTCTTGAATTATATATTGATTATAACACGCATGACACTACACAAGTACTATGTTGCGAATATATAATACTACCAACGTGTGTACCACTTACATTTAGGGAGTGACAAATAGATCTAAAACGTAAAACATTATAACGACACCTTATACGTCTACCTTTCCTAACAACTAACCATCGTCCAATCTTAAACCTCTATGGCAGGATCATGCCACCTAGACGGAGGAACACTAGGCGTACCGAAGCAGAAACCCCCGGGACACCACTAATGGACTCAGCTACTTTCCAAGCCGCCGTGGCCGCAGCAGTAGCAGCCGCAGTCGCACAACTGAACCCTAACAGCACTAATGGTAGTGGGAGCAGAAACGACACCAATGACTCCACAAACGGAGAAACCCAGAACCATCAGCGAGTATGCACATACAAGGACTTCGCTAACTGCAAGCCCATGAATTTTTGTGGGGATGGCGGGGTTATTTCCCTCACTCGATGGTTTGAAAAGACGAAGTCGGTGTTCGAGATATCCGCTTGCCCAGAAGAATTCAAGGTAAAATACGCAGCATGCACATTCTCTGACGCGGCCTTAACCTGGTGGAACGGTCATGTGAAGACCATGACACTCACCCTAGCCAATTCCATGGGATGGGAAACACTGAAGAAGATGATGCTGGACGAGTATTCTCCTAGAGGCGAGATCCAGAAACTAGAACAAGAGCTATGGAACCTTACCATGAAGGATTCCGATATAACCGCCTACATCGACCGATTCAACGAACTAGCCATTTTGTGCCCATCAATGGTCACCCCAGAGTCTCAGAAGGTGGAACGTTTCATCTTGGGACTATCACCCGAAATTCAAGGAAACATGGAAGCCGCAAGCCCGACCACTTATGACAGTGCTAAGCGGTTGGCACAAAGACTAGTGGATCACGGTGTCCGTCAAGGCACCATGACACTCAAGGCTAGACCACCAAAAGCGAGAGACCTAAAGAGGAAACCCTGGAATCAGGGAAGAGGCTAACAGCATCACGACAATGCTAAAAGACAGCAGTTTGTAGCAGTTCGTGCCGCCACTGTCCCCACTACTGTAACACTCGGCTTTTAAAACAAAACAACACTGAAAATTTTTCATTTAAATTAAAGGTTTCAGTACTTAAAACCAGTACAAAGGGGTATATTTTTAATAAAATCGGGTACAAGCGTATCAAGAAGAGTATATAATACCCATATCTCCTTTGAAGCCGGGCTGCTACTGACAGCATCTACAAGTCCACTTCTTGAGTCACGGACTTTATCCTTACCCTTATCAGGGTATTGCTAACCTGCAGGGACATTTAACAAACGGTATGAGCTACAAAGCTCAGTGAGTAATCGTATCTGCAAATAACATGTATCAAAATACAATCATAAAACTGTCTGGATATCGAATCCAAAATCCTAGCCTTACTGGCTGACCATATGTATCTTAGGATTTCATATCCTACTGCATAGCCTTACCGGCCTAATCGTGAGATCATGTGATTTTCAAATCACATCAGATTATTGTACACTTCATCACATCCAGTCTGTTATTTGCATACCTTTCAAATCATTTCTGTATCATTTCTGTCCCATCTTTCTTAGTCATACCTGACTATACCATATATCATGACTATATAAGTCGTATCATTTGTCATGGCTATACAAGCCGTACCAAAACATTTCCAGCGTATGAATCGTAGCCCGAGGGCCGCACCAGTTTATCATAGCCCGAAGGCCGCACCAGAATATCATAGCCATATAGGCCGCACCGTTTGGATATAGCATCCAATATCATAGCCACAAGTGGCCGCACCATCTATTAACAGTTTCTTTCACGATCAATTATGGCTCACGGGTTAGCCCGCTGTTGCCTTGGCTCACGGGTTAGCCCGCTGTTGTCTAGACTCACGGCTTATCCGGTCTTGTCTATATAAGTTTGACTCATCAAAATAAACCATGGCTCACGGGTTAGCCCGCTGTTGCCTAGACTCACGGCTTATCCGGTCTTGTCTTGTATGGGTTCGACTCACAGTTCTGTTCTTGTCTATTAAAGACTCACGGCTTATCTGGTCTTGTCAATATTGACTGACTCACAGTTCCGTTCTTGTCTATATTAGACTCACGGATTATCTGGTCTTGTCTTGTCATTATTATTGACTCACAGTTCCGTTCTTGTCTATATTAGACTCACGGCTTATCTGGTCTTGTCTTTTCGAATGTATCTTTGAACCAGCAATTTCGTCCCACAAATCAGTTTCAACCTGTAACAATTCAACCATCATATAACATATATGATATCAGTGAGATTACTCACCTGGATGCTAGCTGCATTTACATTCCGGTTGTTTCTTGCCTTTGCGTGCACCACAACCATTTTGTCCCATACCTATATATTCATTTATATACCAAATGATAATAGGTTAATAATCATTTCAATTGACTCTAATACAATAGAGTTCAATATACAATATCATTATAAACAATGCCTAGTTAATAAACTTTCCGTTTACTAACTTTTTATGAATTTTACTATTCACCGAGGCATTCGAATCGATCTACAGTGCCCCCGAGGGGTTGAAAACTCAATATAAAAATTTTCCCAAACTTTTCAGACCATAACGAGCCTACGGTTCAAGTTTGAGCTAAATCGGACAAGCCAAGCAAAAGTTAGCGTTTTTGATCCCCTGCCTGGCCCCTGCTTGGAGGCGCACTGCGCCAGGTATCAGGCGCACTGCGCCTGGGCGCACCCCGCCCTGATCCTGGGCGCACTGCGTCCTGCGCCTGGGCAGGCTCCTGATCAGTCGCGATTTGTGCACTGTAGCACGCAGTTTTGGCCCATTAAGTCCTTATTTCCGTCCTTAATCGTTTGAGGTTTGTTTCTAGGCTAAAACCTTATATTAAAACAAGGTTTTCAACCATTCCAAACAACTCAATCAATCAAAATGAAGAATTAGGGTTCTTAGTTCCAAAACCCCAAAACTTCAAATTCATCACAAATAGCAATCTACTTCCATTTTCTTGAATTAAGTCCTTTTAGCATGACTTAATGGAAGCATTAAACCATTTAAACTACATAATCATAACTGAAATTTACAAATTTCAGTTTCTATAAAACCAAATCAAGAACACTTCAAGAACTTGGTTAAAATCAAGTTTACTAACCTTGATTAACATAGGAATCACCAATTCCAAGCTATGATTCCAATTCCTTACTTCAATTCCATGATTTCCTGCAGAAATCGCATCTTCCTTGCTCCTCCCGTTGCTGCACAAATGGCTAGTTAAAGAGAGAGCCAACTCTCTTATTTATACATCCAATTTTTACATTTTTAGTCCTAAAGTTCATTTTCTTGAACTTTGACCACAACAATCAAGTTCTATGACAATAAAACTTTCATTTCTTACATTTTTGCCACAACCAACAATATTTTTACGGAATTGGTCCTTCACATGGTCAAATGACCAAAATACCCTTTTGTGGTAAAACGACCATTTTACCCCTTTTTACTATAATAAACCTTCAAATACTTATAACACCATGTTAAATCATAAATACACTATGATTAACATTTTAATATTTTAACAAAAGTGTCGTGGTGTTACAAATTCTCCCCTCCTTCAAAAGATTTCGTCCCCGAAATCATACAAGGTGTTGAGGGCATGTCTCCCTCGATTAGCTTTCGGTCTTCCACAATTGCCTAAGCACTTAACCATACTAGTCTTCTTATCTCGTGGTTATATCACAGTTTGCATATCATTCCTCCGGTTGTTCCGGGTACCTTAACTGCGTATCTTTCTTCATCTCATCATAAGGAATTTGTTGAAAATTATTACTATATAATTTCTTTCTTGTCGTCCCAAACAAATTTTTAACCTTTCCAAAGGATTACTTTTCGTATTACCATATTCCTTTACTTGGAATTTTAAAGGCTTATATTCGGCGATTCACATACCACTTTATAATTTCTTAACCATTTTTCAAATTCGATCGTACTCATCAAGTCTTTTCTTCAGTTTGTGCAAGCATCTAGGATCTAGCCAACGGCTTTATCACATCTTCAATCCAATAAATCGGAGGATAACACGGTATTCCATACCATTCCTCATATAAGTCACCAAACTACAAGCATGAAAGCTGCTATTTCTTGCAAATTTTCTCAAAAACAGACGATCTTCTCATCTTCTACTAAGGTCTATGGTTAAATTTTTCAAGCACATATTCTAAAATCTACATCATTAGGTCACTTTGTTCACCAATACACGGTACTTGAAAAGACTTTATTGCAAAGTCTATAACAATGTTGTCCCATTTCTTCTCTGGGACCAACCACGATAAATTTCTTCGCATGTTTCTAACGGTTTGAATTTACTTTACGTACAAGTCAAATACTTTTCATGTATCTTTCAATATCTTTCTTCAGTCCCGGCCACCAATACATAGTTTTTATCGCCCTATTTAATCTGGTATTGCTCCGGGTATACTGCATATCTAGTACAAAATGCATCTTTTCAAGATGATTTTCATGTTTCACTTTACTTTGGAATTCATATTCACAACCACCAAGGGTTTTAAATCGCTGTGATTTCCAACTAGTTTCATCTAATATCCAATCATTCATCCGTCGTTCACGTTTTCCGACTTGCATACATCTTTCTGTGCTACCCGAATCAACCCATGTAATCAATTCGCCACACTCATACATGTGGATGTAACCTTCAAAGGTTACTCTTTTCAATTCAAGGCATCTATAGCCACATCTGTCCTTTTCTAGATGGTACAAGATTTCATACCCGAAATCTCTAAGTAACCCATCTATCTTTATTATTTCATATCTAGCTTCTTTGATCAATTAAGTATTTTAAACTTTATGATCCGTATAAACAATAAGCTTTACACTATATACATAGTGTCTCTAAAGCTTAATACCAAAATCATAGTTGTTACTACAACAACATGCATCTATAGTCAAATCTGGATGCATTTCTATAATCTAATTTATCCGCTTAGCATCAATGCTAACATCAGAGTTTCACACAAGGTTTATTCCAAACCTTTACAAGATGCTTGTGGTCTTTCTACCACTCAGATTTTTCACGTTTATTAGTCAACTTTAATCAACTGAACAACATTCAAGGAGCAGTTTTCTACAACTCTCCCAAATTAACCCGCCACTCAAAGGAAACTACTAATTTCAGTCAAATTCCAAGGCGGTTTCTGTTTAATCACAACATCATTTCCACTGAATCTGCTTTATCATCTCTGGCATTATTAACATGCCCAAAGAATATAAAGCTTCTTTTAGCCAAATTTTCATACTTCGAGAATTTTACATATCACTTAACTCAGTGAAATAACTCCAAAATCTGGTACAATTGCACCTCATTTTCGATCTAGTTTCGAGAATATCAGATTCTCAGTAGTCAATGCACATATGCATCAACTTGTCTTTCTTCATTTCAAACAAGATAGGGCTCCATACGATGACACATACGGTCATAAGAGACTCTACTACAAAAATTTCTTCTAGTTATTTTGCAACTCTGCCATCTCTACAGATGCAAATCAGTTTAGAGCCCGTATACCAAAAACGGCTCCCAAAATCAGCTTTATCATAAACTCTTCTCGACAATCTGGCAGAAATCTTGGAAGTTCTTTTTAAAAGAAGCATCCAAGAATTTATTTAAAGTAATACACTACTATCACTGCTTTATTTATCTTGGCTAATGCCACGTATGCCAATTACAACATCATTCCTTTACTAACTCTTTTCCGAGTTTAAGCAAAGAAAATAACCGGTATTCTCAACAACGGTCATTTATCATGGATTTTCATCCGTTTCATTTCTGTTTTAAGAACCATAATGTTCTCGTTTCTACAATTCATGTTAGCATAATTCATTGCTAACCAATTTATAAGCACAATTGCTTCAAATTCACTGGTAGTCATTGGCTTCAGATTTATAGGGAAAATGGTCCCGTAAATCCTAGGCAAACTACCTTCCAGGTGTTCAATATCTAGAACATTTTTGCTATCTGCTATAGCTACTTTCAAAATTTCATCTATAATCGTTGATGAAATATTCAATCAAGACATCAGTGTCACCGATCCAAAGCATAGCTTCTTGGATCAAATATAACATACACGAGTTATATTCAGAACAATTATATTGGAGATCATAATAGTCTCCTCACGAGCTTCTCCCACAATCTGCTGGAATGATCAAGGTACCACTGGTCCTTTTTAACCATTCATTTCTTCTTTCTTTCCTGGGTTCATCACCCGTTACTCCACATTTAGCATGTGAGTATTTCATAAGGAAATGATCTATAGTTCCACGCTGGAACCACTTCCGTCCCACACAACAAATTAGAGCAAAATGCTCCCATTTCCTGTAATTTCAGCGTGTCAAAGGTAGAGTCTCAACTCTACAATGTTCTGAGCGCTTTTCCTGCACTTCTTACACCATATCATCTTTTCGTTCTGGTCTCTTCCCTTTTAAGGTTAGTCCTAATTCGTTTTAACTTCTTCTGAGAAGTCCACTATTATTATTTCTGCTTTTCTTGTAGTATCAACTACTGTTCTTTCACCTTGAATATCAATCAGGGTGAGCAACCGATTTCTTTTTCTGACCACATCAGCTAATATTGCTCATCATGTGGATTTTCTGCTATTCGTCCCCTTTTTGCTCCTCATACAACGGAGTCTTGAGAAAGGGCTGGTCCATTTCTTAGAGCTTCACGCCCTAAATGTCTTCCAAGAAGATTCACAGTTCATACTTCTTATACGTCAGAAGTCGGCAAAAGTTAGGTTATATATGTATAATAACAACTATATACACCTAACTATGCATCATGTCTACTATCTCAAGGTTTAAGTCCAGGAATCTACTCTATAGACACCTAGTTCACTTAAACCACGGCTCTGATACCAACTTGTAACACCCGACTTTTAAAACAAAACACCCCTGAAAATTTTTCATTTAAATTAAAGGTTTCAGTACTTAAAACCAGTACAAAGGGGTATATTTTTAATCAAATCGGGTACAAGCGTATCAAGGAGAGTATATAATACCCATATCTCCTTTGAAGCCGGGCTGCTACTGACAACATCTACAAGTCCACTTCTTGAGTCACGGACTTTATCCTTACCCTTATCAGGGTATTGCTAACCTGCAGGGACATTTAACAAACGGTATGAGCTACAAAGCTCAGTGAGTAATCGTATCTGCAAATAACATGTATCAAAATACAATCATAAAACTGTCTGGATATCGAATCCAAAATCCTAGCCTTACTGGCTGACCATATGTATCTTAGGATTTCATATCCTACTGCATAGCCTTACCGGCCTAATCGTGAGATCATGTGATTTTCAAATCACATCAGATTATTGTACACTTCATCACATCCAGTCTGTTATTTGCATACCTTTCAAATCATTTCTGTATCATTTCTGTCCCATCTTTCTTAGTCATACCTGACTATACCATATATCATGACTATATAAGTCGTATCATTTGTCATGGCTATACAAGCCGTACCAAAACATTTCCAGCGTATGAATCGTAGCCCGAGGGCCGAACCAGTTTATCATAGCCCGAAGGCTGCACCAGAATATCATAGCCGTATAGGCCGCACCGTTTGGATATAGCATCCAATATCATAGCCACAAGTGACCGCACCATCTATTAACAGTTTCTTTCACGATCAATTATGGCTCACGGGTTAGCCCGCTGTTGCCTTGGCTCACGGGTTAGCCCGCTGTTGCCTAAACTCACGGCTTATCCGGTCTTGTCTATATAAGTTTGACTCATCAAAATAAACCATGGCTCACGGGTTAGCCCGCTGTTGCCTAGACTCACGGCTTATCCGGTCTTGTCTTGTATGGGTTCGACTCACAGTTCCGTTCTTGTCTATTAAAGACTCACGGCTTATCTGGTCTTGTCAATATTGACTGACTCACAGTTTCGTTCTTGTCTATATTAGACTCACGGATTATCTGGTCTTGTCTTGTCATTATTATTGACTCACAGTTCAGTTCTTGTCTATATTAGACTCACGGCTTATCTGGTCTTGTCTTTTCGAATGTATCTTTAAACCAGCAATTTCGTCCCACAAATCAGTTTCAACCTGTAACAATTCAACCATCATATAACATATATGATATTAGTGAGATTACTCACCTGGATGCTAGTTGCATTTACATTCTGGTTGTTTCTTGCCTTTGCGTGCACCACAACCATTTTGTCCCATACCTATATATTCATTTATATACCAAATGATAATAGGTTAATAATCATTTCAATTGACTCTAATACAATAGAGTTCAATACAATATCATTATAAACAATGCCTAGTTAATAAACTTTCCGTTTACTAACTTTTTATGAATTTTACTATTCACCGAGGCATTCGAATCGATCTACAGTGCCCCCGAGGGGTTGAAAACTCAATATAAAAATTTTCCCAAACTTTTCAGACCATAACGAGCCTACGGTTCAAGTTTGAGCTAAATCGGACAAGCCAAGCAAAAGTTAGCGTTTTTGATCCCCTGCCTGGCCCCTGCTTGGAGGCGCACTGCGCCAGGTATCAGGCGCACTGCGCCTGGGCGCACCCCGCCCTGATCCTGGGCGCACTGCGCCCTGCGCCTGGGCAGGCTCCTGATCAGTCGCGATTTGTGCACTGTAGCACGCAGTTTTGGCCCATTAAGTCCTTATTTCTGTCCTTAATCGTTTGGGGTTTGTTTCTAGGCTAAAACCTTATATTAAAACAAGGTTTTCAACCATTCCAAACAACTCAATCAATCAAAATGAAGAATTAGGGTTCTTAGTTCCAAAACCCCAAAACTTCAAATTCATCACAAATAGCAATCTACTTCCATTTTCTTGAATTAAGTCCTTTTAGCATGACTTAATGGAAGCATTAAACCATTTAAACTACATAATCATAACTGCAATTTACAAATTCCAGTTTCTATAAAACCAAATCAAGAACACTTCAAGAACTTGGTTAAAATCAAGTTTACTAACCTTGATTAACATAGGAATCACCAATTCCAAGCTATGATTCCAATTCCTTACTTCAATTCCATGATTTCCTGCAGAAATCGCATCTTCCTTGCTCCTCCCGTTGCTGCATAAATGGCTAGTCAAAGAGAGAGTCAACTCTCTTATTTATACATCCAATTTTTACATTTTTAGTCCTAAAGTTCATTTTCTTCAACTTTGACCTCAACAATCAAGTTTTATGACAATAAAACTTTCATTTCTTACATTTTTGCCACAACCAACAATATTTTTACGGAATTGGTCCTTCACATGGTCAAATGACCAAAATACCCTTTTGTGGTAAAACGACCATTTTACCCCTTTTTACTATAATAAACCTTCAAATACTTATAACACCATGTTAAATCATAAATACACTATGATTAACATTTTAATATTTTAACAAAAGTGTCGTGGTGTTACAACTACCCTTGCACCAACGAAGCCATATGGTGGAAATTTACCCAAGTGTGATAAATGCAACTTCCATCATTATGGAGCCTCTAAACAAATGCAGTGTACCAACTGCGGCAAGAAGGGTCACACTACGAGATACTGCAAAATCCCCACTCAACCGACTGCCCCAGCCTCCAACATGGGAGCGAGCCAGACCTGCTACGGGTGTGGAGAGACAGGTTACTACAAGCGGGATTGCCCAAGAAACAAGACCATTGGGAAAAACGGGAAGGTCCTGGCTATGGGACGTGCGGAAGCGGTGGAGGATCCCACCGTGGTTACCGGTACGTTTCTCATCAACAACTCTTATGCTAACATACTATTCGATAGTGGAGCGGAGAGGAGCTTCGTAAGCCGAGAATTTAAACACTTACTAAAAAAAACCACAAATACTCAACGAAACATTTACGGTAGAAATGGCAAACGGAAAAACGGAAAATACAAATGAAATATACATAGAATGTACGCTTACCCTCGACAATCACACTTTTCAAATAGATCTAATGCCCGTTAGGATTGGAAGCTTTGATGTGATTGTCGGTATGGACTGGTTAATCCCCCATCATGCCGACATCATGTGTTACGATAGAGGAATTCGACTCTACCTACCAGATGACGAAACCCTTGTTGTCTACGGCGACAAACCTAGCACCAGACTTCGTATCGTGTCTTGCATAAAAGCCCGAAAATACCTACAGAAAAGACACCATGCCTTCTTAGCCCACGTAGTCGACGAAAAGAAAGAAGTGAAGAACATCAAAGAAATTCCAGAAGTCTGCGACTTCTCCGACGTCTTCCCAGAGGATCTTCCAGGAATACCACCTGCCAGACAAATCGAGTTCAGGATCGATTTGATACCCGGAGCCACTCTAGTAGCGAAGGCACCATACCGGTTAGCCCCTGCGGAAATGCAAGAGTTTTCCAGCCAACTGAATGAACTACTAAGTAAGGGGTTCATCAGACCAAGCTTCTCCCCTTGGGGAGCACCCGTGTTGTTCGTAAAGAAGAAGGATGGATCATTCTGCATGTGCATAGACTACCGGGAGCTGAACAAACTCACCCGTTACCCCGAATTGACGACCTCTTCGATCAACTCCAAGGGTCGAGTTATTTTTCAAAGATCGACCTAAGGTCAGGGTATCATCGTCTTAGAATTCAAGAAAATGATGTCCCTAAGACAGCGTTCAGAACACGCTACGGCCATTATGAATTCGTAGTGATGCCTTTTGGATTGACCAATGCGCCTGCGGTATTCATGGACCTAATGAACCGCGTATGCAGACCTTACTTAGACAAACTCATGATAGTATTCATAGACGACATACTCATCTATTCACGAAGTAAGGAAGAGCATAGTCAACACCTACGCCAAGTCCTGGAGACATTAAGAGCGGAAAAGTTGTATGCTAAGTTTTCAAAATGCGAATTTTGGATACAAAAGATGGACTTCTTAGGCCACGTGGTCAGCAATGAAGGAATACATGTGGATCCCTCCAAAATCAATGCCATCAAAAACTGGGAAGCACCAAGAACGCCGACAGAGATCCGCCAGTTTTTGGGCCTTGCTGGCTACTATCGAAGATTCATACAGAACTTTTCCAAGATTGCGAAGCCACTTACTACACTGACGCAGAAGGGCGTAACATTTAAGTGGGAAGATAAACAAGACGCTGCCTTTCAGACCCTGAAGGAAACTTTGTGCAGCGCGCCCATCCTGTCCCTTCTAGAGGGAACAGAGGATTTTATGGTCTATTACGATGCATTAAATCTAGGTCTGGGTTGCCCGTACTCATGCAAAGAGGAAAGGTCATTGCTTACGCCGCAAGACAGCTTAAAGGCCACGAGGTTAATTACACTACACACGACCTCGAGTTGGGAGCTGTGGTGTTCGCATTGAAAATCTGGAGACACTATTTATACGGCACAAAGTGTATGATTTTCACTGACCATAAGAGCCTTCAGCACATCCTCAATCAGAAGGAGCTCAACATGAGGCAACGGTGATGGGTAGAGCTGCTAAGCGATTACGAATGCGAGATTTGTTATCACCCAGGAAAGGCCAATGTAGTGGCAGATGCTCTTAGACGAAAAGAATACCCGGGCCATCGAGTAAAGTCATTAACTATGACCATCCATTCCCAATTACCCACTCAGATCAAAGAGGCACAGCTAGAGGCCTTAAAACCTGAGAATGTCGCTAATGAAGCCTTACGAGGGATGGATAAAAATCTGGAAATCAAGGATGACGGAGCTCTTTACCTCATGAACCGAATATGGACGCCAAGATTCGGTGGGTACAGAGATGTTATCCTAAATGAGGCACACAAGACAAGATACTCCATTCATCTGGGGTCCGACAAGATGTATTTGGACCTCAAGAAATTATATTGGTGGCCAAACATGAAAGCATAAATCGTTACTTATGTGGGCAAGTGTCTGATTTGTGCCAAGGTTAAGGTAGAATATCAAAAGCCATCGGGATTATTACAACAGCCAGAAATACCCGAGTGGAAGTGGGAGCAGATAACCATGGACTTCATAACCAAATTACCCAAGACGACTGGTGGACTAGACACCATATGGGTAATCGTCGATAGACTGACTAAGTCCGCTCACTTCCTGCCAATCAAAGAGACAGACAAAATGGAGAAGCTTACAAGGACATACATCAATGAAATCGTACGATTGCACGGTGCGCTGATCTCTATCATCTTGGATAGAGATAGTCGGTTCACATCGATATTTTGGCAATCATTATATAAAGCCTTGGGAACTAAACTCGACATGAGCACAGCGTACCACCCACAGACGGATGGACTTTGGTAGGGGCTTGTGTGATAGACTTTGGTAAAGCGTGGGACATCCACTTACCACTAATTGAATTCTTGTACAACAACAGTTATCACACTAGCATTAAGGTTGCTCCATCCGAAGCACTGTACGGACGCAAATGCAGATCCCCATTGTGCTGGGCTGAGGTGGGAGACACTCAGCTAGCCAAAGGACAAGTACCCAACAACACTCTCACTGGTCCAAAAATCATACGAGAAACAACGGAGAAAATCCTCATATTCGGGAACGGTTGAAAGCATCCCGCGACCGACAAAAGAGCTATGTCGATAAGCGACGCAAACCCCTAGAATTTCAGGTGGGCGATCGCGTGTTAATAAAAGTCTCACCATGGAAAGGGATGATACGTTTTGGAAAGCGTGGGAAATTAAACCCTAGGTACATTGGACCCTTTGAAATCCTTCCCCGGATCGGCACAGTGGCATACAAACTTCAACTACCCCAAGAACTCCATAACATCCACCCCACCTTTTACATATCCAACCTGAAAAAGTGATTGTCTGACGAAACCCTTGTTATACCACTCGATGTGATTGAAGTGAACGAGAACCTTCAATTCATCGAAGAACCAGTGGAAATTATGGACAGGGAAGTCAAGAGAACGAAACAAAGTCGCATACCAATAGTAAAGGTCCGCTAGAACGCTAAGCGTGGACCGGAATTTACTTGGGAGCGCGAAGATCAAATGAAACAAAAATACCCACATCTCTTCCCAAACCTTTGAGGGTATGTACAAGAGTGGAATTTCGGGACGAAATTTTTTCTAACGGGTAGATAATGTGACAATTGTAAAATCAGTCAACTAAAGTCAACTGTAACTGAACGAAGAGTACGTTTACTCAAATAATGAAAAGTATGATTCCATAACTATTAAAGTGTATTATTATATATTATACTACTACGCACAATGACCCAAAACAATTATCTAGAGAGTGGTAAAGATGCAGTTAATAAGACTATACTAAACTGGTAATCTCCTCGCGATCCCTTGAGAAATCGCAACTTTCAGATTTATAAACCCCAACCCTTAGACGGTTTCGGACCTCACCAACTGATTCGGAAACCTACTCGGAAGTCGCCCGAGTTCGGAATAGAAACGTAAAGTTAGAGTTAGAATGTAACATCTGGTTCGGAACTCATCTGAGTCGCGAACAACCCTCGGAAACTTTCACTCACTTTCTGAGCCACTTGTGGAGCCTTTGATCCCCGAATACCGTGCTCGGACCCCTCTAGACTCCGGGTCCTCATGATTTACTCGGAATCCCAATTTTGGAGTCCCTCGACTTCAGAACCTCTAACTCGGAGCCTCTAAATTTCGGAGTACTTTGAATGTTAAGGTTTCAAACTCAAATAAACACCAAATTCTGCACACAAACTCGAAAGAGACGCGACTCCGGAATGAAGGTCGGAAGGCGAACATCTGACCACAACTTCCGAGTCGGATCAGAATCTTCCGATGTCCATTTCTGAACATGTTCCGAAAAAAAACCTATGTTCGGACTCCCACCTCCTGAGCTTACAGCTCTCAAGCGACGCTTGCTTCATGAGAACAGACCACCTTCCTAATCCTCACTCCCAGCGCCTGCTAAATAACAAGTTTCAATTCATATGTCAATCAAACCCTAAGGTCAACTGCTACAAAGTACACCTAAGAGCTAGGTGATTTGACATAAAGCATAACTAACTCTCTTCTAATCGGTTCCCCATACTCATTCGAACCCATAAACCACGAATTCACAGACTCCCTCTCAAATTTCTCTCAAAACTCTCTCTCTCTCTCTCTCTCTACTTTCTCTATTTTCTCTCAGCTCTCAACATCCACCACTTTTCTCTCTACCCACTGCCTCAACGACATCACCGTGAACTACCATCCTCCGCAATTCTTACCGGTGTGAAACATCATCCTCTTGGTAAGATAGCTTCCTTTGATGATTCTACACGATAATACACAACTTATATTTCAATTACACATACTGACATTTCGTAGAACCATCGGATAAAAGCTTTATTCGAAGGTTCTTAGGTTCCGCGAAACCCCAGGACATCATCCTCCTGCTGCGGAACTTCCGAATCAGCACCCTTTTCACTACCAAACATGCTTCAAGGGTGAGTTTCATACCCCTCTTTTCTTTTTCAGAAACTTTTTAGGGAGAGAATACAAGAAACTATGTTAAAAATACCTAGTTTATACTCGATAAATACATTCGTATGCTTGATAAATGGTTTACACCACATACGATATTGCTATTTTGGGGTGCCACCTCTGGTTTCGGACTCTGTTCGGAATTCAGAAGCCGTACACTCCACTATTTAAATGCATCCGAGTAAAAGTTTGGTAATTTCAACTATTATACAACTTGGTAGTTATATATATATATATATATATATATATATATATATATATATATATATATATATATATATATATATATATATATATATATATACATATATATATACATATACATATACATATATATATAAATATATATATATATATATATATATATATATATATATATATATATATATACACACACATATACATATATATATATATATATACATATACATATATATATATATATATATATATATATATATATATATATATATATATATATATATATATATATATATATATATATATATATATATATATATATATATATATATATATATATATATATATATATATATATATATATATATATATATATATATATATATATATATAGGGTCCGGTTCCGGTGAGGACTCGCGAGGACACCTTAAAAAAATATAAAAAAAATACAAATCATAAAATCGAGAATAGTACTATATCATTATCAAAAAAAATTTGGAAAACAAAATTTGTATCATTGCAAAACTTAATGATGCAATTTTTCTGTTTTTATTTTGGATCATTATTTCATTATAAAAAAAATAATGATCGAAAAGTTTTTTTTTAATCTTTTTTTTCTCCGATATAGTACTATGATCCATTTTATTATTTATATTTTTTCAATTTTTTTTTCAATTTTTTAGGGTGTCCTCGCAAGTCCTCACTTTAAGAAGAGTCTTCACCCGATCCTGATTATATATATATATATATATATATATATATATATATATATATATATATATATATATATATATATATATATATATATATATATATATATATATATATATATATATATATTCCATTCACACAGAATTACGCTAGTTACTACCAAACCAACTACGAACAAACTATTATAAGAATAGTTTTCGAACACTTGAGGTTTCTATGACATACAAACATTACAAGGCCTATTATATAGAAGTATATAATGACTACACAGTACTACGTTATTTTTGGATAATAAAATAACGACGGAAAAACAAAGGGTTTTCTAAACAACTATACGTAAACAAGTTGATAATTCAAACATTTTGTGAGCGGAAAAACAAAGGGTTTTCTAAACAACTTTTAGTACTTATACAATAAGTCCTATCATATATAACCAGAGTCTCGAGAAGAGAGCGTGAGATTTGTGTATAGATCTATACGGGACTGACAATCCCGCACCTGAGCTGCTAGCTACAGCTAGACCAGCAGGTCTGAAGTGTTCAAATGTCATAACGATTCGACGCGTGAAGAACGTCGAGGAGGCATTCACAGTCACATCAATGGTTATTATGGGTTTTTATGGTTCACAAGGAAAACAAATCAACTTTATACATTTTGTTTACGTGAAACTTCTTCATATTTAACTAAGTTGTTGCAAATATATTTTATACATTAGTCTTTGGACGTTTAAAGACTCGAACATTTTACAAGAAAATATTGAATTTTCTTGGGCTAATACTACTACTTTTCTATAAGAAATGGTTTTCTCTCAGACAAAAAGCTTATGAACTCACCAACTTAATTGTTGACACTTTTCAAAACTACTTGTATTCTCAGGAAATCAGTAGGTAACTCTCCAACAATGACAAAAGGACGCTTCAATGCTATAATATTTTGTATTTTGGTATCATATGTAATTGTAATGGAAACAATTCCGTTTAAAACTATGTAACTTTTACAATTATAATATGATGGTTGAGTTTGCTTGGATTCATTATACTTGGCTTTGTTATGATATCGTTCGTAAAGTCACCCACCTCCAGACGTTTCCGCCATTACGGTTTGGGGGTGTGACAGCAGTTCCACAAACATAATCCGCTAAGTGCTTTCCACCTTGTACCTCTGTTATTTATTACTTTTATTTTATCCTCCTTTTACGTTTTTAATTTACTTAGGTTTTACTAAATTTAGGATAGTTTTTTTTATCAGAAGGAGTACAGTTCCAAAACGAACCTTCAGTTCAATTTGGATGACATTTATTTTAAATCATTATACGCAGCATAATTGTTACAATAACTGCGTTACTATTCACATTCGACACTTCGGTTCCCTTCTGATAACATATTTTTCCTTTTTTTTCCTAAGTTCTGCTTAATTAGTCACACATGTCTACTTCATCCGAATCATAAATTTCAAATTTTCAACATCATTACTAAAGGACAAAACGGGGATTCTAGAGTCTGTGAAAACATACCCCATTGCACTAAGGGATATTTGGGACTCGCTTTGCAACATTGGTAAACCTTCGGATGACCTGGTCATGGTTAAAGACCTTATTATATGCCCATTCTTCGGACATGCCTGGGTGCCTCTCTACCGTCATATCTTACTTGCACCCAATGGTTCTTACATTCGCCTACGTACATAACTAATCAAAAAGACTTGTTCTTTTCAGGATCTTAAGTCTCAAAACTTTCTTGGTCTATACATATGACAATTCTTGAAACGAAGGATAATCAAAACGTTAAAACAGGATAAATGCTATTCAACATGAAAAATATGTTTATGCCAGTCTCCCCAAGCAAAACAAATAAACGCATAAAATTCCAACCAGCTTATAGAGAAATTTCAAACAATAAAATTCCAAAGGAATGGGGAACTGTGCTGATCAATCAAGGTGCTTATGAAACTCTTTTACTATCTTCGGATTCTATCCAAACTTTGCACCAAAAATTCGTGATATGCGAAACACATAAGGCTTACCCCCTGTCTTCAATGCAACAATCAGGATCTCCTATAACATGGTTGAGAACCGGGTTGGGGTATGAACATCTCAATAACTCGTCCTCAGTGACAAGGGTGGAGTAGTGCATAATCATACAGTCCCAATGTTGAAACATAGAAAAATCATACAGTCCCAATGTTGAAACATACAAGTATATTGTGTCCTATTCTTCGGATTGGGAGTTGTCATCTAAGTTTGTACTGAGTAATAGTTTGAGATTCCAACATGCTTAACACTGTTTTTAATGTATGTGAAGGTGGAATAATCACATTGGGTTCAGCTATCGTATGATTTCTAGACTCACTTAATCATGTTCGGGTATGCGCGTGTAATAAGGACTTCCAAGAATTATCAGCTCTCATCCTCCGAATACAACCCACAAATCAGTTTTTTCCAAAGCTTAATCAAAAATACTGTCCAACTTCGGATAATGGAAATTACTGTCCAATAAGTGAATTACAGTTGTTAACTTTAAAATTCCAAAATACCAAAAAGATTTTTTCTTTTTTAATTTTGTTTTCTTTAAAATTATCATCTGGTTATGGTGTCTGTTGGGATTGTACGAGATTTTAGGGATTCTCATTGATCCTAGTTTGCCTTGGAAAATGCAGGGACCAATCAAATTGCACCATAACGGTTACTTTTGGATGACGCACCTGTCACACGACAAAAAGGGAATGTCCCCTCAACTTAAGGGTGACGTGGATGACTTCTATTCGACCGTCTCATACAAGCATTAACTGCTCACACTCTCTCTCCATTCATTACCCCCATATAAATACAAATTAAACCATTTTGTCATCCCTTCCGTTTCCAAACCACTGAACCTACAACTATTTTCCTCTCTTCTCCAACTCGCAAATCTCTCAACATTCACCATGTCTGCCGATGCTATCTCCTTCACTGCCGCCGATGCTGATTTTGTTCCTGATCTGTGGCCAATATCGGCTAATCACATTTCCAATTTGGACCCTGAAGCTTATTCATCTACAATGGTGATGCTAGTCATTTGCCAGCAACATTCCCCACTACACTACGCCATGACTGCCAATCCTATCGTTCCTAAAATCTGGGTTGATCGTGCACATCATACAGCACGACTGAGTGTAGACAGTCAATCAATTGCTTTCGAGATCGTGACTGCCAAAAAGACAAAGAAGACGATTACTGTGGGTAGAGATCAATTTGCAAGGGTTCTCCGTTTACCAGTAACTGGAACGTTTCAGATGGCCTCGCAATCTGAAATCCTGAACATGTTAAACGAAATGGGTCACACTTCAGTTACATGATCCATTAGTTTATTTAAGAAGAAGCATTTGCCTTTGGTTTGGGCATATTTCTTTAGCATCATACTCAGGAGCCTCTCTGACAGGACCTCTGCATTGGAGTATGCTTCTTGCACCTTTCTCCAACTTCATTACGGAATTTACTACAACTGTCCTATTGATTATGCTAACATTTTATGGACCGACTTCCTTGCATATCTCAACCATGCGAAGCGAGCCACTGACATCGCTTCAGCACGTTTCTGGGCTCTGATAGTCCAAGCCGCGTATGCTCATGAGAAGGTTCCAGTCCCTTCGGATTTACCTGCTCATGACTTCAGACTAGTTCAAGTTCCCACAGGCTCACCTTCGGATGAACACATGGAGTTTGTAGCATAAATTCCAGAAGCAATGTTGTGCAAAGTACCTCCTGAGAATCTCACCTTAATCGCTTACCGTCAAACACTCACCATTCCACACCCTCTTCGAGTTTTTCAAAGGGTAGTTGAATCTAAACTGCCTAAGGCAAAGGGTGGAAAGCGTAAGGGCATAGGTGAACCATCCGAACCCCAAGCAAAGAAACCAAAGACAAAGAAGAAGGCCCAGGCGAGTAAACCATCAAGGAAGAAACCTGCTCAGTCCTCACGACCAACGACACCAAGATCCGAAGAAGAAGAAAAACATTCTCATGATGAGGATACTATGATCCCTCCTTCCCCAACCGAAGAAACTACTACCACGGTACCACCTTCTGATCCAATTATCTCTTTAATTGACACTCTAGTGGTGTCCACACATATGTCCTATGTCAAAACATCTATTGTGAAGACAAGTCATATTCAGCCCCCTGTGCACACATCTGATGTAGACACATGTCTCACATTAGATGATCAGACTACGAAAGATCCACCGTCACCACCACCAAAGAATACAACGCCATTTGATACTTCAACAACCGAAGTCACTCCTCTCAAACATGCTTTTTTCATGCACGATATGGCCGATTCTCTATCCTCACATGAAACTGACAAAGATGAAGAGGATTACTTTGAAACCGCCCCAGTTCACATACAAGACGAAGATGATGATGAACCAGACACTAGTCTGGTGTCCATGAAACAGTTCCGTCAACTCAACAACAAGTTGAATCTTCTGATTCAAGCCCAGACGACATACACCTCGGACAAGGTGTCTGGAGTAACTGCTGAACTTTTATCCAAGTCTCTCACATCCTTTGAAGGCTCGATCACCGATAAAGTGAACAAAAGTATGGATGATGCAGTGAAATTAATACAAACTGATGTGAAACAGATGACACGCAACGTCTTGGAAAAAGTAGACTTGCGGTGTCAAACAGTTGAAAAGTTGATTGAAGACAAATCATAGCACCTTTTGGACCAACAAACTGAAAAACTCAACGAAGTGGTCACCAAACTCAGTACTGCCCATACTGAAGTTCAAGCGAAGCTTACTTTACTGACCACTTCTGTTGAAAATTTATCCAAAAGAAGTGCTGAGGAATTTGATGTACAGCTCAGTAGCCTTCGGACAGACCTTGCTACTGCCAAGAATACTATAGTTGAATATGAACCAAAGGTACACAAGCTGAATGCATATAAAGAGGCACAACGAATTTCAGATCAACAAATGAAGATTCTTGTCTCTCAGACAACTGACTCCTTCCGAAAAGATATTGCACCCCTACTTGCATTGGTTAGTCGATTGCCTGGTGCTCCGAAGCCCAGCCAGCCTTCGTCCCAAGGAGAGAGGGATCTCTACCAACTGGAAGGACAACACAAGGAAGACAAACCACCTTTGTGCCAACTGCAACCATAACACCACTAAAAACCTTCGCATCGGTCACTCAAACAACAACAACTACCACTGGTCCTACAACAACTAAACCATTTTTTGGATTTACTTCAGCACCATCCTCAACAACAATTTCGACTACAACACCGTCAACCACAATTCCTCTTGTTTGGGGACGTTTGTCTTCAACCCCAATTTCAACCGAGTCCACCTCGAGTATCATAAAAAGATTCTCGAGTGGAATCAAATTCGGAGCAAGTTCTGCAACAACATCCACATCAACAAAAACAACCACCTCCCAAGTTCCACCTGAAGCAGGTCCTTCGGTTGACAAGGGCAAGAAGATTGCTCATGAACTATCAAAGTCAGAACAAAAGCAACAGAAGGCGGAGGAGTATGAGAAGCTAAGGCATATGTACGTGATTTCCATAGATCGCGTGGGAAATAAGGAAGTGTTGGGTCCAGTAAACAAAATCTGGACGTACGAACCAATCATGTCTTTAGCCTTTACAACTGTGAAAATGTTTGCTAGAGTACCTCTGGTGTACTATGATATGGAAAATACTACAAAAATGTAGTTGTATATTCCATTCAATCCGAAGCTCTATGCAGCCAATGTCTATGATATTGAGTTTGATCCTGCAGAGAAAAGAAAATTTCAAGAACAAAAAGCCAGGTTTCATGCGAACCTTTCTACTGATCAAACTCATGTCCTGTCATCTTTGAAGATTGTGGCAATAGACTGAATCGAGATGGGAGAGCTGTTCGAAGACGTGTATCAGAATTTTACCTATCATGTCCGAAGAGGAGAACAGAGAATTGAAAGCTCATTTACTATTGCAGACTTCCCATTAATGAACCCCAACGATTTCATTGTCCTTGTGGAACGGTTCTACAGTCTAAACCAAACAAAGATATCCAAGAAAGTGGCTCTAACACGTGGTCAGAGAGTCATTGGAAGATTTATGGGCTCATATCTCTGAAACTTCTCCATGTATGATTACAAGATTGCTAAGCTTTTCAAAGAATCTGTTCCAGCTGCCAATAAAGAGCTCACTAGAATAAGCAAAGTTAGTGATGGAAAGATTTTACAAAATCCATGGGGAGTGGTATACAGGGGGAAACTTACAAGAAAAAGTACGTTGAAGAAATTATGTTTCGATATGGATGAAAAGGAAAAGTTTCCCACAACTTTCTTGGAAGGATTGATAACGAGGGTAACAGTGATCAATGGAAACTCAGAGGATGCGAAGAAAGAAATATGTGAACACTTGAAGTGGTGGATTGCTGTGAGGAAGGAAATGACTCGTGCTTTCAGTATGTTATAAACTTTGGATACCTGGCATCTTCAACACAAAGGGGGAGAATGTTAGGATACAGATTGTGTTGAGATTTAATATCCGAAGCTGTAGTGTTCCTGTCCGAAGCTAAAGGTGTATGCGAAGTTCAAGACTGATAAGAAGTTAATGTTTTGATCTGAATATTACAGGCTGCCATGTTTATCTTTTGATATTAGAGATAATGTATATGGTTTTGTTCTTATCTGTAATCAATGGGATTTATCCATTGCTTAGCAGTATTTAAACCCATGTAACCCTAGTTAGACATTACGTTCATTAGTCTAGCCGTATTCATTGTAACGTTCTTAATAGTTGCTCGTCTTCATGATTAGGAGCACTATCTCAATTACAGTGAATAAAATCATTCGGCAACTTGAATATTCATACACTTGTGTTCTCGTTGTTTGCTTTAATTTATAATTTGATCTTACAGTTCAATATGTTATACATCGGCGTCTTAGAAGTAGCTATCAATGAACTATGAATTTTGGTTGATGGAATAAGTGTCGAATGTGGAATGATGGCAGCTCTATGTCAGATTTTGAATTTGGGACCCAAACTTTGTTTAATCGGTCGATACTTTGGCTACATCCAGATTTCTATCAATATGTTTTAGATTTTTGGGAGAAGGGCAATATCGTAATGTTACAACTTAATTTTTTTTTAATAATAAAAAATCAATTTAAAGATATTTTTTAATTTATAAAAAGATTAATTATCAATTATCATTAAATTAAGTATTTGGATTTATACGTGAATTTATAGGATTTACAATGATATACATGTAATTGGAAGTTTTACAAAGATATATGCGTAATTATGAAAGTTTAAAAAGATATAAATGAAATTCTCCCTTAAAATGAAACTAAACTACAAAATTGGTCCATATGGATTGCAAAAAAACTGTGGATAGGGTCCAAAAAGTTTACAACTTGCATGTATGGTCAAAAATCAGGAATTTCTCGTGGATTTGGTCCCTGCCAAATTTGAAAAAACTAAATTGCTCTTTTAATTTGTTTTTCCATTTTTAATACATATTTTAATATATTTTATTAAAAATAAAAAACCGCCTACCCATCTCCCTCACACCACCGATCACCTCTCTTTTGCTCTTTGTCTCTCTCCCCTATGTCGTTTCCTTCCCTATTGTCATATTCTTCCATTTTTTTTAAGTTCTACTTTCTTCAACATCTATAGCCACATTTCCATTTTTCTTAATTTATAATTTCTTCAAGACTAACTCCAAAGTGGAATTTCCAAACCTCTCAATTATCCTTGTCCATGCTTCTTCCCCTTCCTTTCTTCGACAACTCGATCTCTTCCACAGCGAAAACCCGTCGGCGACTCTATGTAACCATAAATCCCCTTTTCTTGACTCTTAGACCCATGATCGTCTACTGCAAGAACAGTCCACATTCAAAATAGAAAAAGTACAGGAAAGGCCATCAATGTCAATGCACATAGACTTTATTTCTTTTAAAAGAACAAGAAATTAAGAAAATGATGGGAGTTTTAATTTCATCCTTGATGCCATTCTCCAGTGAAAGAAATATGAATTAGAACTACAATCTTGAAATCATATTCGAATAAAATTCAAAAGTACAAAAAGTAAACCAAAAATAAATATCAGAAGGAAAATTTATGGATTCGCTCAAGGTTATGGCAGCATTTCGGATCCCAAATTGATAAACGAAATTTGAAAAGTAAAACGGGAGATTCACGGAAGCCCTAATTGTGACAGTTTTGGCAACGTTCCAGAGCCCTAATTGATCTATTAGAGCTTGAAGTCTCAACTTCTTCAATTTCTTGGGTTCAAAGTCACTATCCCTTTCAAACTACCTTGAACGAAATCTAAAAACTACATTTACAGAGGAGTGGTAGTTTTTGTCGATGTAGCGACGATCGGGACACTATAGCGAGGGAGGTGAGTTGGAGGAGCGAAGATGGGATCATGGAATTAGGAGAGAAAGTGATAAAGTGGGAGTGTCATACGAGAGAGAGGGAGAGAGTACCAGAGGGTGGGTGGGAGGGGGAGGGGCAGTGGTGGAAGGGGGTGGATAATTTTTTAAATTTTAACAAAGTTTGTTAAAATAAGTATTAAAAAGGGGAAAAAAAGTTAAAAAGGTATTTTTAGTCTTTTCATATGTGTCAGGGACTAAAACTATCTGAAAACTACTGATTTTAGACCTTCCATGCAAGACCTCGCATGTGTGTGGGGTAAGGTGGGGGTGTGGAGGTTAGATGGGGTGGTGTGGTGGGGTGGTTGGGGTGTGGGTGTGGGTGCAGGGGTGTTTTGGTCAAAAATGTGCTAAATGAAATTCAACCAATTTATTCAAGGTCGTGGTGTTGTAATCAAGATGTATGAAAAGATCTTGAAAAGTAAGACACATGGATGTACAAGGAAAGCCCTTAATCTTGGTTAAGATCTCCGGCACAAAACCTCGGGAGCTGATAATGTGTGACTGCCTGTGATGGTTTTATTAAAATGAAACCGAGAAGAGTTACAGTGTAGTAGCTTAGAAAATTGAAAGTAGAATAGAGTGTTTGTGTGTGTATGTGAGTGTTTGTTTGTAGTACACTTGCTTATTTATGCATAGCATTACTGACTAATTGCCAAGAATCTCGACATCTTCATATGATCCGAGATCTTTGAAGACTTAGTCATTATCCATTGAAGTGTTTGACTGGAACCGTTTCTCTGTGTTGACTGCCATTATCCGGATTTGATTGGGTCTTCGTTGACATGTTCTTGACCTGAATTGTAGGAATAATCGAACATAACATAATAGTCACTATGCATGGGGATCTTGACGAAGATGTTACCTAGGATCCTGCATAAGATGTTAGCGAGAATTTTCACCTGGTAACAATTGCCCCTTTTAAAATCTGAGTTTAAATAAAACTAGGTTTTAAAAACTAAAAATTTAAAATTCAAATTTCCAGGTTGTCGAGGGAGTTGATGAGACGTTTGCCTTATCCCCAATATGAAATGCTATTGTGTCGCTTGGATATGATCATGAAAACCTTAACGAGAAGGTGGTATAAAATGGGGTATCGACCCTGGTAAAGAGACTTTTCTTATTCGGCTATTCTCTGCATGTTTCTTTAGGTACATTCTTCTTCCTTTTTCCCTTCATCATTGTTTTATAACCATGGGAAAAAAGAATGCTCGTTCCAAAGCCACCATCGTAAATGACTTTACAGATTAGGGGATTCTCGCTAAGCCTGAGGAATAAGTCTCAACTTTTTCTGATAACGAAGTTTCCCAACTTATTTCCAAGAAACTCTTTCCTTCTTCTGCAACATTCAAGGATTTTGACTCCCATCTAAGGTCCGGCTCGATTCTCATGTATGGATTTGTTTTCCCGAATACCCCTTTTTGCTTAGCTTGAAATTCCCCTTTCCTTCCCTCATTTTTGAGTTTTTTGAAATTTTCGGCATTGCCTACACTCAAGCAATGTCGGTGGTTTGGAGAATCCTAGCTTGGATCGAGTCTCTTAATAGCTCAAAAGGTCTGAACCTGGGTTTTCCCAAGATTGTTTCGGTCTATGCATTGCAAACTTTCGGTTCCCACCGTATTTTGTTCAAAATCAAACTTGGTCGTGATTACTTGATCCATAAGGCCACACGCCACGTCATTAAGTGGATGGGTCGCTTCTTTTTCGTTAGGATAGACAGCCTTCCTAATGCCGACCAGATCCCACAAGAATGGGCTGTTAATGGTAGGATTTCTATGCTATTTTAGCTTTGGCAATTGGCATATTATAATTGAACTTATTATGTTGTTTTTGCAGTTCCCAAATTTGAATCACTGTTTCCCATTAATTCGAGCTCCAATGCTAAAGTCGAGAAGTTTCTGAAGATCCCAGTGAGTGAGAGAACCTTTCATGCCCAAGGAGGAACCCAGAATCCTGACAAAGATTCAAAATCAATGACTTCTTCCAACGACAAGATGTTAACCGGTAAGATCCCTACCAAGACTAGGTTAAGATTTTAGTCGTTATTTTTTAGATATTTGGGATTGTTCACAGTTTCTAGGTCCACTCGGTTTAATAAGTGCGGAGTATCAGACATGGATGATTTGCTGAAGGTCAAGTAAGAGGCAAAACCGATTCTGCCAAAGAAAGAAGCGGGAGGTCACCTGTGCTGGGAGGAAAAAAGAGGAAAACGGATGTTGAAATTTTCGATGGGATAGAGCCAGCAGATGTGAAAACTAAAGTGGATGCGATGATACAATCGGTAAGTATTAGTTCTTATACTCTCTTATTCTTATTTCGGTTCAAGACACTTATGTATAATTTGTTTGCTTTCACACAGCTTATTTCTTCGCTTGACCAAGGAGATGTTTGTTTAAGTGGCGGTGTTTAATGAGGAAGCCCAAGAGATAACCAAGGGAGCCAAGGTTTCAGCTGCTATAGTGACACGCCTAGGTCGTCGTG
The DNA here is from genome assembly GCA_023525715.1 of Cichorium intybus. NCBI lineage: Eukaryota > Viridiplantae > Streptophyta > Magnoliopsida > Asterales > Asteraceae > Cichorium > Cichorium intybus. The sequence goes on along the minus strand of JAKNSD010000045.1, from coordinate 458,875 downwards.
CGGTTAAAAATAAGAGAAAATCTAACACATACACTAGCATAGTGGTAGTCAGGGTCGATCCGCAGGAGCTACGTGGTCAGATCAGATGACAGATTACCAACTATAGTGTCACGCTATAGTCAGAGGACTTTAGTTTCTAAACCCTTGCTATTAAAACTCAGAAAACCTAAACTGAACAATCTCAAACTAAGCATAGACTAAGCTAAGCTTCAACCCAAACCTAGTTACTTTCTGAAATCAGAAGTGCATCTCTAATTCAGAAGTAAACAAAGGCATCCAATAATCCAAAACACAAACCAAAACAAGGCATAAACTAAAGCAATAACTAAGATCCAACGGGACAGTCACTGGCTAAAGTTCAAACCTAAAAGACTAACCTAATTGGCTACTGAAATCAGCAAAGGAAAACAGTCCAACAAGGTCAAAACAAACATCCGATCACAATCCAAACACACACAATCAATAACAATCATCAAAACACCGAAAAACCAAGATTACTTGTAACCAAATGATTTTCATTAACCAAAACGAATTCTACAGGTACAAACAGTAACCAAATGATTCAAAAAACATAAACCAAAGCCTAATATCAGTGGTTGTCACTCCCAAGGATACTAGCTAACAATTACTAACTATCTAGCTAAATGAATATAAATTCTAAAACTAAGAAATACCAAATAAGAGGTTGCTGATGCTTAATCACGGAGTCAAAGAGCCTTCAAGTCATTTTTCCACCGGGTCTTTGCTAGGGTTTCGGCTGTAAATGCCTCTATTTATAGTTGCAATTTTCCCGCAGCCGCGCCGCGCATTTAAGTTTCCCGCGGCGCGCGTACTTATCTTCTCCCGTTTTCTCGGCATTTGAATTTGTTCCACCGCCTCAAAGCCGCATCGTGTAATTGCAAAACCCGCGGCGCGCGTACGTATTTTCCTGATTTTATCTTCTTTTCCAAACTTTCTCCAATTTGCACGTTTTTTGTCCCTGTTTTCATTATTTTCTTCCAAACAAGTACTGGCACGAAAAGTGAGAATACCACGATATATATGATATAATTTCACTAAGAATAGGGCTCAACAACGACTAAAATATGCAATATCACTAGGCGTTGTCAAACACCCCACACTTGTGCCTTGCTTGTCCCCAAGCAAGAGAGTTTTTAATAAATTCTAACTAAGACTCAAACAATTTTTGACTGTGTTCAGTTTCAAAGCTTATTGTCGTATGAGTTAGAGTGAAATAGTTCGCGAGAACCTAATTAGAATGTTCTTTGGAATTCATGGCTTTCTAGAGAACCCTTGATTACAAACTTTCTGTCCACAATGAAGTGTACTTACTCATTCAGATTCGAAAGGCCATTAAGGAATTGTCTATGACTTTCGATGTTGTCCGTGTAACGAGCTTTCGAAAATACCATCCCAGACCAGACGATCTTAGGTGGTAAGGTGCATAAGTGCTTCTTCGAGGCCACCCTTTTCGGACCTACCGACTCGAACAACAAAGGCCACATATTGACATTTCCTTCCTAAATTCCAATCCTAAAACAATCCAATCGTCTAACTCCTAAAACTCAACTTGTTTGACTAACTAATAGCATGATCACAACTAAATAGTATCTCTTGAAAAATATTAATGCTATCACAATCACAAACCATTCCTTTCAAAATTACAATTTAGTAAAAATTTTGAAAAATTTGCAAAAAATTTGAAAATTGACTCATTTCCCGAAAAAATTTCAAAAACACACTCTTTCGACCGTCCACACCCCACACTTAAAACCGTACAACGTCCTCGTTGTACATAAAAAATATTTTAAAACAAGGGAGAAAGAGTTACCCCTTTGGACGGTAGACTGCTTGGTTGGTACTTGGTATCATAGGTACAAATTCGAACAAAAAGTCCTTGATTTCGCATTCTGGAGTTGTGGCGCAACAGTGAACACGCCGGTGGTCAAGACAATTGGAGGGGGCACGGTGACCCCACACTAACTCCTCCCCATAACTCAACAAGACATTAAACGCAAACATAACAAATAAAATATAAACAAGCAAAAGATAAAAGTGTGTCATAGGTATAATACATATATCCCAACAAAATAAAGAAAAAAGAAAATACATCAACTGCCACCAGGTGGCCTGGAGTTCAGCCTCATGATCATGGGCTCTGGCTGGGAATGGTCGGGGGCGCTGACCCTGCTGGGTAGCTAGATCCAGAAGTACCTCCCCGATCCACTCTAGCTGGTCCTCCATCCTGGCAACCCTGGCTGCCAGTCGGTGGATGGCCGACGGATCCTCCTGCTGCTGTGGCTGTGGCTCTGGAGCTGGCGCTGCTGGTGGAGGCTGCCTCCTACGTCTCTTGCCAGGCTGGGCGTACGCTGGCTGGGGGTCCTGGAGTGCCTCGGTCTCTGCCCTCACGAACTGTCCCGGGCGCTGCTGCTGAATCAGCCCCATGCTCTCCAATGCTCGCGCCGTAGTGCGAGATGGAGGTAAAGCGGTCAAAGTGGCGACAGTACGGCCGGTGAGGATCTGGTATGATCGGTCCAGGCGGGTGATGAAGTATCCCCGGCCTAGGGGACTGCTGGCGGAGGCACCCGTCGATCGGGTCGATAAAGCAACGGCTAAGGCAAAAGGGAGGTGAAGGAACCTGGAGGGGTCGAGGAGAACCCAGAAGAATTTCATGTCCTCGCCAGACACCTTCTCGCCCCCTCCCGCTGCATGATTGAGGTGGAGACGATGCGGTGCATGAGTCGGTGGAGTGGGTCACGGAGGTGGCTCTCCCGAGAGGTCCCCGGCTCGTAGAAAATGTTGGACAATGATGCCCAAATCTCTGCATTGGCAGCCCGCTCAGGCTGCCCCTGGATGCACGCCTCCATGAACTGTGTAAAGTGGCGGTGCTGAAGATCCGCCTCGGTGTAAATACCAATGTGCCTCCCAAACTCCCGAAGGCTGCACTCCCTCTGTACACCCCCAGCCTAAACCGTATCAACCACGCCCGCAGGTCTGTCGGCCTCGGTGCGTACTCGATCGTAGAAAGGAACTCCGGCAGAAGCTCTGTGACATCCGCCTAAAATGGATTCGGGTCAACCCAACCCAATTGGAAATTTAATAAACCCTACTCGAGATTTCTCGATGCTAATAGGATCAAAACCCTTATACTACGATATAAATTGACGTTAATAGCAATATAGCATAGTATAACGTTATAACTATAATCAAATTAAATTATGATATCATATTAAAATCAAATCAAAGTATGATGCTCTAATTAAATTAAAAGAATCAAAATTGAATATAATAATTAAACTTCAAATCAAAGTAGATTGTTATAATCAAATAATAACCTATTTTTTTATAAAACTCTATTTTTTTAAACACTACATTAAATTTTATAAAACTCTTAAGATGCTTGTGTTAGTGTGGAATTATGAAGACCACCAAAAGTAAAAGGTTATTCCCATTGTCTCCCACTCACACCTCTCATCATCTTTCCTTTCATTTTTCTCCCAACACATTATTCTCATCACCACTCAAACCATATCTATTCTTTCTCTCACTCTCATCTCGAAATTCCTCCTAGAAATCTTCATATTCCAGCCAAGAACACTCCAATATACTCAAATCTTCATCCCTCTTGAAACATTCATCAAGGTATGTTGTTAAAAGTCTCAAATTCATGAATGAAACAAATTAAATCCACCAAAATATCTAAAACTCATTTTATGCATGAGCCTGATTTTTATCAGACTCTCATAAACAAAATAAGAAGTTCTGGAAATTTTTAGAAAATAACTTATTTTTATTGAATTACTATAATTATTGCAATAAAATAGGGAAATAATTCAAATAAAATACTTTTTAGAGTCAATAAATTCTGCAAAAATTTTGGAATGACCCATATATTGAGTAAAGTGGATTTATGAAGTTTCATGCATTTATATTACGGTTTGATTCTTATTTTGTATTTTATTTTGTTGTAGATAAATAAATAGAAAAATATAGTTATGTATGTCAAAAAACTGGATTTTATATTTTTCGCACCTTATTAACATTATAAAGACTCCATGACCAAATTTACAGAGTTTTTTAAGAACGTTTTCTTATTTTTCCCGATTTAATGATAGTTTAATGACTTAAATTGATAATAAATAGCTACACATGTCCAAAAATTATAACACCTTGTCCAAATATCTTATATAACATGTTAATCATAAATAAAAAAGTTTAATGAATTTCTCTTAAGATTTTACTATTATTTATTATTTTATTGCTTAATTAATAATGAAACACATAAGAAATACTTCCCATAGTCACAAACATCCAAAACAATTACAGTAGGCTCAATATAATGTTAGAAAACTATGCTTAAATTTCCAGAAGTTTTAGGGATCATTTATTATTTTTCCCGAATTTTGATGTTGTTTAATCAATAAAATAATAAAGAAATACTAAACCAGTTCAGAAAACTATGAAAATGTTACAGTAATTACTATTATGTGAAATAATGATTTCCTAATAATTTCAGAATTTTTCAATACTGTTTACTCTTTAAAACTATTTTCCTAAGTACTTAAGCATGTAAAAATGCATTTTAATGATTATTTCATATAAATAATTGTTAAAATCTGTAAATACTTATAATTGGACAAGTTATTATTTTAATAAGAAATTATTAAAATCTTGACTAAACTGAAAATATAAATTAATTATACAAAGTAATTAATTCAATTTAAAATTCATTTAACAAATGAATATCTTAATATTCAAATCGAAATAAATTATTGTTCATTCATCTAATATAAGAATATGTGTATAATTATTAATACTTCATTCCCGTTTAGTAATTCCTAAACCAAAACTATTAATTATATTAGGTTCTACGTCATTTTGACCCGAGCCGCCTATTCTGCGACATGCGTATTCCGTTGGACTAAAGTGACTAATCTACCCCATATTTTATAATTTTCAATGCTTTTGGGATGTATCATGTGGTTTTAATATGTTCCAACTTCATTTTATTATTTTTTTACCATTGAGACATTGTTGGGACAATTATACATGAATCATTATTTGTATAATTATTGTTTGTTTACGCTACATGTACTTTTAGTGCATTACAATTTTTAGTCTAATCTCCATGACTATGCCCGTATTCTTGAGGCACGTTATGGACAATAATAGCGCTATTGGCTTGACCAACCCGCCTTGGGACGCTAAGTTGATTGATCGCACGTGGTTGAGTGTATGATGATTAGATGCTCCATCCTATATATATATATATATATATATATATATATATATATATATATATATATATATATATATATATATATATATATATATATATATATATATACATACATATATATATATATATATATATATATGTATATATAGGGTGAGGACTTATTGTTGTTGTTATCATTTGTTAATCAATTCTTGATTTATAAACTGTTATCTCAATAACACTTGTTTGCCAACCTCAAAAGAAAACAAATTTCAAATTATTCAAACTCACAATTTTCTTTAATAAAACCAGATTACTCACCAACTCTCGTAGTTGACCTGTTTTTACCCATGATGCAGATTTGAAGAATGAAGTTGATGAAAAGTAGGGTTTACCTTAGAAACCCACAAGACTATTTAAATTTGATGTAATAAATGTTATTGTATTTTGATTTGTATTTGTATGTTGTGGATCTTGTTTTCATACTTAGTACTTAATTGAATCTAATCATATTATAACATAGTTGTCATGAGACTTTGAACAATATATCACGCCTTGATCGATTTAAGAAAAGAAGATCGAAGATATTCCGATTGTACGAGACTTTCCCGACATCTTTCCTGATGATGTATCTGGACTCCCTCTAGTACGTGAGCTAGAGTTCCGCATCGATCTCGTTCCTGAGGCTGCTCCCATAGCCAAGTCTCCATATCGGTTGGCTCCAACCGAGATGCAAGAATTGGCAAGTCAGCTCCAAGAATTAACCGATAGGGGATTTATCCGCCCTAGTACTTCACCCTGGGGAGCCACGCTTCTCTTCATCAAAAAGAAAGATGGTTTGTTTCGTATGTGTATCGATTATCAGGAGTTAATTAAATTGACCATCAAGAACCGATATCTGTTACCTCGGATCGACGACCTTTTTGATCAGCTTCAAGGAGCTTCATGCTTCTCAAAAATCGACCTCCGCTCTGGTTATCACCAACTTCGAGTACGGGAAGAAGACATCCCCAAAACCGCTTTCCGAACCCGCTATGGTTATTACGAGTTCACCGTTATGCCTTTTGGCCTAACGAATGCCCCTCTCGCATTCATGGACTTGATGAATCGGGTATTTAAACCTTATCTCGACCATTTTGTTATCGTCTTTATTGATGACATCCTCATTTACTCCAAGACAAACGCAGACCATGAAAGACACCTTCGTCTAACTCTCCAAACATTGCAAGGAAATCAACTCTATGCCAAATTTTCGAAATGCGAGTTTTGGTTAAATGAGGTACAATTCCTCGGTCATATTGTAAGTGACAAGGGTATTTTAGTCGATCCTGCAAAAGTTGAAGTAGTTAAGAATTGGAAAGCCCCACGTACCCCCAAGGAAATTCGGTCATTCCTCGGTTTAGCTGGCTATTACCGGCGTTTCATTTCAAATTTCTCAAAGATCGCTTTACTGCTTACTTTTCTCACTTGCAAGGGTACGCCATTTGATTGGGGACCCAAGCAAGAAGACGCTTTCCAAACCCTTAAACAAATATTGTGTGACACTCCGATTCTTACACTCCCTGAAGGATCCGAAGATTTCGTGGTATACTGCGATGCCTCCAATCTCGGTCTAGGTTGTGTTTTGATGCAAAGGGGAAAGGTTATAGCTTACGCATCGCAACAACTCAAAATCCATGAAAAGAATTATACGACTCATGATTTGGAGCTCGGTGCTGTGTTTTTCGCTCTTAAAATTTGGAGGCATTACCTTTACGGCACTAAATGCATAATTTTCACCGACCACAAGAGCTTGCAACATATTCTTAATCAAAAGGAACTCAATATGAGACAAACACGATGAGTCGAACTCCTAAATGATTACGAGTGTGAAATACGCTATCATCCGGGCAAGGCAAACGTGGTAGCTGACGCGTTAAGTCGAAAAGAACATGCCAAAGCATTTCATCTAATATGTTCTCCTATCTTGTCCAATCTCAGTGACCGAATTCGAGGAGCCCAACACTCGGCAATTACTGAAAATGACATGCCCACGGGAATTGATGGGGAGTTGGAAAGTAAATCTGATGGTATTTTCTATTATCAAGATCGCATCTGGATCCCAAATCCCGACAATCTTCGTACCTTCCTGATGGAAGAAATCCATAAAACTCGATATTCCATTCATCCTGGTGCTGACAAGATGTATCATGGCCTAAGAACCAATTATTGGTGGTCGGGAATGAAAAAGGATATTGCTTTATTCGTGGCCAAATGTCTTACATGTTCCAGGGTCAAAGCAGAACATCAACGACCCTCTGGACTATTGGTCCAACCGGTAATCCCCGAGTGGAAATGGGAAGCGATCGCCATGGATTTCGTAACCAAACTTCCCCGTACCACCAACGGACACGACAGCATTTGGGTAATCATTGACCGTTTGACCAAATCCGCTCATTTCCTTCCCATCAGTGAACATTTCAAGGTCGAACAACTTGCTCGAATTTACATCGACGAGATAGTTAGTCGGCATGGCATCCCTCTCAGCATCATTTCAGATCGTGATGGGAGATTTCTCTCTCGGTTTTGGCAATCACTTCAAGCAGCCATGGGAACCCGCCTCGATCTCAGTATCGCCTATCATCCTCAAACCGATGGTTAATCTGAGAGGACAATTAAAACACTCGAAGATATGTTGAGGGCGTGTGTCTTAGATTTCGGAGGAAACTGGGACTCTCATTTACCGTTGGTGGAATTCTCCTATAATAACAGTTATCATTCTAGCATCAAGATGCCACCATTTGAGGCATTGTATGGCCGTAAATGCCGATCTCGTATTTGATGCCATGAAATTGGCAAGTCCCACGTGATTCGCGCAACAGTGGATTCTCCAATCGTTGGTCCTGAGCTTATCCAGGAAACAACCGACAAAATCATTCAGATTCGCAATAACCTTCTCGCAGCTCGTAGCCGACAAAAGAGTTACGCCGACAAGCGACGCAAACCGCTTGAATTTACCATGGGTGACATGGTCATGTTAAAAGTGTCCCCATGGAAAGGTGTGGTTCGATTTGGGCACAAGGATAAATTGGCACCACGCTTTGTAAGCGCGTTCAAAATCTTGAAAAGGATCGGACCAGTAGCCTACGAGTTGGATCTACCAATAGAGCCTAATAAAGTTCACCCAGTATTTCATATAGCCAACCTCAAGAAGTGTTTAGCAGACGAGAACCTTCATTTTCCTCTCGAGGATATCCAAATCGACGAGACAATGCAATTTATCGAGAAACCCTTGGAAATTGCCGACCGAAAGGAAAAGCAACTCAAAAGAAGTCGCATTCCCCTGGTCAAGGTCAGGTGGCAGTCAACACGTGGACCTGAGTATAAATGGGAGCGTGAGGATCAAATGCGTACCAAATACCCGCAACTTTTCTCTTAAGGTACTCTCTTCTTTAATTTCGGGACGAAATTTCCTAAAGTAGGGGAGACTGTGACATCCGCCTATAATGGATTCGGGTCAACCCAACCCAATTGGAAATTTAATAAACCTTACTCGAGATTTCTCGATGCTAATAGGATCAAAACCCTTACACTACGATATAAATTGACGTTAATAGCAATATAGCATAGTATAACGTTATAACTATAATCAAATTAAATTATGATACCATATTAAAATCAAATCAAAGTATGATGCTCTAATTATATTAAAAGAATCAAACTTGAATGCTATAATTAAACTTCAAATCAAAGTAGGTTGTTATAATCAAATAATAACCTATTTTTTTATAAAACTCTATTTTTATAAACACTACATTAAATTTTATAAAACTCTTAAGATGCTTGTGTTAGTGGGGAATTATGAAGACCACCAAAAGTAAAAGGTTATTCCCATTGTCTCCCACTCACACCTCCCATCATCTTTCCTTTCATTTTTCTCCCAACACATTATTCTCATCACCACTCAAACCATATCTATTCTTTCTCTCACTCACAATCTCAAAATTCCTCCTAGAAATCTTCATATTTCAGCCAATAACACTCCAATATACTTAAATCTTCATCCCTGTTGAAGCATTCATCAATGTATGTTGTTAAAAGTCTCAAATTCATGAATGAAACAAATTAAATCCACCAAAATATCTAAAACTCATTTTATGCATAAGCTTGATTTTTATCAAATTCTCATAAATAAAATAAGAAGTTCTGGAAACTTTCAGAAAATAACTTATTTTTATTGAATTACTATAATTATTGTAATAAAATAGGGAAATAATTCAAATAAAATACTTTTTAGAGTCAATAAATCCTGGGAAAATTTTGGAATGATCCATATATTGCGTAAAGTGGATTTATGAAGTTTCATGCATTTATATTACGGTTTGATTCTTATTTCGTATTTTATTTTGTTGTAGATAAATAAATAGAAAAATATAGTTATGTATGTCAAAAAACTGGATTTTATATTTTTCACACCTTATTAACATTATAAAGACTCCATGACCAAATTTACAGAGTTTTTTAAGAACGTTTTCTTATTTTTCCCTATTTAATGATAGTTTAATGATTTAAATTAATAATAAATAGCTACACATGTCCAAAATTACAAATCCTTATCCGAATATCTTATATAACATGTTGATCATAAATAAAAATGTTTAATGAATTTCCCTTAATCTTTTACTATTATTTATGATTTTATTGCTTAATTAATAATGAAAAACATAATAAATACTTCCCTTAATCACAAATATCCAAAACATTTACAGTAGGCTCAATATAATGTTAGAAAACTATGCTTAAATTTCCAGATGTTTTAGGGATCATTTATTATTTTTCCCGAATTTTGATGTTGTTTAATCAATAAAATAATAAAGAAATACTAAACCAGTTCAGAAAACTATAAAAATGTTACAGTAATTACTATTATGTGAAATAATGATTTCCTAATAATTTTAGAATTTTTCAATACTGTTTACTCTTTAAAACTATTTTCCTAAGTACTTAAGCATGTAAAAATGCATTTTTAATGATTATTTCATATAAATAATTGTTAAAATCTGTAAATACTTATAATTGGACAAGTTATTATTTTAATAAGAAATTATTAAAATCTTGACTAAATTGAAAATATAAATTAATTATACAAAGTAATTAATTCAATTTAAAATTCATTTAACAAATGAATACCTTAATATTCAAATCGAAATGAATTATTGTTCATTCATCTAATATAAGAATATGTGTATAATTATTAATACTTCATTCCCGTTTAGTAGTTCCTAAACCAAAACTATTAATTATATTAGGTTCTACGTCATTTTGACCCGAGCCGCCTATTCTGCGACATGCGTATTCCGTTGGACTAAAGTGACTAATCTACCCCATATTTTATAATTTTCAATGCTTTTGGGGTGTATCATGTGGTTTTAATATGTTCCAACTTCATTTTATTATTTTTTTACCATTGAGACATTGTTGGGACAATTATACATGAATCATTATTTGTATAATTATTGTTTGTTTACGCTACATGTACTTTTAGTGCATTACAATTTTTAGTCTAGTCTCCATGACTATGCCCGTATTATTAAGGTACGTTATGGACAATAATAGCGCTATTGGGTTGACCACTCCGCCTTGGGACGCTAAGGTGATTGATCGCACGTGGTTGAGTGTGTATGATGATTAGATGCTCCATCATATATATATATATATACATATATATATATATATATATATATATATATATATATATATATATATATATATATATATATATATATATATATATACATATATATGTATATATAGGGTGAGGACTTATTGTTGTTGTTATCATTTGTTAATCAATTCTTGATTTATAAACTGTTATCTCAATAACACTTGCTTGCCAACTTCAAAAGAGAACAAATTTCAAATTATTCAAACTCACAATTTTTTTTAATAAAACTAGATTACTCACCAACTCTCGTAGTTGACCTGTTTTTACCCATGATGTATATTTAAAGAATGAAGTTGATGAAAAGTAGGGTTTACCTTAGAAACCCACAAGACTATTTAAATTTGATGTAATAAATGTTATTGTATTTTGATTTGTATTTTTATGTTGTGGATCTTGTTTGCATACTTAGTACTTAATTGAATCTAATCATATTATAACATAGTTGTCATGAGACTTTGAACAATATATCACGCATTGATCGATTCCGCCAAGGATCGGGGTGTGACAAGCTCCGTGTAGACAACGTCATCCTCGGTGGCCATGAGCCTATCCCAGCCCCGACAGGTGAATGAAGCGTCCTCATGGGTCCAGGTGCGGTGTAGAAATGGCTCTATCTCGCCCCAGAGCCCGGCACTCCTGAGAATGTCCCGATCAATAATCGTCGCCTCAAGAACCCGGCGACCGACCAATGCGTCTCTCCTCGATCGGTACTTAACGGAGCTCGCAGGCCCCTCTGGAAACTGGAGAAAATCGTGGTCTAGTCTGAACATGATCTGCACAAACGAAATTTTTTTTGCAAAATAAGTCATTTTCTTGCCTACCGACCCACGGCGCGGCCCAAGAGCAAGGGCGCGGCGCGGCGAGCGGCTGTTTCCAAAATCCAAACTCAAATCGAGTTTTAACCTGTTTAAACTCAATCCAAATACACCACAAGGTAGCCTAAGTACCGACTAACTCATCTAGGGTATTTATTTGGCAAAATAAACACCCTATGAGTCAGTATTGGCGATTTCTAAGTTTTGAACATTTTGAATAAATTACTCAAATTAACTACCTAATCACTAGTTTAAACGAGTAATAGCTAGTTAGAATGACGTACCGTAGTAGTGGGAATGAAATGAGCAAGAAAAAACACGAGAAAGTTTTGTTGATCAGAGCTCCGAGTCGTGGTGTGTGTGAATAGTGTCGCGGCTTACCTTAATACATAAGAATACCGACCGATCGATTCCCGCGTCATGCAAATGCAAAACCCGCGGCGCGCGTGTCAGCAAATCAACCCCTGCGCATCGGGTTGGTTTACGATCCCGCGGCGCGCAATTGAGAAAACTGCGGCGCGGTCATTAAAAATTCCAAATTCTTCACACGACCCCACACTTGCCTTGGACCAATACCTGCAATTGACAATGATATATTTTTCCTAATTATTTCTAAGAAATACAGAACCTAACCTATGACACGATGGGTTGCCTCCCAACAAGCGCTAAGTTTAACGTCTTCAGCCAGATGTGGTACTCATAATCTTATTCTTCCTCTTCCTGAACTTCTGATGGCATTTGCTTGAATCCTGGTATGAAATTATGGGCCATCATCGACATTAAGGATGTGAGTTGGGTCATCCTATCGCTTACTCCACTAATCCATTGCTGTTGTGATTCCAGAAGCTTGAAGACTTTTGCTTCCCTTTCTCTTGCTTCTTTCTCATATTGCTGGTGTCTTGCTTCTAGCATCTCCATCATATCCAGCAACTGCTCCTTATCGATAGTGGTCAATGGATGATCCTTTGTTTCCTTTAAAATCTCCTCCTTGCCTCCTTCCCCTGTTCGCGTCCATATTTTTCCCTTGTTCCTAATTCGTTGCTCCATTAACACATTTTTGTCCAGTTGCTTGTCACCATCCTCTGAAGGTAAGGATACAGGGTTTTCGAACACATTCAGTCTTCTTTTTCGCGTCTGAAAGGAGATGTCCACATCCCCTGTCTTGCAGTCAATCACAGCGCCAGCCGTAGCTAAAAATGGGTGTCCTAAAATGAGCGCAGACGCGTCATCCAAACTTTCATACTCCATGACTAAGAAATCTACAGGATAAAAGAAATCTCTAACCTTGACGATGACATTGGTCAATTTTCCACAGGATACCTTTGTTGACTGGTCAGCCAGCTGCAATACAACTTTTGCTGGCTCTAGTTCCTCATTCTTGTACTTATCATATAAGTACCCCGGTAGCACATTTACACTTGCTCCCAAGTCCAGCAAAGTGTTCCGAATGACCACATCTCCTACAGTAGTAGTGATCAATGGTGATCTAGGATCCTTTTCTTTTTTGGGCAGTGTTCCCAACAGTGCCTCACTGGCCTTGATTGTTAATCTAACAGTGTCTGGTGTGGGAATCTTATTTTTTCCATTTTTATCACACATCTCCTGAGGAGTTCTTGTATCCTCAGGAGCATCCTTAAGTTCATCCCACAGAGGTTGGTTTATCAATGGCCCTATTGGTTTAGGCGCTTCCTGTTTCTTCTTCCCTTTCTTATCTTTCTTTTTCTGCTTGATTCCTGCTATCACTGACTGCTTTTCTTCCTAGACCTCTGTGTCCATCTTTGGTTGAGTTCCCTCCTCAACAGGAATTTCCTTTTCCTCCATTCCTTCCTCACCTTCTCCTTTATTCTCCACTTTCTCCTGGACTTTTTCTTCTTTCTCAAGTTCTGCCTCACCTCCTGAATCTAGTAAGTCCTTTAGAGTAACCTTTCTCCATTCAACCTCCACAGTATTTACGTGCTCCTTCATGGCTCGCTGATTATGGGTTGGATTAACCTCCGTAGTACTTGGCAACTTTCCATTGTCCCTTTTCGCTGATCTTCGGCCATCTGTCTAATTTGCCTTTCCATGTTCGCGATAGCTTTTGCATTGGCTTGGGACTGCTACTGAGTAGCGCTCAATATTTCATACATTTTTGCTACCAAGCCTTCTTGAGTTCATGGGGCATTGTTGACAGCAATGTTGGGTCCCCTGTTACTGTTGTTGCTACCACTCCCACTCGTATTTCCATTATTGCTTGTGGGCTGGTATGACCTAGGCTGATTAGAAAATTGACCTTGGTGATTATTTTGCCTCTGGTTGTTGAAGTTCTGCTGCTGCCCTTGATTATATGGTCTGTAGGGTCGTCCATTGTTGTACTGACCTTGACCCTAGCCATAAACTTGGTTTGCTTCCTGAACCTTCGGTCCTCCTTGACCTCCTTGTGATTGACCCTGCGGTCCATTTTGCAGCGTTGACATGAGCCTGTCAAACTTCTTATTTAATTAACTTATTTCCTTTTTCACTTCCTTCTTCCAATCAGCATCAGCTCCCACTGCTGCTGCTGTGCCTACAGTCTTTCTTGTAGAAAAATTTGCTTTGGAGCCATTGCTTAATTGCTCCAAGAACTGTCAAGCCTCTTCTGGGTCTTGCCACATAAATGTCCCACTTAATGAGGCATTTATCATAGCTTGATGTGTTTCACTGACTCCTTCGAAGAACAACTTCACTAACTGCCATTTGGGAACCTCATGATGCGGGCAGGATCGCAATAACTCTTTCAACCGAACAAATTCTTCGTGAAAAGCTTCTCCTGGTTTTTGCTGGAAGTCTTGAATAACCCTCCTAATCTCCGTTGTCTTGCTTGCCGGATAGAATTCTTGTAGGAACTTGGCCTTGAGCTGATCCCACGTGGTAATGCTGTTTGATGGTAAAGACGTAAACCAATATTTGGCTTTGTATTTAAGAGTGAATGGGAATAACCTAAGCCTAAAGATGTTCCTATTAGTATTCCTATGGGTATTAGCATTGGCAATCGCTATAAATTTATATAAGTGATTGTACGGGTCATCCTGCTTGTACCCCCTAAACTACGGTAATGTCCCTAACAACTGAAGCCTTATTTCTACTTGAGATTCAATATTGTCAGGAATATAAATTGGCGACAAGTCATCATATTCCTGTGGCTGGAAATGTGATGCAACCAATTGCCTTCTCGGTTGTGTAAAATATAAAGGTTGGGCAGGATTACCATAGAGGTGATGATCGTTATATTCCTGCTGACCTTCTGGTAGTTGATACTACGGTGCTCTTCTTAGAGGTCCTCGACCTCGGTTCCTTGGTTGCTGTGGTGCTGGTGGAACCCATCCTTCATCTTCCTCATCATATCTCTCCTCTTCCTCTGAATACTGGTACTGTGGCTGAGGTGGTGGCTGGTATTGTTGCGGTTGTGTAGGTTGAGGTTTGAAAAATACTGGTTGTGGTTGAGAAAATGGTTGAGAAGTTGGTGTCTGCTGTCTAGAGACTGGGGTGCCATAACGGGTCGGCTCTCCCCAAGACATTGCATAGGTGAATGGATTGGTGGATTGTGGTTGTGATACCGGTGGAAATAGTGGAATCGATGGCGGAGTGTATGATGGTATGGGTGCAGGGGTTGAAACTGCACCACAGAAGCACTCGTGCTCTCGAATTGAAACTCCGAAACCGGGGGAATAAAAGACATCCCTGTTGCCTCATCCGAGGGATCCTGGGCAACAATTACTGTACTACTACTGACATGACTGAAACTCATTGTGCTTAAACGCCTACGTGCACGAATCTTGCGTGCAGTACGCTCAATCTCTAAGTCAAAATTCAAAGGGGATAATTGCTCACCCCTGTAGGTACGCATGCACTAATGCAACACGCCCGCAAAAATCAAAAACCAAACACTAACGAAATGAAACTCAAAGAAAAATCAAGAAACAAAAGTTCCTACTAATCACCTAATCTAAGCTCACAGCTCCCTGGCAACGGCACCAAAATTTGACACGCCTAGGTCGTCATACGGTCAAAAATAAGAGAAAACCTAACACACACACTAGCACAGTGGTAGTCAGGGTCGATCCGCAGGAGCTACGTGGTCAGATCAGATGACAGATTACCAACTATAGTGTCACGCTATAGTCAGAGGACTTTAGTTTCTAAACCCTTGCTATTAAAACTCAGAAAACCTAAACTGAACAATCTCAAACTAAGCATAGAATAAGTAAAGCTTCAACCCAAACCTAGTTACTTTCTGAAATCATAAGTGCATCTCTAATTCAGAAGTAAACAAAGGCATCCAATAATCCAAAACACAAACCAAAACAAGGCATAAACTAAACCAATAACTAAGATCCAACGGGACAATCACTGGCTAAAGTTCAAACCTAAAAGACTAGCCTAATTGGCTACTGAAATCAGCAAAGGAAAACAGTCCAACAAGGTCAAAACAAACATCCAATCACAATCCAAACACACACAATCAATAACAATCATCAAAACAGCGAAAAACCAAGATTACTTGTAACCAAATTATTTTCATTAACCAAAACGAATTCCACAGGTACAAACAGTAACCAAATGATTCAAAAAACATAAACCAAAGCCTAATATCAATGGTTGTCGCTCCCAAGGATACTAGCTAACAATTACTAACTATCTAGCTAAATGAAAATAAATTCTAAAATTAAGAAATACCAAATAAGAGGTTGCTGATGCTTAATCACGGAGTCAAAGAGCCTTCAGGTCGTTTTTCCACCGGGTCTTTGCTAGGGTTTTCGGCTGTAAATGCCTCTATTTATAGTTGCAATTTTCCCGCTGCCGCACCGCGCATTTAAGTTTCCCGTAGCACGCGTACTTATCTTCTCCCGTTTTCTCGGCATTTGAATTTGTTCCACCGCCTCAAATCCGCGCCGCGTAATTTCAAAACCCGCGGCGCGCATACGTATTTTCCTGATTTTATCTTCTTTTCCAAACTTTCTTCAATTTGCACGCTTTTAGTCCCTGTTTTCATTATTTTCTTCCAAACAAGTACTGACATGAAAAGTGAGAATACCACGATATATATGATATAATTTCACTAAGAATAGGGCTCAACAACGACTAAAATATACAATATCACTAGGCGTTGTCATATAGCCATCCTACAAGCTCGTCTGAAAATCGAAGAGGACGTTGAGTTAGGCCATAATGATGAGTAGGATATCGAGGAATGGCAAGAGTGCTTAGAAAAGCTAATGGCAGACGTGGGCGAGGGAGACTCAGGAGAAAACATGCATTTCAAAAGTATGCCAAAATAGTCTGTGGTACTATCACATTTTTAGACATTGTTTTGGTATAACTCTTTGTTTCTTTGTAAAGTTTATCTGAAAAAAGGATTTCAAAACACATTCAGACACTAGGGATACTCCAAAAATTTACTGGGGGTATTCCCAAGATCTTGCTGCGGATGCTCCCAAGATCCTACTAGGGATGTTCCCAAAATCTTAATGGGGATGTTCCGAAAAATTTACTCGGTCCATTCTCAAACGGGAGTACAACATGAATATGTTACGCCATTGAATTTATTCTTAAATATAAGATATGGCTAGTCACAAGGAGATTGTCAATACACATTTCAGCATATTGGTCCACTCGTTCTATGTCTTTAAACCTAGTTCGGATAAAGGATGAATATCCTTAAACCTTAGAGGGGATTTAGATACCATAAGCGAAGGAGAGGTGATCAGCCTCAGTGTTTGGAGTTTTGCCGAAGATTCTGAGCAAGATCCTTAATAAGAATTCGGTTCTCTTGTCCAGAAAAAAGAAATTTCATGAGAAGTGGGCGTTGACTTACTCAACGCCGCTCCGATGCTTATGTTAGTATCTTCTTTTGAAGACAAAAATATAAAAACTAAAAATAATGTGAGGAATCGCATACCTTTGCCTCAGGAACGGTTTGATGTA
The DNA here is from genome assembly GCA_023525715.1 of Cichorium intybus. Taxonomy (NCBI): domain Eukaryota; kingdom Viridiplantae; phylum Streptophyta; class Magnoliopsida; order Asterales; family Asteraceae; genus Cichorium; species Cichorium intybus. The sequence continues at coordinate 441,195 of JAKNSD010000045.1, read as the reverse complement.
TTTTACCTGAAATAGATCTTGAGATGTATCGCATTCTAGGATATTTGCAAGATTTTCCCTTCCCTTATGGCTAGCCAATATTCCTATTTGCCAGCTTTAGAGTCAATGAGGTATTGGCCTTCCCATTTAGGAGCTAGTTTCCAAGCCCTGGGATCCTTCATGTTTTGAAAGACCTTCCGTAGTACCACATCACACCTGAAATATATTATCTTGATGTTACTGTTGTAGGATCTGGCTATCTTTGCTGATAAGATGCTATCCGAATCATGGCCATATCCCCAAGTTCATCCACAGTATCAAGATCTTCCGTCAAAGTTTCGTTATTGTTTTCTGGTATTTGAAGACTGATTCTTGCTATGAGAATAACCACTTCCGAAGGAATTACAGCCTTTGAGCTAAACACTAAGGACCAAGGAGTTTGACCAGTTCGTCCCTTCGTGGTTTTTCTATCTGCCCACAAAACCCTAGGTAGTTCTTTAGCCCATCTTCCCTTTTTGTCTTCCGGGCGTTTCTTGAGGTTGTTAATGATGATTTGTTGCTAGGTTTGGCCTGAAAATTAGCATGTACGGGTGTTGAAGTGATCAACTTGATTCCCCATCTTGCACAAAAATATTGGGTTTTGTTGCTGATGAACTGTTAACCATTGTCGCATATGATCTCCGATGGGATTCCGAATCTTGTCAAGATGTTGCACTTTATAAAATTACCACCTATTTATTCCTAACCTAAGCAAATGCTTCAAATTCTATCATTTAGAGAAATATTTCGTCATTGCTAGCATGAAGACCTTACCTCCAGTCGCCCTAGGTAGTTTTCTGACTATGTCCATGCCCCACATGATGAATGGCCATAGAGATGTGATTGGATGGATGGGCTCTGCTGCTTGGTGGAGGATTTTGTTGTGTATTTGACAACATCCTTCCTCGTCGTGGACTAGTAGTATCTGGTTCTCAATGTTCTTGAAACTAGGACTCTGCCCCTAGTGTGACTCCCACAGTTACTTTTATGGATCTCTTTAAGGATCCGTTGTGCTTCGGGATTCTGCAAGCATCTTAAGTAAGGTACTGCCAAAGATTTCCTAAAGAGAATATTGTCAATAATATGAAAACAAGAAGTTTTTAACCTTATGCCCTTGGGGTTTGATTCGTCATCAGGAATGATTTCATTTTTGATATAGTATTTAATTGGTAAAATCCAAGATTTGGACCGGGATGTTACTTTGAATTCCGGTGGAGATGTTGAATCTTCATCTTCAGTGTCATGGACTTCCTTCTGTTTGGCAATTGCTGGTGTGGTTATATGGATTGTTAGGATCTTTGTGTTAGGACAGGACCTGAGAGCTAATCCACGCGTCTGCCTCGGTGTTTTCTTCTCTTGGTATCTGATTTAACTCGAAAATTTGGAAGCTATTTGCCAACTCATCCACTATTTGTAGGTACTCAAATAGCTTTTCTCCCTTTACTACATAGGAGCCATTGAAAAGGTTAGAAATTAATAAAGAGTCAATGTAGACCTGAATATCTTGGATATAAAGATCTTGGGCAAGATGCAGGCCGACAATCAACGCTTCGTACTCAGCATTGTTGTTTGTTGCATGGAATCCGAAATTCACCACTTGGGGTAGTATATCCACTTGTAGCGATTTGAGCATGATTCCTAACATTGTCCTTTTGGAATTCGAGGCTCCGTCTGTGTACAATGTCCACCTTTTTGGTCTGTCTTCATCTTGGAGTTGCTTGATTTCCATTTTCGCTTAAGGTTGGATCTCCAAGCTGAAATCCTCTACAAAATCTACTAGTGCTTGGGATTTTATTTTGGAGCTTGGCTCGTATCTCAGGTCAAATATACTCAGCTTCACTTCCCACTTTGACATCCTTCTAGACATCTATGGTTTTCTCCATAACATACTTACTTGGGAAATTAGTTTTAACGCAGATAGGATGTGTTTCAAAATAATTCCTAGGTTTGGTTGATGTTATGGCAAGTGCTAAGATGATTTTTTCTAAGTATGTGTACCTGCTTTCAGCATCCAATAGACTCTTACTTACATAATAGATCAGGTGATGTGTGCCATCTTCCCCCTTTACCAATACTACACTTAGGGCGCTGGTCAAGACGACTAGGAACAAGTATAACACTTCTCCTTAGCTGGTTTACCAATAATGATAGGGAGGACAGGTATCTCTTCAAGTTCTGGAAGGATTCTTCATTCTTGTCAGTCCCTTCTAACTTTTTGTTCTTCCTCAAGATGTCATAAAACAGTTTGCATCTTCCCGAAAGAATGTCCTTAGTGGAAGTTGGGGACTTTAGATCGATAATTGCTTTTATATGTTCTGGACTTGCTTCTATGCCTCCTTTGTCACCATGTAGCCAAAGAACTTCCTAGAATTCACTCCAAAATGGCATTTGGCAGGGTTGAGCTTCATTTTATACTCATCCAAGATTTCTAGGGCCTCCGCAAGATCTTTCATATGATCTTTGGCATTTTTCGACTTCACCTCCATATCATGTATGTAGACTTCCATGGCGTTCCGATATTTTCCTTGAACATGTTATTCACTAACTTTTGGTAGGCGGCACCTGCATTTTTCAAACCAAATGGCATAGCGGTATAATAATATATACCTGTTGGTGTCATGTAGGCTGTATCTTCCTGGTAAGACGCTTCCATTTGAATCTGCTGGAATCCTGAGGGTGTATCTGTAAACATCAAGATTTTGTGTCCTGCCGTGGAATCCGCGAGTGAATCTATATGAGGTAATGGGAAAAGGGCTTTGGGACATGCTTTTTTTAAGTCCGTATAGTTTACTTGCACCCTCCATTTCCCGTTCTTCTTCTGGACCACTACTACATTTGCCAGCTATATTGGGAATCTGACTTCTCGGATCATCTTGGCTTTTAGTAGACGTTCCACTTCTTCTTGGATTATTTAGTTTCTTTCAGGTGCGAACCTTCTTCTCTTTTAGTGTATTGGCCAGAAAGAGGGGTCTAGATGTAGTTTATGAGTAATAGCACTTTTGTCTACAGTTGTCATGTCTTCGTGTTACCATGAAAATGTTGTTCTTCGGTTTCTCAAGAGTTGGGTAAGATCCCCCTCATGATCCTTGGGATGATTTGTCCCTAAAAGCACCTTCATTTCTGAATCAAGAGGCTCCAAGGATACTTCCTTTATTTCTCGTTCCTTTGACTCTAGGATTTCCAGTGCTTCCTTCTTTAGTTGCTACGTTTGTTTGGGAGCCACCAAGGATTTAATGGATGAAGTGTAGCAATTCTTGGCCTCCTGCTGATTGTCAAAGATCTTTACTACTCCCTAGGGTGTAGGCATCTCGACACCCTAGTGGTATGTCGAAGGTACTGCTCTCATCTCATGAATCCAAGTCTGCATAAAATGGCATTGTAGCAGGACATAAAATCCATAACGCAAAATCTTTGTGTTGAGTTAATCCCTCCTATATAGATGTGTAGCTTAATTTCACCGAGTGTGTTCTTGGTTTCTCCCCTGAAGTCAACCAACACTGTGGATTTTGGCAAGATTTGTGATTCCAAAATGTTCATCTTTTGTAGGGTTCCCTAGTGAATAATGTTCACTGAGCTTCCTCCATCCACCAGGATTCTTCTAACAAAGTGGTTTTCGATATATATGGTCAACACCAACCTATCATGGTGAGGGTCTATGATGTTTTTCCATTCGTCTTTAGCAAAGGTGATCTCACTCTTGTCCGTGACAGTTACATTATTTATGGGACCATCTTATTTCTCTGACTCCGAGACCTTTGCATGCCTCTTGGCCGATGATTAGGTTGTTCCACACATGTTTGATCTTCTTTAAATGAAGTTTATCACTTTAGCATCTCTAGGAGGCGATGATTCCTTCTTCGAGATCTTGGTGGGATCATGCTCCTTATCTTTGGGTTTAGGATTCTTTCTCCCTAGGATTTCCTTCAAGTATCCCTTGTTGAGTAGGTAGCTTATCTCCTTCATTAACACGATGCAAGCATCACCGCTTCTTCATCTTCTTCAATAAAAAAAAATACTTACCATATCATAATCATAAACATGTCTTTCATCCCCTGAAGACGTATTGCGAACTGAACCCATTATACCACCACCGCCTCCTTATTCATCTGATTTTGTGTCTCCTCTCTCTCTCTCTCTCTCTCTCTCTCTCTCTCCCTGATTATTCTGTAGTCAAGGTTGAGAGCGAATTAGAAACCTAACAACGTTAATCCGACCCATGACATTATAGCAATCGTGTTTGTTCACAGGTCTACTAAGAACCCTAATTTAGATTTATATGTATATCAGGATGAAGATTCGGCCTGTGATTAGAAGGTCAGGTCGAGGAATTGGGCTAAGGCAACAGGTGAAGGTGGTGGGAAGGTCAATGATAAATTTTGGGTTAGGGAAGAACATGATGCTTTCAAGCGAGTGGATGAAGTAGAGGCCAGATGTATATGTGATTCTTAACATCTACGATGCTTATATTCATCAATTTGATCTTTCATCTGATTCCCAATTTACCATCAATCACTTCAACTGTGTTGGTAAAAAATAGGCATCTCTCATATCCCCCGTCCAACATGAATGGATAGGGTAAGGAATAAATTGACAACTCTTAAGCCCATATATATATATATATATATATATATATATATATATATATATATATATATATATATATATATATATATATATATATATATATATATATATACCCCATATAGAGTCCGTTTCAAGGAAGAACCAATATTTTCCTAGGAACCATAGGAACTTTTTGACTGAAATTTTTTTTTCAAAAAACAAAGACATAATACATCTAGTCGCTTATATTTAAGACTTTTTATCAAAAAAAATTTGAAAAATAATATGTATACACGAAATGTGCATATATACATTTTTTTCGCACATGTGTATATGATCACGTTTCGTGCATATGTGCACATTTCGTGTATATATATTATTTTTTCAATTTTCTTTACAAAAGGTCTTAAATATATGCGATTAGGTGTATTATGTAATTTTTTTTGAAAAAAAATTTTCAGTAAAAAAGTTCCTACGGTTCCTAGGAAAATATTGGTTCCCATTTGATATTTAGTATATATATATATATATATATATATATATATATATATATATATATATATATATATATATATATATATATATATATATATATATATATATATATATATATATATATATATATATATATATATATATATATATATATACTAAAGATCAAATGGGAATCATTATTTTTCTAGGAATCTAGGAACGAATTCTTAGCCACTAGATCAAAAATTTGGATGGTGGATATGGAAGGTAGCATAAAAGATGACATGGCCGGTCACCAAGTATTAGGCCAATCCCTAATAATCCTCTCTCTCTCTCTCTCTCTCTCTCTCTCTCTCTCTCTCTCGTATCCCTTACCATATCAATCGCAGCTCTCTCTCTCTCTTGTATCCCTCACCATACCAATCGCCGGTTAGGGTTTTGTGCCATATTCCTAATAATCCCTAATAATCCACTCTCTTAAATATTGGCAATCCCTAATAATCCTCTCTCTCTCTCTCTCTCTCTCTCTCTCTTACCATATCAGTCGCAGCTCTCTCTCTCTCTCTTGTATCCCTCACCATACCAATCGCCGGTTAGGGTTTTGTGCCATATTCCAAGGCGGCAAGACGACGCAAAGCGCTGTTAAGCATCTCCTCTTTCTCCGGCGGCAGCTCAGCCGTTTTTCCACCGAGCGTAATCACCTTCTCCTCCAGATCCGCTAGCCGTTTCATGAAGTTCAGGTACTCCGTCCTCGAAATCGTTATCTTTTTCTTCTCCTCCTGTTCCAACGTTTTCTTATTTTTAACGATATCATCGTCCAAAAATCCAGTTGAGTACAGAGTCGCGTTTCGTTAGCTTTCGGTTGCCTTAATGGAGCTTTCGTTTCATCAAGTTCAGATACTCCCTCACGAAGAAGATCTGAGGTTTGTGTGTTAAAAGTCGAATTTTCATAAGAGCGTCATGGAGGGTTTAAAGTTTCTCGTCAAAACGAATAAGGGGCGGTTTGCTTGCTTCTGCTTCGTATTGAGTTTTCCCTCACTTTTCCTCTAAAGATTTCTGCCAAAACAAATTCGGTATTAATCTCAATCTTTATTCGTGATGCTTTTCATTATTTTATTTTATTTATGGATTCTTGGAGTAAATTGTTGTTTAAGAAACCACATTTTAAAAATTTTAATTGGAAGAGGAAAGCGTGGCAGTGTATTATAGAACACATATTCTAGATTCGTTCCTAATTTAACCACACATTTTTTGTTTTTGTTTTTATTTCAAGCTTTTTTAATTATTTAGCAAGTACATACCCCAAACGAGACTCATCCAAACCACCAATTATTTTAATAATATCTATAAGTTAGTTAGTGTAAAATAGCACCTGTTCATCCATCTCAAAACAAAACTTTTTGGGGAAATTTATGTAGCCTAAAGAATCAGACCACATGGGATTTTCATGCAATTTGGGTCTATGGCATAAAAGGCCCTCACACTATGCCATATAAATTTAGAGGAAGTTATACTATATATGGTTAATTATGTTAAAATGTTTGGTACTCTCTTCATATGTGCATAGATATATGTGTCTATGTGCATATGTGTATATGTTCGTTAAAATGTGAATACACGGGGATAATTAAATGTGTATTTATTCATATGTGTATATGCATGTATGTATTAATACGCATGTGCATATGTGTATTAATAAATCATATTATATGCATATGTATATCAATTTGTTCATATACACACATGTGGCTATTTATATATATGCATAATTAGATGTGCATTTGTTCATATGTGTATATACATGTAGGTATTTATTGTAATATTTTGGAATATACATTTATATTAATTTTTGTTAATGTTTTTGCAGATTTTGAAGAATTTATCAATCAAACTGAAGAATTGAAAAGTGACAAACTAAAAAAATGAAGATATCATGGAATTTTGTTGTTTTTTATATTTTTTGTATGTATTGTTCATTATTTTTAGTAAATATTTATATATCGTTCAAAACAGTTGTATATTATTGTTTTTAATAAATCGATTTTTTGTTGTTTGCATTCATAATTAAAGACAATAATATGCATATATGAATTTCGAAAATATGCATATATGCACCAGCGAATATGTATATATGCACCTGCATATAAATAAATTTATGTGCATATATGCACATGCGAAAACATGCATATATGCACCTACGAAAATTTGAAAATCTGAAAATGAAAATTTGATTTATAAAAATGAAAATTGTATTTTTTTGGAATTTGAATATTCAAACCCATTAGGCTTAATTTTAGGAGATGGTTATTGTTGTTGCCAAAAATAAAAAAAAATCAGTATTAAATGAGATTTGTTACCGAAAATAGAAAAATGTCAATTGACCATCATATCCTTATTGGTATGGATGATGATCTAAGGGTCCATAATTGGTTACTAGGTTCCTAGGAAAATAATGGTTCTCTCTTGATCCGGACTCTATGTATATAGAGTTCATTTCAAGAAGGAACCAAATTTTTCCTACGAACCTAGGAACCAATTGTGATTGTTTGAAACATAAAAGGGCATGCTTGTCAATTGCTATTTTATTATTTTAGTTAATTATAATCAAATATCTAATTAAATCGTAACAGCTCCATCAATATAGGAATCTTCATTAATTTTCGTAATTATGATTGACATTACAAGTTCAATTCATCGTCATTCATCATAACGATTTCTTAACAGAGCTTCTCTTCTTCTTCTACATGAACTTCAGTAATGGCGTTCTATTGATTTTTAAATAAACCACGTATCTCTTAATTTATATATATTAACTTGTTACAATGATGATTGGTGAATCCAGTGACAATATGATGGAAGAATCAATATTGTTCAGGTATGTAATCAATTAGTTGAATTATGGATATGTGAAAACAATATCACATTTATGTTGATGTGTTCTTTTTATTCTCAGGAACGATCTTTTCAGAAATCACGATGATATCATATTCGATGACATTGATACAATTATAGAGGATGATGGATGCAGACGCGATGAAGAAAATTTAGAAGATTATTGTATTACATACTCACTTGATGATTCGAACCACATCTCATATAGTAAGTATACATACTGAATAATTCATATTATACCTAATTGTATCATGCTCACGTGTGTATATATGCATCATGCTACATGACTTCATTTACATAGATGCGTACACCGTATGTGTGTATATGTATTAACACAAATATCTCTTTATATGTATATATTCACGACAGAGTCTGTCAATAAAGGTTTTCTTATTGTTTCATACAAATGTGTATATCCACATTTTGTTTATGTGATCATTAAAACATCAAAACTTTATTCATTGTTATACCAGACGATGTTGACATTGAAGATGAGCTAAGCAGTACAGAAGTTAGATCACCAGGAAAAATTGTGTCATGGATTCCAAACGTTAAAGAAGGGGCCGAGCCTAAATTGAAACTTTGTTTCGAGACACTTGATGATGGTATTCACTTCTACAAAGAGTATGCAAAAAAGGGAGGTTGTGATCCAAGGAAGGGGTCTACCAAGAGAAAAGATGGGGTTATTACTTACAAATACCTTTTTTGTAGTAAAGAATGAACACGAGACAAGCACAAAGTTGATTCTTTAAAAGGGGAATCTATGAATAAAAAGAGAAAACTACCTAGTCAAAGACTAGATTGCCCTGTCAGAATTGGATTTAAAAATGTAAAAGGTACTGAACAATATTTTGTTGTTACATTTGAAAAAAATCACAATCATGAGTTGTACATGAAAGAGAACATTCACATGTCAAAACATTGTAGAAAACTTTGTTTTTCTGATCAACATATGATAAATGATCTCTTCACATCTAATATTGGATCAACCAAGGCACGTGGCATTTTCAGTAGACTTAAAGGTGGTTACAAAAATCAAGGTGCCATATAGGAGACAGTGATGCGAACATGGTGGTAAACCTACTGAACCAGCGAAGCAAGAACAATCCATCTTTATCGTTTCATTACATGTTGGAGAAAGATGAACTTAGGGCTCTATTTTGGGCCGATGGAATAGCAAATAGAAATTACTCTGAATTCTGTGATGTTGTATCTTTTGATGCTACATTCCGTACAAACAAGTAAGGTTAATACAATAGCATATATTTTAACTTGTATATATGGTTGTACATTTTAATTACGTTAATATTACATTTAGGTTAACATGGTTTTTGTTCCGTTTACTGGGATTGACAACCACAAATGATGTGTCACGTTTGGCGCCGGCCTTCTAGCAAGAGAGACATCAGAGTACTATATATGGTTGTTGGAAGCATTCAAGTCTTCGTTTGGGAAATAACCAAATATAGTTGTGACGGATCAGGACACAGCAATGGCGAAAGCTGTGGAGCGTGTGTTTAAGAATTCCACGCACCGTTTATGTATGTGACAAATTGGGAAGAAATTCACAGATAAGGTTTGTATTGTTTAAGTTATTTAATGTAAACCTCTATAATATATTTATAATACATCTTGGATGTTAACAGTTGAAATTATTATGTAGGTGTCTGCTAAAATAATATACGAAACGGATTTCAGAAAAAGGTTACAACGTATTATTTGGAATTAATGCATTAGTCCACATATATTTGAAGACAAATGGACAGGTGTAACGCCAAGACACTCTTTTTATGTAAATATAATAAAAAGGGTAAAATGGTCATTTTACCTTGGAAGGGTAATTTGGTCTTTTGGATAGAAAAGAATTTAGTTTGAAATAATATTTTGAGTTTTGGACTTAAAATGTTATAAAAACTGATTTTTGGTCATTTTACCACAAAAGGGTAATTTGGTCATTTGACCATGTGAAGGACCAATTCCGTAAAAATATTGTTGGTTGTGGCAAAAATGTAAGAAATGAAAGTTTTATTGTCATAAAACTTGATTGTTGTGGTCAAAGTTCAAGAAAATGAACTTTAGGACTAAAAATGTAAAAATTGGATGTATAAATAATAGAGTTGACTCTCTCTTTGACTAGCCATTTGTGCAGCAACGGGAGGAGCAAGGAAGATGCGATTTCTGCAGGAAATCATGGAATTGAAGTAAGGAATTGGAATCATAGCTTGGAATTGGTGATTCCTATGTTAATCAAGGTTAGTAAACTTGATTTTAACCAAGTTCTTGAAGTGTTCTTGATTTGGTTTTATAGAAACTGAAATCTGCAAATTTCAGTTATGATATATGGTTGAAAGTAGCTTAATACTTCCAATAAGTCATGCTAAAAGGACTTAATTCAAGAAAAATGGAAGTAGGTTGTTATTGTTGATGAATTGGGGTTTTGGCTCAAGAACCCTAATTCTTGTATTTGATTGATTGAGGTTGTTTCTTTGGATTAAAACCTTGTATTAATGAAGGGTTTTAGCCTAGAAATAAACCCCATGTGATTAAGAACTGGATTAAGGACTTAATGGGCCAAAACTGCGTGCTACAGTGCACAAATCGCGACTGATCAGGAGTCTGCCCAGGCGCCAGGCGCAGTGCGCCCAGGACCAGGGCGGGGTGCGCCCGGGCGCAGTACGCCCAGCCCCTGGCGCGGTGCGCCTCCTGACAGGGTACTTCAGAATCGCTAACTTTCGTTTGGCTTGTCCGTTTTACCTCAAATTTGAACCGTAGGCTCGATATGGTCTGAAAAGTTTGGGAAAATTTTTATATTGAGTTTTTGACCCCTCGGGGGCACTGTAGATCGATTCGAATGCCTCGGTGAATAGTAAAATTCATAAAAAGTTAGTAAACGGAAAGTTTATTAACTAGGCATTGTTTATAATGATAATGTATTGAACTCTATTGTATTAGAGTTAATTGGAATGGTTATTAACCTATTATCATTTGGTATATAAATGAATATATAGGTATGGGACAAAATGGTTGTGGTGCACGCAAAGGCAAGAAACAACCGGAATGTAAATGCAGCTAGCATCCAGGTGAGTAATCTCACTGATATCATATATTATATATGATGGTTGAATTGTTACAGGTTGAAACTGATTTGTGGGACGAAATTGATGGTTCAAAGATACATTCGAAAAGACAAGACCAGATAAGCCGTGAGTCTAATATAGACAAGAACGGAACTGTGAGTCAATAATAATGACAAGACAAGACCAGATAAGCCGTGAGTCTAATATAGACAAGAACGGAACTGTGAGTCAGTCAATATTGACAAGACCAGATAAGCCGTGAGTCTTTAATAGACAAGAACGGAACTGTGAGTCGAGCCCATATAAGACAAGACCGGATAAGCCGTGAGTCTAGGCAACAGCGGGCTAACCCGTGAGCCATGGTTTATTTTGATGATTCAAACTTATATAGACAAGACCGGATAAACCGTGAGTCTAGGCAACAGCGGGCTAACCCGTGAGCCAAGGCAACAGCGGGCTAACCCGTGAGCCATAATTGATCGTGAAAGAAACTGTTAATAGATGGTGCGGCCACTTGTGGCTATGATATTGGATGTTATATCCAAACGGTGCGGCCTATATGGCTATGATATTCTGGTGCGGCCTTCGGGCTATGATAAACTGTTGCGGCCCTCGGGCTACGATTCATACGCTGGAAATGTTTTGGTACGGCTTGTATAGCCATGACAAATGATACGACTTATATAGTCATGATATATGGTATACTCAGGTATGACGAAGAAAGATGGGACAGAAATGATACAGAAATGATTTGAAAGGTATGCAAATAACAGACTGGATGTGATGAAGTGTACAATAATCTGATGTGATTTGAAAATCACATGATCTCACGATTAGGCCGGTAAGGCTATGCAGTAGGATATGAAATCCTAAGATACATATGGTCAGCCAGTAAGGCTAGGATTTTGGATTCGATATCCAGACAGTTTTATGATTGTATTTTGATACATGTTATTTGCAGATACGATTACTCACTGAGCTTTGTAGCTCATACCGTTTGTTAAATGTCCCTGCAGGTTAGCAATACCCTGATAAGGGTAAGGATAAAGTCCGTGACTCAAGAAGTGGACTTGTAGATGCTGTTAGTAGCAGCCCGGCTTCAAAGGAGATATGGGTATTATATACTCTCCTTGATACGCTTGTACCCGATTTTATTAAAAATATACCCCTTTGTACTGGTTTTAAGTACTGAAACCTTTAATTTAAATGAAAAATTTTCAGGGGTGTTTTGTTTTAAAAGCCGGGTGTTACAACAGGGTTGATAAAAGAGTTTCAACTACAGGACAACAAATGGTTAAAAGAAATGTACAACATGAAAGAGCGTTGGATACTTGCGTATTTTCAAAATACCCCCTTGATTGGTTTGATGCGCACGACATCAAGATCAGAGAGTGAAAATTTCTTTTTCCAAGGTTTCATGTCAAGGAAGTCAAATTTGTTGATGTTTATGTGTAAGTTTGATGCAGCAATGGATAAACAGAGAAACATACAATCAAACACAGAGTTTACATCTATGTCAAAAATACCTGGACTTACCTCTAGAAGCACAAGCAGTGGATTTTTATACTCATAAAATATTTTACATATTCCAAAGGGAAATAGAAGACTCTATATGGACATGCTCACCGAGTTCTTGTATTTCTATTGAACAGTATGAATCATACATAGTTTTGGAACAACTAATGCCAAAAAAAGGATCAAAATAAAAGCTTGTTTTTTAATGCATCATCTAAGGAGTTTTTGAGTGATAATGATGGGGAATGGCGATATCAAGTCAGAATTTTAATTTAATTAACAACAAATTAAATGTATCTAGTAATGTGGATTTTTATAATCATCTGTTGATGTCAGGTTAAAGTTTACAAAGACGGAGAGACCTTTGAATGTTGTTGCATGCTGTTTGAACATTATGGAGTCTTATGAAGGCATATTTTGTGTATTATGAAAAAAACATTCATGAAGACCATACCTTGCAAACATTTAATCTCGCGATGGCAGAAAGGCATCATACATATGAAGGATCTAGAGAAAAGCACATATTTTGGTGAGATTAGTCGTGGGGAATACACAAAGGTGCAGGATGCTTATTCTATAGTTCGCGAGTGTATAGACATGGTTGCACATGATAAGGATGCAATAATCAAATTAATAGAGTGGCAAAAAGTGATCAAAAGGAAAATACAAGACAACCCACCTGCAAGAGACACACGTTCAAGAACTGAAATAATGGAGGCAGCAATTGGAGTGTCTAAACCTGCTGAAATTTCAATACGTAATCCGGAAAACATATACAACAAAGGTAGTGGGACTGGAAAGCGGATAAAAAGCAAAAGAGAAATTGCAATGATCAACGCGGAAAAGGATTGGAGAACGTATACATTTTGTAATAAGAAGATTGCACCGAACGAAAAGCACGACAGAAGGAATTGTCCAGAAAGAAAGGATTCGGCGAAAATGAAATCAGTAGCAAAGATATAGTTCATTTAATTTTCATAAGGATTTCTTATAGTATTGTTTTACGTTAATTGTTTTGGTTTTTTACTATTTCAAAAATGAATAAACGATTTGATTATTTTTTAGTTAAAGTTTTTACGTTTATTTTCATATTCATGGTGTATAGAGATGTGTGCGACTAACAAAACATTTGTTTAATCATACAAAAGTAGGTGTATATGCATATAGTCATTCACGAAAATGCAGATTGAAACAAAAAGTATGTGTATGTGCATGTATATTTACATCCGTGCATATACGCACGTATGCACATATGCACACATTCATCTGATTTGATGTGTATGTCTGTGTACACATGCGCATTATGTCAACATATGCACGTATGCACATATTAATAAATTGTTTTATGTGTATGTGTGAGTGCACATCCGTATGATATGCACATATGCACTTATTAACATTTTTTATATTGTATGTGTGTAGGATGTATATATAATCTGTTTGAAGTGTACGTGTGAGTGCATCTGTGGTCCTAATACACATTATGTGAACATACGCACGTATGCACATATTAATAAATTGTTTTATGTGTATGTGTGAGTGCACATCCGTATGATCTGCACATATGCACTTATCAACATTTTTAAGTTGTATGTGTGTAGGATGTATATATAATCAGTTGTTTTATGTCTATGTGTGATTGCACATGCGTATTATGACAACATATGCACATCTGCACGTTTTTGGCTTGTTTTATGTGTATGTGTCTTTGCACATGCGTTTTTTGTTTGTTTTATATGTATGTGTATGTGTCTGTGCATATGCACATATATATTTGTTTTATGTGTATGGTTGTGTGCGTATGTGCAGGTGTAGATTTGTATGTGCATATGGGTATTAAGTGAACTTATGCACATACGTACATTTTAATTCATTTTACTAGTATGCACATGCGCATTAGGTGCACATATTCTCATCTACAATAAGCAAATCATAACCTAAAATTCAATCAAAAAACCATGATCAAAAAACATTATACCGAAAAGAAATTCTAACATTCAAGCATACCAAACCTATTATCCAGATAAACAAACATTTATGTCTTTCAAAACTATCTTAACCATCAAAAAAAGATATTCCATATCACTACTAAATTCCAAACCTCTCTTCCTTCCTTTTGTAAGCTTCCATCAATATTTTCTTCCTTTCTTTAACTAGTAATCTAGCAAATGTTTCTGATTCATTGAACACCAAATCTACATGTATGTTCAAACTGCTTAACAAGATCTTTGTTGCATATTTCTTTCTCAGCTTACGAATTTGACGCGACTGCTCCTCCGACTCAACTAGCAATCCGCTGTCATATTTGCTAATAGGCCCACCCTTGTACGTCTCCATATGTCTCATCAAAAAAACCCCTCCATCTATGTCTGTTCCATTTGTCTGCCATTTCAATTTTGCAAACTTGACATCTTCTTTCCGAATTGATTCCGCAGCTTTGTGTTTCAGCTCAACCAGTAAATTTGAAAACTACAAAGCCTGTGATATTACAAAAATAACAATTATTTTGATTCACTAATATCAAGTTAATAGTGTAAGTGGGTGAATTTAATAACTAACCAGTCTTCTAGGTACATTAAGGTAAAGGGACTCCGGGAAATCCTTTGTACTATTGATCAAAGTAATTGATATTCGCTTGATATCAAATACAATAAGATAGTAACGTTGACCTTGGTATATTGGGAGGAACACCTGCAGCACAAACTCCAAACAAACAACACATTAGAAAAAGCCTGAATGTGACTATCTGCACTAATATGAGACATTGACACTAAGTATAAGTACATTGTATGAACATGTGTACAGTAGTTGTGTGTAAAATGCAGTTGATGGATAACTAAAATAAGCATATTAAATCATATGTTATATGTATGTATTATTAACTACATGAAGTGAATTTTTCTGTTGTGTTTATGTGAAAGTGTATATATACATTATATGGATAGTACATATGTGTTAGTACAATATATGGGAACATTCTATAATAATAATACGACCTATGTTACATACATGTAAATCTCAGCACATGACACAAACTATTATGATGTTATTTAGGTGAATGTGGATAAGTAATGTAGTATGTGTCTACATACGGTATGTATGTCCATGTACACCAAATGTACGTATGTACAGATATTGTGTTAGTAGTATATGTGTATATGTAGATTTCAAGTGCATATGAACAACACATTTGAATGTGTATATGTAGATGTTATGCATCTATGAACAGTAGATGTGTGAACGTACACTAGATGAACGTATGCACATATGATATGTAAGCAATATATATGTCTATACATATTTCTAGACAGAATCATATACTTAGCATTGACATTCTGTTATGATTATAAGTTATTAAACTCACATATGTGCATATATACACTTACATTTACAATAAATCTGGACAAAAATAATGTACATGTACATATACAAAAGAATGTAATTGTATGCAGGTATGTTTTTAAACTTACATATGTGCATGTACACACTTTACACTATAAATATACACATGCGTATTATACATTTGTAATTACATGTGTACACCATATTACTGTGGGTTCACTTACCAGATCAAAATACTATATTTAACTAAATATTATTGTATTTAAAATGTACATTACATTTATAAATAACATAATCAACTGTGTGCATTTTATTACAATTAAACAGTAAACTTACCAACTCAACATTCTTCCATTTGTCTTTTCCTTTAATTGTCTTCATGAATTCTTAACATATGATGCAAATCAATGATACGAGTCATTCAAATTCACCATAAAATCTCCCAGATCAGTATTATCCTGTAACATAAACATATTCCTTAGTTAGCATACTAATTTGTCCATGTCCATTTAGTAAATAATTGTGATTACTAATATCACTACCATATTTATAACATTCAAAAAAAATCTTGCTGGCACAGATTTCTTCCTTATCCCTTCTTCGTGATTCATCACCATACACCATGAATTGACCGCGTATACATCCACAGCAACATCTGGCAAAAAAGTCTCCATGTTTACTCTTTTAGCATAATTGCCATTCTTATCTTCAAATAATGAAAACCTGACAGCCAAAAAATGATACAATCATAAGTATAACAATTTACAAATTATATTACTATATGTACAACACTTACTCAGGATCACCGGCCAGTTGAAACAACCACTCTGATACAATAACCTCAATCGAATTTACAAAATCTAAGACTACAAACAAATATGGAGATAGTTTATACTGCAAAGGCTTCCTAAGTCTTTTACTCAATGGGATCTCATACATTGGATCATCAACCTCGTTGTCATGGTTTACAAGATTTAGAAAAATAATTATTTTCTGTTTCTTTGATAATCCAATATAATCAGGATTCCTATGTTGATGACTTAGGCATTTAGAAAAATAATTATTTTCTGTTTCTTCCACTACCTGTAGCATGTAAGTGGAGATTGGAGAATCAAACAAATCTTTGTGTTTGTCATGTGATGGAGTCCCACTGATCTTGAACGATATGGTTTTGGTTGGGGTTTTCATCACTCCTTCAACAAAATCTTCTTTATTACCCTGAACAGAATCATGTGCAACACCTTTGTCTTTTGGGATGTTTACAGCCTCTGAGAAAGTCGGGTCGATATTATCCAAACCCACGGTTATGTCATCCTCACCCAATCCCATTGAGCCATCCACCTGTGGTTCCATTGAACAGTTGTTTGTCTCATCTCCATATTTCCCAGTTGATAACACACTTCTGTTATCCTCATGTGCATTCATCCCATTATCTGCTTTCACTCCTTCTCCACCAAATAGTCGATCGAAATCTGCTTTAGCAAACAACAATTGTTTGTTGGTTGGCTCTTTTACAAGTAGACTTTCAAGCTTTAGTGACAAAACCTGCTTATAGCGATTGATTCTTGAAATTCGTAAGCTTATATCAAGAATATCTTCCTATCAATATCAAAAAGCAATTTAAACGATCAGTTAAAATAGAACATGTAATTTATTTGTAAACTGACAATAAAATGTTATAAAAATACCTGAACCGTCTTATTAACAAAAGGTTCTGGTTCCTGCTTCTCCAACTGACCACCTGTAAAATTCCCGAATCCACCATTGTTCAACTTGTATAATTCCCTCTTCTTCACATCATCATAATCCCAGTTCCCAATTGCAGGTAATGTTCTTGGAACACTGTCGTTCGGTATTCTTATATTATGCAAATATGTCAACTGCATTAGAAAATATATATAGTTATTGGTATAACAAAATAAATATCAAAACACACAATATTTTATTATGTAAAAAACTTACCAGTAAAAATGTAATCGGACCGCAGAAATGATGTTTCTTTGAGTACGGTATCCATTTCCTTTTCGAACCTCTAACTGCATCCAACACGTATCCACACCAATCTAATTTGCTTATATCCTTTACCCCAGCAACCTTATTCACAATTTGCTTCATTATGTATCCGGTTTTGTAAGCTTTGCATACACAACTATTGAATAGAGCTACAAAGTTCAACCTGAATAATATCCCATCATTATCTGATTCCTGTATCCTTTTTACCAGTTCACACCTTGATACATCCTGCTTAGCAAATTGAGCCTTCCAAGCAGTAACAATCTCATTGGTGTCATCAACATTTTCAGCATCTTCAATATCCGTACCACCATTTGGTATACCCAAAATATCATGAACTAAATTTTTTGTCAATTGGATGTCCCCTTTACCAGTTCTGATAACCAGCTCATTGTCGTCTAAATTAGCAACTACATAATGACCTAGCTTAGCAGAACTGACCCCTAGTTTCATGTTTAAAAATGATCTAAACCCAATCTCTCTTACAGCTTCTTGTTGATCTTCAGACAAATATCGAACAGCTTCAATCATTGACGAATGGGAAGTCTTTATTCGTAAACCATAAGGTCTGTTGAATCCACCACTGGAAGGAGATTTCGATATCTTTTTTTTTTGCTTCTACACCTCTTAGACGATGATTTTACGGAAGATCTTAGCCGTTTTGCTGGTGTGATCGCAATGATAGGTCCTTTCTTTGATTTCTTAACCTTCCCTTTATCCATAACCTTTGCTTCTGTCAATTTCCTTTTACTACTCCTTGTTCTATATGAAGATATATCAGAAAGTCTAATAAGGTTAGGTGGGGGAGTCACAGCTTCTTCGTCACCTGTTACAAAAATATACATTAAATCAAGGTTGTAGAAGTCGCTAGGCGGTAGGCGGGCGGTCGACTGGGGCCTAGGACTAGTCGGTCTAGGCGAGAACTAGTCGGCGCCTAGGCGGGGAGTATTACTTGTAACAAAATTTATTTTTTTAAATTTAGATATTACCTATATCCCTAAAAAACGATTAAATAAATATAAAAATTTGCAAATCAAAGTATTTAAATATGTAAGTCATCAAACATCAGAATGTTTAGACTCATTAATGACATTTTTTTATCATTTTAATCATCGATAATTGTAACTTAGCCACCGATTATCATAATTAATAACATTTTCTAAATTTAAATTTTAAAAATTTAAAAATTTGATTTTTTGAGAATTTGATAATTTTTGAAAATTTTTAAAATTTGAATTTTTTTGAAAATTTTGAAATTTTGAAATTTGAAAAATTGAAAATTTTGCCGCCTAAACCCGCCCAGACCCGCCTAAACCCGATTTTGACCGCCGTTGACCAAATCCGCCTAGCTTTACCTCCTACCACTAATCGTAGGCGGAACCTGCCCGCCTAGCGCCTAGGCGCCGCCTAGGCCGACTTGTACAACACTGCATTAAATATGTATTACTATAACACGTATATAAATTTTTAATTCTATGTGTTCATTAACATGCAGACCATTTTTAATTACATATGTTCATTAACATGCACGTCAGTTTGTATATGTAAATATGTTCATTAATTACATATATTCATTAAGATACATACAATTGTGCATATGTATATTTTTTTAAATGTTTATATGTACAAAAACAAAATACAGGCGTGCATATTTACATATCAAAACTAAGAGTTTTACTTTTATTTTATATATGCATATGTACATATCACAATACAGGGGTGCATATCTGCATGCGCTCATAAACTTGCAGGCAAATGTGCATATGTACATATTTTTATATATGAATATATACAAATCACAATACAGGGGTACATATGTACACATAAAAACTAAGTGTTTTACATTTTTATATAGGCATATCTACATATAACAAAATAGTACATACGCGTATCTCCATATGTACATTAACATGCAGGACAATGTGCATATATACATGTGTTCTTAAATTACATATATTCATTAACATGCAGTCCAATGTGATTATGTACATTTTCTTATATATGCTTATGTACAAATCACATAACAAGAGAGCATATCTACATAACAAAAGTAAGTGTTGTACATTTCTTTATATGAAATTAATCAACAAATGTATATATGCACATTGTGCTGCAAGTTAATGAACATATGGATATACGCACCCTGTCTTCTGTATATGTACAGATCACAATACAGGGGTGAAGATGTACATACCAAATCTAAGTGATATACATTTTTTATATATGCAAATGTACATATCACAAAACAGGGGTGCATATATCCATATGTACATTAACATGCAGTCGAATGTGCATATATACATGTGTTCTTTAATTACATGTATTCATTACCATGCAAGGCAAATGTGCATATGTACATTTTCTTATATATGCATGTGTACATATAAAATTTTAAGGGTGCATAACTACATAACAAAAGCAACTGTTCTACATTTTTTTATATATGAATATGTACATATCACAAGGCATGTGCATAACACATTTCACATGAACATATGTTTAAACATAAGGATGAATAAATTCTATACCTTGAATTTCAGTAATATTATTATTTCATCTTGGTTGTTTTGTTCATCGGTGTCATCTTCAGCCTCAATATCTTCATCATTATCATTGTCTAGTAACACAGGTTCATGTTGAACATCTACGCCTTCATCAATATCGTTAGCTTGATCTTCAATTTCGAATTCAGGAGCTTGAACATCGTCTTCAATGACTACTGGATCATTTTGAAGATTTGCAAATTTTCTCAAAGCCTTCTTACGCTGCCTTTCACTCCTTCTCACATACATTGCAAAAAATAAACATTATATAAAGGAAAACAAAAACAACCTAAAATCATACGTATGATATACCTCTGTTCACCATTGTGAGTGTTTTTTTTATCTCAGATGCCTGTAAAATACAAACCCACACAAAACATCAACATTTGCTTAATCGAAAAAAATCAATGATTTAAGGTTGCGATTGCGGAATGAAAAACCCGTTTTAGTGTTTTATCCAACTAAACATATTGAACTCGTTTTAAAAAAAACAAGATACAACTACTTTCAAAACACACACACGAAAATATAAAACACAAGTGTATATTTCAATTAAAAAAACATATCTAGGGTTACGATTAAGAACCGGAAAACGAAATACAAGTCTTACAGAAAGATAAACCTTGAACTCGTTTTCAAAATCACCCTAAAAAAGACATTTGCGAGTTCAAAATATGAATAAAAAAGGTAGATGACTCCTACATTGCAATAAACGGAAAAACAAATTCACCTTTGAATCAACTTCGTCTTCAGAAACCCACACAAAACATCAACTTTTGCTTAATCGATAAAATCAATGATTTAGGGTTGCGATTGCGGAATGAAAAACCCTTTTCAGTGTTTTATCCGACTAAACAAATTGAACTCGTTTTTAAATAAACAATATACAAACTATTTTCAAAACACACACACAAGAATATATAAAACACAGGTGTATATTTCAATTAAAAAAACATAATTAGGGTTACGATTAAGAACCGGAAAACGAAATACAAGTCTTACAGAAAGATAAACCTTGAACTCGTTTTGTGAATCACACGAAAAAACACATTTGCGAGTTCAAAATATGAATAAAAAAGGTAGATGACTGCTGCATTGCAATAAACGAAAAAACAATTTCACCTTTGAATCACCTTCGTCTTCAGAAAGCTTTGAGACGAAGCAGCTTGGTTGGAACGGAACCCAATTTTTATGCTCGATAATTATGGCAATGATTCTTCAGCTGAAAGCGCTTGATATACGTAGCAGATTTCACGGGATATAATATAAAAGGTGACAGGATCGCTTTAGTCAAAGACCAATTTACCCTCAATCGCCTAATCTCAATCGGGTAAAATAGAAGCTAGTTTCAATTAATTACTGAAATGCCACCATCCATCTCAACCATAGATATTTTTGATCTAATGGCTATTAAATGGTTCCTAGGAAAAATTAGGTTCCCATTTGATATTTACTATATATATATATATATATATATATATATATATATATATATATATATATATATATATATATATATATATATATATATATATATATATATATATATATATATATATATATATATATATATATATATATATATAAACAGAGCACTTTAGTGCCATGTGGCATCTTTTTAAGACCTTTATTCCACATAGCACTCTAAGGTTAATTCAATCTAAATTCAAAATAAATCATAATAAATTAGGTTTTTTTTGGTCAAATAACAAAGTTATTTTAATATTGTTGTTTCAAAATAATCGTCAAGATGAATTCGAAAAAGGATCAAACTTAAAATGTGGATAAGTTTTCGTTTGAAAATTAGTGATTAGTAATGTATGATTTGTTTAAAAGTTATTCATGAAAATATCAAAGATGGAACGCTAAAGAATATCGTTTTCTTTTTCTTTTAAAAAGATCATGCATATTTCAAATGTTATTCAAAAAATTATTCATAGTAAAATGCGTTTTAAAAAACAATATTTGAAAAGAATGTACTTTTAAAAAATAAATCTTAAAATTTGAACATTAAAAAGAGTTTGTTAACTATTATTGTGAAAATGGTTTAACCTATTTTTGTTTTGTTTTTTATATTTACTGGTTTCTTCGTCAGAAATGTTATAAGTAAATTTTTTAAAATGATGTAAAATCAGGCGAACATATACTTATTATTTTAGGTTTATGTTGAAATTAAAATAATAAGTGTGTGTTGATCTTATTTTCTATTATGTTTTATGAAATTATGTATTATAAAGATTACTTATAAACATGATTTTCAAATAGAAAATTAAAAACATAATGTTTTTGTTGTCAAAATTCATCAAATTTGTGAAGCTAATATATGTCAAAATTTCTTACCAAATGTTTCATAAATTGCTCACATAATTTATTTATTAAATTGAGTATCAGGTTAATAAAATTTTAAGAGCGTGTTTGGTTTGCCGATTGCAAAAGAATTTAGAAGAAGTGAAATCTAAACTCCAAGGAATATTGTGTTCGGTCAACAAAATCAAAGAAATTAAAATTCTTTTAATTCCATAAAATTTTGTGTTTTAATAATTTGCTTGTCTTAAGCAGACTAGGGGCTAATGTTTCAATCATTTTAAGGCCTTTATTCTATATGGCGCTATAAGTTTAATTCAATCTAAATTCAAAATAAATCCCAATAAATCAGGTTTATGATTTCCGGATATCACAATCTAAATTCAAAAAACCGCTAAAAAATACATATCCTATCCTTTGTAAATTTAAATAGAATTCATCTAAATTCAAAAAATCCCTAAAATATAGGTGGATTGATTATTTCTATTAATTTTTTTAATCAAACCGTGTAACACACGGGTTTTAAACTAGTGTATATATATATATATATATATATATATATATATATATATATATATATATATATATATATATATATATATATATATATATATACACACACACACACACACACACACACACACACACACACACACACACACACACACACACACACCTAAAAATGATTACGGATGGATCGGGGCAAGCCCGAGAGCTTGGTCGTTTGGGGTAAGCACGGGGACTGTATTTGACATGATTTATACATCGAAGCATACCATAATCTGGGGAACTCACTAGGCAATGTACTTACAGTTTTATTTAAATGCTTCAGGGACTCACGGTGATGTTGGGAAGGGCACAACGTGACTACATGGCTTCAACATCCGCTTTTTATGACTTCCGCTGTTATTTCCTTTTATGTTTATGACTAGATTTGTGAAACCTAAATGAATGTTTTATGAATGAATGGTTGGGAACTTAATGTTTATTTATATAATTAAAGAAAATTGTTGGCTTGAATTTTGGGACATTACACACACATACATTTTCATTCTTTCCAACATACAATAATTTACATACAATAATTATTTACATCATTAAAACTATATATTTTCATCAATTCCGAAACACGACCTTGAAGATTTATTCTCGGGACATCTAGATCTACCATTTGCTCGCATATATACTTGATATTTTACTAGGGTGTTGCGACTTACGCATTTGGGACGTATAAATTCAGAACTCTCTAGGTTTCTCGTTAATCGCCACTTAAACACCATAAGTGTTTTAAGCATTTTTCGAAAACATTTTTTTCGACTAATGCATTTTGAGCATACAAATTCACTACCCCGGGCTTCCAAACAGTCTCCACTTAAACCTCTGCATCCGCAAGTGTTTGAAGCAGCAGCCGAAAACAAATTATTCTTAGTATGCTAACAACTTATATCATCTACATTCTACACAACAACAATAAAAAACTAGACATCAACGATAATGTGATAAATTAATAAAAAAAATACACAGACACTTCAGATTTTTGCAGGTAAGGGCTGCGGAAAACTAAAGTCGCCTACGAAAATGTACTACATATCGTCTCAACCACCTTAAAATGACACTTTTCAAACGGCCTCGATGTTTTACGTGGTACATATTTATGTAGAATAACATTGCATATAAATAATGTTAATAGACAATTAGAGAAATGCATTTTCTCCAAACTCAAATAATTAGATTATTGAGCCATTTATACACCTTACGACTTTTTCGTAGAAAATATCATTTCGCAAACTTTATGGTCTTTTTGCAGGCCACTTGGATCAAAAGCAACATCTCTTTGTGCATTAAGCGAAATTTTGCACACATCAGAGAATTTCGCAAGTCTGGAACCGCGATTCTATCTGAAATGAAGCAATCTTTTATAGACTCGATGGCATAATGTTTGGGAAAAACATTTTGTAAGAGTAGAACCCTCAAACCAAACGTCTTTCTTGATGGCATAATGTTTGGGAAAAACATTTGTAAGAGTAGAACCCTCAAACCAAACATCTTTCCAAAAGAGAGTACAATCACCTTTTCCCACCTTTCTACTGAAATAATTATTGAGATTGATGTTCCAAGATTCAAGATCATGAGTAACTTCAGTAATATAAAGCCACGTACCTAGGAGAGTTTTCTTAGCAATCGGATTACAATCTCCTTTTTTAATATTATGAATCGCTTTGATCTAATCAACCCAAAGGCTATTACGATCAATCTTTAATCTCCATAACCATTTGGCCATCAACGCAACATTTATCGAGCTAAGGCAGTTAATACCCAAGCTGCCTAAAGACTTAGGATGAATCAACACATCCCATGTAATCCAGTGTATTTTTCTTCTGTTAGAATTGCCACTCGTGAAAACCTTCTCCGAATTGCTTGCAATTAATCTATAACTTTTTTAGGAGCTCTAAAAATAGAAAAATAGTACAACGGGAGACTACTAAGAACGGACTTCACAAGTGTGAGTCTACGAGCAAAAGAGAACATATTCGCTTTCCAATTAGAGAGCCTATTATTGAATTTCTCGATAACAGGCTTCCAATGCCTAACAAGTTTTATGTTGGCTCCAATAGGGAGACCGAGATACGTACAAGGAAAGGAAGCTGGCTCACACGTAAGAATGCGAGCAAGGATATCATCCTCAACACCAACACCAAACACCTTACTCTTGTGAAGATTAACCTTGAGACAGAAAGCCATTTGAAAACATTTAAGAATGCGGTTAAGATTTATAAGATTAGATTCTGACCACTCCCCTATAAATGTAACATTGTCGGCATACATAAGATCAGAAATTGTAGGACCACCATTCGGGAGAGTGATACCATTGAAGATATGCTTCTCACAAGCTTCTTTAATAGAAACGCTAAGACGCTTCATAGCTATATCGAAAAGGAAAGAAGATGTAGGATCCCCTTGTCAAACTCCCCTCATAATGTTGAATTCCTTGGGTGGAGAGCCATTAACAAGAACCGATGCCCTAGCGGCGGACAAGAGACAATTTGATTCCAAAATTCATTTGACCCATCACCGAATCCAAGAAACTCCAATTGAGAGAATCAAAGGTTTTATCAAAATTAACCTTAAAAATGAGCATCTTTCTTTTGGATTTTTTAGCCCACGAGATTAAATCATTCAATATAAGCGGACCATCTAAAATACTCCGTCCTTCAATGTAAGCTGATTGTTTAGGGCCAATAACCTTACCCATGACTCTTTTAAGCCTGGAAGAAAAAACTTTAGACAATATCTTATACATGGAACCAATTAAGTTTACCGACGATAATCTTTCAAGAAAAGAGGATCATTACACTTTGGAATAAGATAAATAAAAGAAGAATTGCATCCCCTGTACATCATAGCTTCCTGCTCAAACTGTTTAATAAGCAAAAACATCCTCCTTAATATGCTCCCAAAAGACCTTAAAAATTTTAAAAGAAAAACCATCAGGGCTCGGAGCTTTATCACTTCCACAAGCTTTAATCGCACGCTCAACTTCATCAATAGAGAACGGGCTTTCAAGAAAATCACCATCAACAGAGGATAATTTCAAGAATTTGGAATTGATAAGATTCGGTCTCTGAATAATTGTCTCATAGAATTTATTTGTGAAAAAAAAATCAAAAACAGCCCTTTTAATTTTCATCGGATCTGTAACCCACTCTCCTTCAATATTAATCCCATTAATTCTAGTTTTTTTTCTTCTGCAATTTATGACACAGTGAAAATTTTTGGAATTTTCGTCTCCATCTACAGCCCATTTCAGCTTCCGTTTCTGTTTAAGATCTTGAGACCTTCTATTATCAATGTTGAGAAGCTTCGCCTTATACACTCTTCTTGCTTCACGCTCCGAGGAACTAAGCAGCCGTGATTCAGCAATCTTTTCAAAGTTATCAATCTGGACAGCCACATTATCATATTCCCTATTTTCAACAGAGTTCACATTACTGCGCCAAGATTTAATAACACCCTTTAGAGACTTTAACACTATCAATAAATTTATGTCTGGATTATCAGAAATCAAAGAAGAGCACCAGTTCTGAGTCACAAGATCTTTGAAACCATCAACGGCAAGCCAGCTGTTAAAAACAAAAAGGGGTAGGGCCATAATCAAAATAATCCGCCAAGAGAACCATAGGGCAGTGGTTCGAATGCAATCTTGGAAGGACTAAAGCCGAAGCGTTGACCCACAAAGCTAAAAAAATTGTTACAAGCTAGAAATCTATCAATTTTGCTTAACTTTTTACCGTCAGGGCTCATCCATGTAAACCTCCTATATTAAAGACACCAAGCCCACTGAGCACACACAGCAGCCCACTGATTCACCACAGCCCATTTATGATGATTCAGTATCTAATCATACCTAGAATAGTTCCTTTAATTGCTCCTGTAAATACGATTCATTCCAACATTGTACTTGCCAATATAAGGCACATTGACGTGTAAATGAGAATGCACAGCAAAACCTTACATGGTATCAGAGCTTCAAACAGCTCCTTTGAGTTTTCCGATCCAACCCTTTTTCTTCTCCGATTACATTGGCAGCCATTGTTGAATTTACAGCCCACACTCACTTTCCTATCAAACTTACCTCAAACAATTTCCCTGTTTGGAGAAAACAGGTTATCGCTACCCTAATTGGCTTGGGTCTAGACAGCTATGTCGATGGCTCAATTGAAGCTCCACCAAAACTACTACCCTCAGATGTAACAAAACCTAATCCAGTGTATCTCCCCTGGTACCGCCAAGACCAGATCCTCCTTGGAGCTCTCCTTGGAAGCTGTTCTGACACTATTCAGCCAATTGTTTCTTCAGCAGAGACCTCTCGTCAAGCGTTCAAACGCCTGACCGAAAGCTATGCAAGTGTTTCCAGGTCCCGTATAATCTATTTGAAATCAAGACTTGCCAATAACCCCAAAGGTACAAGATCTGTCGCTGAATTTCTTCATGACATGAAAACTATTGCCGATGAATTGGCCCTCGCACAAAGCCATATCGATGAAGAAGATCTTATTGTTCACATATTAGGGCAACTGGGAGATGATTACACTCACATCTCTTCTGCCTTAAAAATCCAAGATACCCCGATTACATTCCCTGATCTATTTGACAAATTGGTGGATCATGAAAGATCTTTAAAAGAAACCCAACCGACACCTCTTATTGCCACAGTCAACAACACACAACAATACCCCAATCGTTATCCATCCAAGACCGGCAATGACAACCGAAACTCAACCAGGTACAACAATTCTAGTGCAAGACCAAATCGATTTCAAGGGCAAAACAGTGGAAACTAGAACACTCAGCGTGGTAATCGAAACACTTCTTACTGTCAATACTGTCATATTCCGGGTCACGACACTAAAGATTGCAGGAAGTTGGCGCGTTTTCTCAAGGAGAACAACATCACTCTGTCCATGCACTTGCCAACAAACCCCACTGTTAACACCTCTTCGGCTCAACCGACATCAACACCACCATGGATGTTTGACACCGGTGCATCTCACCATGTGGCACATACCCTGCATCATTTCATACCCTATCAGAATATGGAGGGCCAGATGAAATTTTGTTAGGAAATGGTAAAAGTCTTCCTATATCTCACACTGGTCACACCACTCTTCCTACTCAATCTCGTCCTTTAAACCTACAAAATGTTTTATTTGTTCCTCAATTACGTAACAATCTTAATTCTGTTGCTAAACTCTGCAAATCTAACCGAGTTTCTGTGGAATTCTTTCCTTTTTATTTCTTGGTTAAGGACTTAAACACGGGGGCGCCTCTAATGCGGGGAGTGAACATCAATGATATTTATTATGCTGCAATACGCTCGCTTCGCAGCCTTCCTTAAATTAACTCTATCGCTACTTCAACCGGGTCACTTCTGTCTTGGCATCACAAACTTGGTCATTCTTCGCTCAAAGTTCTCAAATTGTTGCTTAGAAATTTAGGACTTAATTACAATAAAATGTCAGCTGTTCGTTTTCACTATGATGCTTGTTCTATTAATAAAAGCCATAAAATGCCTTTTGGTGCAAATTCTTTTCAAGTGTCAAGACCATTAGAACTTTTATATTCTGATGTTTGGGGCCCAGTTCAAACATCAACTGATGGTTACATCTACTATGTTACATTCATTGACTTCTACTCCAAATACATTTGGTTATACCCTATGCAACGGAAATCTGATGTCTCTATTTTGTTTCCACAATTCAAAACCTTGGTTGAAAAATACTACAATACTCTAGTTGTTTCTTTATTCACAGACAACGGTGGTGAATTTATTGGTCTCACTTCCTACCTTAAAACACATGGCATTTCTCATTTTACATCTCCTCCACATACTCCGGAACAAAATGGAGTCGTTGAGAGACGTCACAGACACATTGTTGAAACAGGTCTCTCACTGCTTCACCATGCTCAACTACCACTTACATTCTGGTCTTATGCTTTCCAGACTGCAGTCCATCCAATTAATCGCCTTCCCACACCTCTCCTCGATCTTAAAACTCCATATGATCGACTTCACAACACATCACCAAGTTACTTGAACTTAAACCGTTTGGCTGCCTTTGCTACCCGTGGTTACGTCCTTATGCATCATCCAAACTTCATCCACGCTCCGCCAAGTGCATCTTTCTTGGTTACTCCTCCTCAAAATCAGCATATAAATGCTACGACCCTGTCTTTTCCAGACTGCAGTCCATCCAATTAATCGCCTTCCCACACCTCTCCTCGATCTTAAAACTCCATATGATCGACTTCACAACACATCACCAAGTTACTTGAACTTAAACCGTTCGGCTGCCTTTGCTACCCGTGGTTACGTCCTTATGCATCATCCAAACTTCATCCACGCTCCGCCAAGTGCATCTTTCTTGGTTACTCCTCCTCAAAATCAGCATATAAATGCTACGACCCTGTCTCCCAACGGCTCTATCGCTCTCGGCATGTCGAATTTATTGAACATATTTTCCCTTTTGCATTTGACATAAACAACTCCCCTCCTCTACTCACAACAACCGATTTCCTTTCCATGTCCTCTAATCCTTCTGACCGTAACTCCACTTCATATTCCTCATCAACTCACTGTTATACCCCACACACCCTTTTTAATACTTTACCTTTCCAAACTCCCATAACTCCACCTATAACCCTCACACCCTCTACTGCTCATTCTACTCCTACTGATACCACACCTTCCAATAATACACAACCTTCTCCATCACATCTTCCTAATCATCCTTCACATCCCTCATCTTCCACCACATCACCCACGCAACCATCCACTATGCCGAGTTCCTAAATATTTCAATAGCAACCTTATTAACTCCACTACTCTCCATCCAATCCCTTCAACCCTTGAGTCGTCTACTCATAACCAAGCCTTACAAAATCCCAAATGGCGCAATGCCATGCATTCCGAGTTTAATGCCCTTCTTCAAAATCAACCTTGGGATCTAGTACCTCCATCATCCCATCATCCCATCGGCTGCAAATGGGTCTTCCGTATTAAGCGTAAACCGGACGGTTCAATTGAAAAATACAAAGCCCGTCTTGTAGCCAAATGCTTTCTTCAACAACATGGGAAAGACTACTTTGATACTTTCAGTCCTGTCACCAAACCCGTCACAATTCGTTCTATTCTTTCAATAGCCTTGGAAAACAATTGGCCACTACGGCAACTTGACGTTAACAATGCCTTCCTTCAAGGCACACTTCATGAGGAAGTCTTCATGACTCAGCCACCGGGGTATATTCACCCTCAATTTCCTAATCATATATGCAAACTTAAAAAATCCATATACGGTCTGAAGCAGGCTCCCCTAGCTTGGTACCTTGAGCTCACTACATTCCTTATTCAATATGGCTTCAAGAAGTCCTTAGCCGATGCTTTGCTTTTCATTTATACTCACAATCATATTACCTGTTACTTCATGGTCTACGTAGACGACATTGTTCTCACCAGCAATGACTCCACCTTCCTCAATCATTTCATCACAGCCTTAAGCAACAAATTTTCATTAAAGGACCTTGGCATGCTTCATCATTTTCTAGGTGTTGAAGTCATTCCCATGCTAACAGGTCTTTTCCTGTCCCAACATCGTCATATTCAAGACATTCTCAACCAATTCCACATGGATGGTGCCAAAGAAGTTACTACACCTCTCAGTTCCACTGATCCATTATCCTTCACCGACCAATCTGCACCTGTTGATGCCACTCCCTACCGCAAGCTTGTAGGTTCTCTCCAATATTTAGCTTTTACCCGTCCGGATATCTCCTTTGCTGTCAACAAACTTTCTCAATTTATGCATGCTCCTTGCCAAACACATTGGCAAGCTCTCAAACGCGTTCTTCGGTACTTAAAGGGTACCATTCATCATGGTCTATTTCTCAACCGCCACTCCTCTCTAACACTCTCGGCCTTCTCCGATTCTTATTGGTGTGGTGTCCATAGCACGGGCCGATCTACCATAGCATATCTCCTGTACCTTGGCACCAACATCATTTCATGGCGGTCTACACGGCAAAAGTCGATTTCTCGTTCTTCAACTGAAGCCGAATACAAGGCATTGGCAAATGCCTCTGTTGAACTCATTTGGCTAAAGAACTTATTGAAAGAACTTGGCATCACTGTTCAACAAACACCGACTTTATTCTGTGACAACACCGGTGCTACTTACTTATGTGCAAATCCAGTTTATCACTCATGCATGAAGCACGTAGCCCTTAATTACCACTTTGTGAGGGAGCAAATCTCTTCTGGTCATCTCAAAGTACTTCATATCAGCTCTCAAGATCAACTTGCTGACATGTTAACAAAGTCGCTTTCTCGTGTACCATTTCTGCGGAATAGATCCAAGATTGGAGTTTCCGATTGATCCTCCATCTTGCGGGGGCGTATTAGAGACACCAAGCCCACTAAGCACACACAGCAGCCCACTGAGTCACCACAGCCCATTTATGATGATTCAGTATCTAATCATACCTAGAATAGTTCATTTAATTGCTCCTGTAAATACGATTCATTCCAACATTGTACTTGCCAATATAAGGCACATTGACGTGTAAATGAGAATGCACAGCAAAACCTTACACCACCTATGTTAAATTCTCCTAATTTCGCCTCTTTTATGAAGGAATTAAAAGCGTTCATCAAAGTGAGACAAACCTTTTTAAAGAATCTCTCCTTGGCGCAAGTAACTTCATTGAAGTCACCCATTAGAAGCCAAGCCCCATCACGAATCGACAATTTTAATTGAATCAATTTTTTTCCACAGAGGCATTCTCTCTTTATCATCAACAGGAGCGTAAACATTAACCAAATTCACTATGTTATTATTGCCTTCCCAGTTGCTAATAATGAGAATAAAATGTTGATTTTTAACTATTTTGAAAACCTTGAGACAAAAGGGATTCCAAATGCAAAACATACCACCAGAATGACCTTGAGCATCTACAACAACCGATTCAAAAGGAGATCGATCCTAGAAATGTTCTATATTAATATCATCTCCATTGACGAATTGTGTTTCCTGACAACTCACAAAATTGATTTGATATTTCACTTTGATCTTCCTTATCCACTCCTCCTTTCTAGAGTTTCCACTTTCCAGCTCCTCTAAGATTTACCGAGAGACAATTCATTGATTACTGAACATAACCCCTTCTCCATTGATGATTTTACTGATCAGCCCCCATTCCTTCCATCCGATATCCAATTCCTGAACCAATCTCCATTGTCTTTCTGATCTCAACATACGAAGAATTTGACGAAGCACCTGATGTCTTATTATCTTGAGAAGAAGGGTTATTTACAGAAAAGTCCGATATTTTTAGGAAATTAACGAAAAAGTCCCAAAATAATTTTTTGAACAGAAAAGCCCAGAAACCAGTAAAATTATTCAATTTAGCATTTTTTTTACCGGCTACCGGCAGAAAAGGGCTAAACTGAATAATTTTACCAGTTTTCTGGGCTTTTCTGTCAATAAATTATTTTGAGACTTTTTCGTTAATTTCTCCAAAATATCAGTTTTGGTCCTTCACAATTTTGGTTCTTAACACTTTTAGTCCCTAACAGTTAATCCTTCACAATTTTGGTTCTTAACAACTTTGGTCCTTCACAGTTATGGTCCTTCAGGGTTTGGTCCTTCATAGTTTTGGTCCTTAACAGTTTTGGTCCTTCATAATTTTAGTCCTTAACAGTTTTGGTCCTTCATAGTTTTGGTCCCTAAACCTTAATTTTGTCCAAACTATAGGAAGGGCTAAAAAATTCAGAAAGGCATGGAGATGTTATATGTGGGACAAACGATGTTTTTACGCAGACCCTAGGTACTCAGGAAAACCGTGGGCATGTACATGGGATGAGAAAATATGTAACCCGCCTTCAAGCACTACATTGACGATGAGAGCAATAAGCTTCATTAATGGTTCAAGAAGCTTGAAGGTGAGGTAGAAAAAACTAAAAGAAATATGAACAATGCTATAATAAATATTCAAATATTTAAATAGAACAATGCTAAAAGTAAGCGACATACTTCTATTTAAATGTTTATTATTGCATTGTTCATGATTCTTTCAGTTTTTTTACCCCGCCTTCAAGCTTTTTGAACCGTTAATGAAGCTTCTTGTTCTCATTGTCCATGTAGTGCTTAATGGTCTTGGCCAAAAAAAATTGGTGCGGGGTTACATATTTTCCCATCCCACGTACATGCCCATGATTTTCTTGAGTACATAGGGCCTGCATAAGAACATCGTTTGTGTCACATAACCTCTCCGTGACTTTTTGAAATTTTATCCCTTCCTGTAGTTAATTTGGACAAAATTAAGGATTAAGGACCAAAACTATGAAGGACCAAATCTGTTAAGGACTAAAATTGTAAAGGACCAAAATCGTGAAGGACCAAAATCGTGAAAGACTAAACTGTGAAGGACCAAATTGTTAAGGACCAAAACCGTAAAGGACCAAAGTTGTTAAGGACCAAAACTGTGAATGATTAACTATTAAGGACTAAAATTGTTAAGGACCAAAACTATTAAGGACCAAAACTGATACTTTGGAGAAATTAACGAAAAAGTCCAAAAATAATTTTTTGACAGAAAAGCCCAAGAAACTGGTAAATTTATTAAGTTTAGCCCTTTTACTGGTAGCCGGTAAAAAAAGGGTTAAATTGAATAATTTTTCTACTTTCTTGGGCTTTTCTATTCAAAAAAAAATATTTTAGGACTTTTTCGTTAATTTCACCAAAATATCGGGACTTTTCTGTAAATAACCCTGAGAAGAATCTAGAATGTCATCAACTGCTTTTCCAACCCTATTACTCCTTTGCTTTCCTTTTCCTTTATGCATTTTAATTTTATTTTGTTTAGAGGATCTAACCAAGTCCTTAAATTTACCGAAAGTTGCTTTTTTTATGAAGCCCTAATAACACGACACGAGGATCCTGAAATAGCCATGTTGTCATTTAAATTAGGAATGGTAAATGGGCTCATAACATTTATTGATTATCAAAGTTGCCATGTGGGCCGACATACGACGAACTATTGCTAACATTCAAACCATCCTTGGATGATGTGAGTATGCAAACTCTCCTGTACGAAAAATTATTGACATCTAAATTGCATTCAAAAGGAATTAATAAACGACCAACCTTCTCCAAAATCATTTGGAAAACTACCTGGTCCCAAAAACCGATCTGAACCCCAAAGATTATTCCAAATCTATCCTTCCTATTGGCAACAAAAGCATCTACAATGTTTCCTAGATTCATACAAGCCTTCCATAAGTCGAGCTACCCCACCATTCCAGAATATTAGAAACGAAGATAGAAGTTGCAACCCTACGATGTTCAAAAAGATCTTAGAATATCTCTGAATTGATAATACTTTTACATAAGAAAAT
Organism: Cichorium intybus; assembly: GCA_023525715.1. NCBI lineage: Eukaryota > Viridiplantae > Streptophyta > Magnoliopsida > Asterales > Asteraceae > Cichorium > Cichorium intybus. Next base: position 406,504 of record JAKNSD010000045.1, on the reverse strand, counting down.
GAAGGGTTTTCTAGCAATCAATGAACAAATAAAACTTATGATTCACATGCAACCCTAGAAAGATCTATGTTTTCTTCTATGAAGATAATAAACTAAAACCTAAGGGAAACATTTTAATTCTAAAGATCAAATTGAGAATACCAACCTTTTGATCTTATGATTCTGAAGCAAGCAGCAAAGGAATCCTGCCTCAAATGCAAGTCACACCCAAAGCAATGGAGAAGACAGTCCAGCAGAGTAATCTTAGTGAAAGTTGGCGCAGGATTAGGGTTCCCAGGGGATCTCTATTTATAGATCTCACGTGCTACAGCTTGAAACCCTAGAGCCCATCTTTGGTAAGCCTTTTACCAATTGGGCAAGGCTTTCTCTAAACCCTAATTAGGGTTTCGATATTTATGGTGCCCACACCATAAACTCGCCACCTTCCACCCATGTACACTAGCCAGTTAATATTCAACTATTGAATAATTACAGAACCAGTCCCTGCACTTTTAATTAATTTAATCACTAAATTAAATCCAATTAATTCTAGATTAAATCTTAACTAATTATTATAGTTTCTAATTAATATATTAACACTTAAATATATTAATAAACCATTTAATTAATCCTATTGATTTATTAAACAATTAATAAATCAACTTTTACTCCACTAAACTCTAACCTAACCTCCAGCTATGAGGGCAACTCAAATGGACTTATGCTTCAATTAATAAGATAAACACAATTATAAGTCATGGCTTAGACACCTAATCCAACAGTCTCCCACTTGGATAAGTCTATAACTTTAATTGTCCTTTCACCTTCTGATTAATATCAGTTTCCTATAAACTGTTTCTGAACTCTGACTCCGTCAGTTCTGTCCAAAGATAAGTGATCATATGATCCTTCGTCTAACAAGATATTTTCAGACACGAGACATGGATTGAGATCAATCTCTGTCCGACACTCTGTTTCCCGATTTCGGATTCTGCTTATGACATTCAGACTTCTAATTGAACAATCAATTAGTCCAGGCTGGCCAGCACTTTAGTCAACTTCAAAATCATTGAGTGGCCTACAAATATATGTTTCCCATCAGGGTCTAGGAACGAATAAGCTTTGACTCATATGCTTGTGTCTTTTACTTGTCAAAATCGTACACAACAATGCGTTTTATAACATCGAGTTACCGATGCGTTTACGCATTATCAATGCACAACCGACTCGCAAATTTCAACTCATATGTCTCCGCTTCAAGATCATAAGATGTTATCTTCTCAACATTGCTCGTGATGTAATCCATGAAGCAATCTATTGAGCGCGGGTTTATCCAATACTCAAATATCTATTTCTAAGTACTCGTGAACGTCGTAGCAGTCTTACTGCAATGCCTAACTCCTTAGACAATCTACAAACCAATTCACGACAGTCTTCGTTCATACTTACTCCCGAAAAGTATGAGCGACTGTGGACCTTTGAATAATCAAATTATTCGGGAAGTGAAAACATGCAAAAATGAAACATAAAATCTGACTGGTAGCTACGCTTGCTTATTACCAAGTCTCCACGAGGTAATCACCAAGTCGGATTCTTCATAAAACTATTATCGGTTTCTAGATTCCTTTTAAACTTTTAATTCATGTTATGTATCTATGTCTACATGACCTTTCACTCTTTCTATGTATCCAAATGTCATACAATGATACACTTTATCCAATCGGACATTCATTCGATGATATCTCAATTCGGTCATATACTGTCATTTTCACTTACATCTCCATTCTATGTACTGTGATTTTCCATGGTTCTTGGGATCTTTAGTCAACATGACTGTACCCTAAGACTATTTCGAGGTGTTATGATGTGCCGGTGACCCACACGCGCTCCATCGGAATTCGAACGAAAATCTTTAACCATTAAGTCCTTTTATGAAACTCTTTTCAAATCGTTATTAACATTCACCCCAATCATTTTCCAATGATTTCTCATGTATGTACAAAATCCACTAAGTATTCCCAGCCAGGTCATATCCTGAATCTGACTCACTATGCTCTAAGCATTAAGTCATCAAGACATGTTCATGACACTTCTGATCGATCCAAGAAGCTCGTGGAATCTGATCTAGTCTGGTTCCAAACCCTTTTAGAATCTTAGGATTACATATAATCCTTGTGTCACGACTTTCAATAACTATTTCCTTTCGGAGACTCTTTCTCATGCATCTTGAATCATACCAAGATCATGCTTACTATGGCTGGGTCTATACTGATGCTAACATCTATCTGATGGATGTCTATGGATTGTGTGAGTATGTTGCACCTTCTTTATATCTCTCATGCCAAATCATTACACTTTGTAATGATAGAAAACTCTTTTTCCGGGGCTATGAATCTTAAATCTCATCAAGATTATCTTGGCAGAGTTTCGATCTATCTTATAGACGTTTATAACCACCTGAGTATGATGTATCTCTATTAAGTCTTTCATAGCGATCCGTCTCTTAACACCAAGTCATTACACTTTGTAATGAAAAGAGACGTTTCCTAGAAACAGTATATAATCTACATATGGAGATAGTAGATAACAGCGACACTCCCACGGGCTTTGACACGGTTATGGACTATTCACAAAATCCAGAACATTTGGCACATTTTGAGAATCCAAACCTTCCTGACATCTTAATGGAAATCTTTCAGTCCTTTCTCAAAATCCAATCCTTTGGCATATTTTGAGATCTAAATATCCTTTCTTGCGAGATGCCCGCGGGGTGTAATCCCGGGCTTATGTACCTTTGTATTGGCATAATCTTTGTGAGTCCCGATTAGTGTGCCGGTTATCCACACGCGCTCCACTAACGACTTACAATGTGCCATGCAGTATCCTTTCGAATTTCATCTTCTATTGAGAGTGCTTCTCTCGGAATCAATTACTTGACTCTGGGTATCGTCTCACTCAACTAGATGTTCTGAAGGTACGTTTCTGTCCATGCTGCTTTCTTTTGATGATTCAATTACTCCCACTAGTTTTTAGATCAGGTGTAAAAATCAATCAAAATTTGCCACATAGACTGTATCTCGTCCTAAGGTTCTCTTAATTGGCAGCAACCGGGCTCACCAATGCTTCCAAGTAGTTGGATTGATAATCCGTACCAAGTATAGTGTTTTACCACCAAATGGTATGTCACCTCGATCATAACTACTTATGATGGTGATCAGAACTACTGGTCAAGAGAAGATTATGTCAGTGTTGAAACAGAAATCTGATTTCTGCTCTAAGCCTAGTGATGACTAAAGGTTCTTTCACTTGGCTAATCCTGAACTCAATTAGGACTTGTCCCAACTCCCACTGTTTCCTCAGAACATGAGTTCTTTCTAAAAGAGCTCTTTCTTTTTCAGGTACAGCGGGATAGCCAGTGAAATGACATTTCTGATCAGGTTCAGGCTAGTCATGAGGTTCAGACGAACACTACAAGACCCTGGACTTCCAATGTACAAGTGGGACATGTTGAAAATTAATTTATGTGACCATTTGTTGAAAAATATTTAAGAATTAAATTAAAATTAATTTTAGTAGATGTGTTAAGTTTTCGCTTAATTAGCATAAGCGAAAAATAAACCTTAACCAAATCTACACAAGTCTACTTTTACTTTTGTCTAAAATGCAGGAATTAGCGAAAAAGTGATGAATCAGACCATGGATAAGCAAAAAGTCAGATGCTGATAAGCGAAAATCTCATCAGGATAAGCGAAAATCTTTGATCAGCATAAGCGAAAATCTCATCAGGATAAGCGAAAATCTCATCAGGATAAGCGAAAATTTCTGATCAGACAAGCGAAAATCAGGAGCCACCCCCTCAATATTTATGGCCAGCCCCCTCAGAAATTTTCCCCATTCCCACCTTTATCCTTGATCAAAGACTCACCCCCTCACTTTTCTGACACCGTTAAGTACCCCCTCAATAACTTAACGGAATATTCCTTTATTCCATGTGCACTTTAGTATTTCCCATCAAGATTCCATGTGCATTTTAGCAAACCCCTTTATAGGACACATGTCACCCTCCTATTGGTGGACATGTTCTTACACCCTATAAATACCTCCCCACTACCTATGTTTCCACCAACCTTTTGGAAACTTTTTCTCTCCATACAACACGTAACTTTATTTTCAGAGATATTCCAAAAGTGTGCTCCCTATTTATGAAGATTTGAAGATTGTCATTTGAAGATTCATTTTGTCTCCATATTATTGGAAGTGTTCTTCAAGCTTTTCTTCAAGTGTTCTTCATTTCTTCTTCATATTTCTTCTTCTTTTTCATTGTAACATTGAAGCTTTCAATATTTGTCAATGGAAAATGTTTTCTTCTTATTTATTTATTGTTATTGAATAGTTTTGATTAAATATTCCGCATTGTGTTTGTCATTTTAAAATCTTATTGGATTTAAATCTTCTTCTTATATTTTTATGTTTATTCATGGAAATATTTTGAATTCTAGATTTATTTTATCCAACAGGACAATCCCAGCTTTAAATTTCAGACAGTGTCTGCAAAACCTACTTAGTCGAAGGATGTGGTTGGAATATGGTTTATATGGTCTGACTGTTATAGTATTCAATTTATTGGAAACTGATTGGCAATGTATCTCATACATCGAGGATCGAACTGTTTCGACCAATGCTCCATCATCTTCCCTAAGATACATTATAACTATTAATGTTTTCGGAAGAAAATAAACTGTGAAACATTTTCCCAGCTTATATTGTCACTCAGGTTCTATGGATCTTGTACTTCCTTTGAAGTCCTTGAACTGTTCAAGGTTTCAATTCAATCGCTTATTCTGATAAGCGTAGCCATATTCGTCATTCTGAATGACATATATCGCGAAGTACAAACAATTGTGTTCTATTTGAATATTCGAGCAATACATAATAACTGATGTGTTCCTTGCTCCTGATCTTGATGTCTTTTACATCTCTATGTAAATTTTATGACTTTGGTAATCTTGGTCAAGACTTGCAATCTTCAGTTGACTCTAAGTTAACTAATTCCAAAGCCCTATCCTCTGGATCTTTGGGTGATTCATTTCTTGCCATTTGTGATTTATAAAGAACTTAATCATCATCTGACTCTAAGTCAAATGATTCCAAAGTCCTGTCTAACTGGATCTTTGGTTGATTCATTTCTTGACACATTAAGAACTCAATTCATCATGAGACTCTAAGTCAAATGATTCCAAAGTCCTGTCCAACTGGACCTTTGGTTGAATTGATTCTTATAATATTTATCTTAACAATCATAAGGGACACAATTCCTAAATCCAAACACTTTGGATGTATCAATATTCAAGTTATTACTAATCATGCATTCACACATTCATACAACATTTCAAGGATATTTCAAACAATAGGTGTTAAAAGAAAAACGACAATTTTATTAAAACAAAAAATCCTTGAACAATGTACTATATGATAGGCAATGTCATACGGATCTAATCGATGAACGGTTGGCTCTGTCAACGGTTCAACCTAACTCTGGACTTGGTTTGAATCAAAATCAATTTTACCAAAATTCACAACTTTCGTCTTTTGGTCCAAACCAATCCATGATGCCTCAGAACATCATTCCAAATCAGATTTTAGGCCAAAACCAATTTACAAATCAAATGCCAAATCAATTTGGACATGCACAACTTGCAAATACTGGTCCAAATTCTTTACAAATACAATATCCCAATCCCATACCAAACCATTTATCGAGTCAAACTAATTTTCAAAACCAATTTCCAAATCAGACTCAGGTTGGGAACCCAGGATATTTACAGGCCTCTTATCCTACACAAACAAACAACTTTGGCTAGAACATTTCACTGCCCGAGCACATGCATCAAAACCAAAATACATTTTCCAATGTGCAGAATGCTTTCATCAGCAATGTTTCACCTTCTTCAGAAACTGAAGATGATGCCGAGTATGGTCAACTTCTTGCTTTGCTAAGTAATTTCAATCCAAATTTCAAGAAGTTTGTTAAGAGTCCATCAGGAAACTCTCGATCTCAAAGTTATCAACAGCCACAACACTTCAATCAAAACTCTGGAAATCTCCAAGGAGGAAAACAACCGCCAAAACCCTCCAACTCATCCCAGTCTGACGACAAGATCTTAAAGACAGAAGAAATTAGATGTCACAAGTGTCAAGGACTGAACCATTATGCAAAAGATTGCAAGTCCAAGGAAAAGAAGGTCAAGGACACCGCCTACTACTTGAACAAAGCAGCTATGGTGGAAAGTCAGTTCAAGGACAAAGCGTTAATGGTTATGGATGCTCCCAGAGTCGAGATATGGCCTTCTGATGATGAAACTGAAGCTATAGAAGAAGGCGATGCTCAAACCTATTTCTGTTTTATGGTGGACGACACGACATCTCCTCTACATAGGCTTGTAGTGGAAAAGGTTCGTGAAATGCTTTATGATTCTCATTTAACAGTGGAGCCTTTCCAACCGTTCATCGATGAGATACAAAACATGATAATATATCACACCGATGAATGTAGTCAAGCTTGTGGTGCTCTTACTGTTTACAAGTCTGAACTACAAACTTGTCAGTACAGAAATGAGGAACATAAGAGAACCATTGCTAAGTTGGAAAGAGAATTAAATATCAAAACTAAAGAACATACAGTTGCCTCTGAGCAATACCGAATCGCGTTACAACAACGTGATTCTATTGCTACAGACAATCGGGATATGTATGCTCTTCTTAAGAAATACAACCGTCCATAGGCCTTTCATGCTGAAAACTATGAGCAAATTAATTCTGGTATTAAGCGTGAATGGACTAGGTATGGTCTTGGTTTTGATAACATGGTCAAAAACCTTTAAAGAACTATCGACTGACCTAGACTGTTTTAGTGATGATCTGTTCTCGTCCACCAATGAGTGTGATAATGAGGAACTTGTTGTTGAGTGTAATCGAAGTGTTTCACTCAATAACCCTTCAATTCAATAGTCTGTGCAAATTCCATTCTCTAGTAGCGATAATACTCCATCAAGTCAAAGTACTTCATATCGCATGACACTAGATGATTGTGTTGACCATGTCCCAACCAATACAACATCAGTAGATGCAGTCTATGTTTTGGAACCTGAAACATTTCCTTCTCTTGAAGAATCTGTTCCAGTTACCAAAGATGTTGGTCAAAAATACTCTAAGAAACAATAGTTAAGTCATGATCCGATTCCTCTAGCAGTTGAAAATCAACCAATTTCAAACAAAAACATTTCTTTGTTGGTCAACTTTGGAAAATCGATCATTCCTTACTATCCTCAAACATTCACACCAATCGTTGTTTCTGACCCGAGTGATTAGGGAAATGACAAATTACCAGGTCAAGAACCCGTTATTGAAATCAAACCAACTGAACTCAAATCAAATGAAATCAAATCCATTTCACCAAATCTTGTTGAGTCAAAACCAGTTGAAACAAAACTCGTAGTATCCAAGGAGGTTGGATCTACTTCTACCAAACAATCAGTTTCTGAGAAGAGTAGCAAAAAGAAAAGCAAAACGAAAGCGAACCCTGGTCAGACTAAACCTTCTAGTCCCACCAAAGTTCAGTCTCAGAAAACCAAACAAAACAACCTTTCCGGTCCCAAAATTCAACAAAGCTTTTACACTCCAGGACCCGGAATGCTTGGACCTCATCCGGTTCAAAATTTTCAACCAAATTCTTTTGCTTACCAAAATGGATATTTTCCAATCAACCAAATCTTCAATCCATTTTGTAGCACAAACCCAACTTTCAATGGAGGCCACATGTTTGGGGGAAACCCACCTTTCATAAATTTTAATAATTTTGGGGGAAACTCTCAGTTTCCTATGATTAATTCTGTGAGTGTTCCCACAAGTTTTGGATTTCCTACTACTGGTAGCTATCCTCAATTTATTTACACTCCGAATCAATTATTCCATGTACCTCCTGGCTCTCCAAAGAAACTTTCCAAAAACAAAAACATTTCAAAATCAGCTCAAAAGAAAAGGAAATCGGTTGCAAGTCCTCAACAAGAAACACCAAAAACAGTTAAGAATGATAAACGTGTAAACACCAAACAATCTATTTCTGCTAACTCTTCAGGACCAAACAAGTTTGGGTACCTAAACCTCTTCTCTAAACATTTCAGGCATTTAGTGCTGGAGCGTCTCATGATGAGACATGGTATATTGATAGCGGATGCTCCAAGCACATGACTGGACACAAGGGCTATCTTAGAGATTTCAAAGAATAAACAGCCAGTCCAAGCCAATATGTTACATTCGGGAATAATATGCTAGGAAAGGTCATGGGCCACGGAAACATCACCAACGATAACTTCACAGTAAAGCGTGTCGCTTATGTTGATGGTCTTAAGCATAACTTGATCAGTGTCGCACAACTTTGTGACAATGATCATCAAGTTTTGTTTACGAAGTTTCAAAGCTTGATTATGGATGCTAAGAGCAATGTTCTTGTTGAATCTAAGCACGACTGGAACATGTATCCATTAGATATCGTCCTAATTGAAGGAGCGCCAGACATTTGCCTTCTTTCTAAGGCATCTTCTGACATCAGCTGGTTATGGCATCGGAGGCTATCTCATCTCAATTTTGGATATATCAAGAAGCTCATTGGCAAAGACCTCGTCAAGGGACTTCCATTGTTAAATCTTGACAATGATACTCTTTGTGCCGCATGTGAAAAGGGAAAGCTTGCTAAAGTCTCGCACAAGAGTATTCCAGAGATCAAATCAACTCAACCTCTCCAGCTTCTTCATGTTGATCTCTGTGGTCCCTCCGCTGTTCCAAGTATGAGCGGCAAGAGATACATTTTGGTCATAGTCGACGACTATACGAGGTTCACCTGGGTGTATTTTCTTCATCAAAAGTCTGAAACAGCCATGGAACTCATCAACTTCATCAAATATATTGAGGTCCGCACTGGCAAAATCGTCAGGGCAATTCGCAGTGATAATGGAGGAGAATTCAAGAACAATCTGTTTGATGATTATCTCATTTCTCGAGGTATTGATCACAACTTCTCTGCTCCTTATAGACCTCAACAAAATGGTGTTGTTGAAAGACGGAATAGAACACTTTGCGAAGCCGCACGTTCTATGCTCATATTCGCGAATCTTCCACAATACTTTTGGGCTAAAGCTACTGCAACTGCTTGCTTCACCCAGAACCGTTCTTTAATCAACTCCAGATTAAATGTTACTCCTTATGAAGCAATGAACAAACGGAAGCCCAACTTAAAGTTCTTTCACATTTTTGGATGTCGTTGCTTTATAAAGAATAACAAGGATCATTTGAGCAAGTTTGAGCCACGATCTGATGAAGGCATCTTTCTCGGTTATTCATTCAATTCGGTTGCCTATCGTGTGCTGAACAAGCGAACTCGTATCATTGAAGAAACATGTGATGTTCATTTTGATGAATATTACATTAGGAAGTTGGATTTTGAGCGCTTTAACTCTCAAATGGTTAAGCCTTACAATCATCCTATCGTCACCAACCCTACAGTGATAAACTTTGAAGTTGACTTTGATTTCCTATTTCCTCAACCCGATACAGCTCTCGATTCGGAACAATTTCTTTATCCTTCTAATTCTGAAACCCAACAATCTTCTCAACCTAGCTGTTCTACCTCTTCCTCTCAAGAACCTCAAGTTACATCTACACCAACTGGAACACCAAACGCTGTCAATCTCAATGCTCCAGTTGAGGGGGAACCATCCGCTCATGGTTCCATCCCACATAATTCACCTCAAGTTGATCTTTTTGATGTACCTATCAATGCAAATTTCGAGGGGGAACCCATGTTCCCGGATGGCAATGAGTCATCTCAGTTTGAAACATCCATACCCGTTCCTGAAGACACCCGTCTCACTAAATGGACTAGGAGTCATCCTCCCGATCAAGTCTTGGTGATCCTTCTTCTGGTGTTCAAACTCGTTCGACTACTCAAAATGAATGTCTTTATGCTAGTTTTCTCTCCTCAACTGAACCGAAAAATATCAAGGAAGCTCTGGAAAGATCCTGACTGGGTGAAAGCTATGCAGGAAGAATTAGCCGAGTTTGAAAGGGACAATGTCCGGGACTTAGTACCAACTCCCGAAGGTGTCTCGGTAGTAGGATCCAGATGGGTATACCGAAACAAGACTGACGATCAAGGAATCATCATAAGAAACAAGGCCATATTAGTAGTCAAAGGATACTCTCAACAGGAAGGAATCGACTACGATGAAACTTTTGCTCATGTCGCGAGAATCGAAGCCATTCGAATTTTTCTTGCTTATGCTGCTCATAAGAATTTCAAGGTCTACCAAATGGACGTTCAATATGCTTTCTTAAATGGTGAAATCGACTGAGATGTTTATGTGCAACAACCTCCAGGCTTCGAAGACTCTCGTTTTCCTACCTACAGCTTTAAACTTCAAAAGGCAGTCTATGGCCTCAAGCAAGCTCCTAGAGCGTGGTATTCTACTTTGTCCAAGTTTCTTGAGGAATCTAATTTCTCTAGAGGAACCATTGATCCGACGTTGTTTCGTAAAGTTCATAATAAGCATCTTATTGTCGTCCAAATCTACGTCGATGATATTATTTTTGGGTCAACGAGTGAATATCTAAGCACTGCCTTTGCGAATATGATGTAAAGCAAATTCAAGATGAGTATGATGGGTGAATTGAAATTTTTTCTTGGTTTGCAGGTTAATCAGATCTCTACTGGTATTTTCATTCATCAAGAAAAGTATATCAAATCTTTGTTGAAGAAATACTCTATGGAGAATGCATCAGTGGCTAAGACACCAATGTCCACATCCTTCAAACTCGATTCCGATCTTTCTGGGAAATCAGTAGATCAGAAAACTTATCGTGGAATGATTGGTTCACTCTTATACTTAACTTCTTCCAGACCTGATATAATGTTTGCTACCTGTTTATGTGCTAGGTACCAGGCCAATCCCAAGGAATCTCATCTGCTAGCCGTTAAAAGGATTTTTAAATACCTAATAGGCACCGCATCTCTCGGTATTTGGTATCCTGCTGAAGGCTCCTTCATGCTTCAAGCGTTTACAGACTCCGACTATGGTGGTTGTAAGCTCGATCGCAAGAGTACCTCGGGAAGTTGCCAATTTCTTGGCGGTAAACTCGTTAGCTGGACTTCAAAGAAGCAATCCTGTGTGTCAACCTCTACGGCAGAAGCTGAATATGTTGCTGCTTCTAGTTGTTGCTCACAAGTTCTATGGATGGAAACTCAACTCAAAGACTACGGATTTAAAATGCAACAAGTTCCGATCTACTGCGATTCCAAGAGTGCAATTGCTATATCTCACAACCCCGTAAATCATTCGCTGACCAAGCATATCGACATCCAATATCATTTCTTCAAAGACAACATTCAAAAGGGTCACATTGAATTACATTGTGTTCCTACTGAGGAACAGGTTGCAGGTATTTTTACCAAGCCCTTGGACGAAAACAAATTTTTACATTTTCTAGGTCGCCTTGGCATGTTGAATCCTGACCGTCTTGATATCTAAATCTTCCGTTCTTTTTAAAATTGATCTTCTCAAAAACAAACAAAAAATTAGAAAATTTTAGAAAAATACTCTCAAAAATAGAATAAAGACTTTTTTAGAAAATTTTGAAAAACAATTCCAAAAAAAAAATGGAATAATCTTTTTTTAATCTCTTCTAAGAAAACATCATGAAAAATACATATCTTGAACAACCTTTGAAAATATCCTTTAATCATGATCCTTCCAAAAATTAGGGATTAACAGTTTCATGACATGTATTTCAGGTACATATACTAGAAGAAGATCTTGGACTATATTGTTTTTCAATCGGAGTGATGATTCTACTTTCATAATTCCTCGGTATGTGTCAAATCTTATTCCTTTTAGACCTATTTCATGAAATCAAGATTTTAATTTAGGGACTTAAGATTAGACGGTTCGGATGGAAACAAAAACCCATGTGAGATTATATTTGTGCCTCGTCATCATCAAGTAGTGGATTTTCATTTCTTGTGGGCATAGGCATTTATGTGTATTCTTATAGGGCTTACATTCGTATACCTTGTTGTCTTAGTTTCATTGAACAAATGTCAAAATGATCAAGGATGATTCTTTCCAACATGTATACATCCGGTATATATGTCACCTTATCCCTAGCCACACACTGAAGATTAAACTCCTACACCAATGGCGATTGAAGATCTAGAAGTTACTACGCAACGCTCGGCTTAGATGAATTCTATCACGATAATATCTTTTAATTCATCTAGGAAGATAATTCTCTCAGAAAATCAAATAAAAATGTTCCAATAAATTTTAGAAAAGAAAATTAGGTATTAAAACGTCAAATTCAAGATCCCAAAAGTCTCTCAAAGCTCAATCGGAAAACTCAAAAAGACTCATAAGACGCAAAATTCAAGAAAAATCAACACAAAGCCTTTTTTCAAATGCAAATTCAAGAAAAATTTCAAGGATCTCAAAGATGAAGCTGCTATACACCTCAATGAAGAAACATCAAATGCAGATAAATCATAAGGAAATTAATTGTTGCTGAAATTCAAAGAAAGATATTCTAGATTCTCTCACATCTTAAGATATGCAACTCAACGGTGGATTCCCGGTATACTGTAGCATACATCATTGAAGACCCACGGTATTTCCCAATACTGTGAAGTTAAACTCCTCTACAGTATTTACCTTGAGTAATGTCGCATCCCTAGTCCTCTGTGATTGATCATTTAATATGAAACTAAGGTGACTAACGTATATAGGTATAAGTTCATATTAAGGTATGCTTAGGTGTCTCCTGAGCGTGAGAGGAACGCGAGAGATAATACTCATCTTTAGTATTACTACACCAACTTACCGTATGAGTGAATGTAAGAACACAATCCAAAGAGAGTCCATCTGAACGAGATCATATTAATCTATAGTCGTCTTTCGAATTCGGTTATAAATCTTAAAGGAATTTTTTTCCCGTACACATAGTCGGTTACCCTGTGAAAATGAATTTAAGACTTTGATTCGGAAACAATTTTTTTCAAAATTTTAGTCGACCTATACGTCAAGTAAATTGTGTCATGCTTTTTCAAAGTGATTGCGGAGTTTTTAGAAAGATATAATTAAAGTATTTCTTTCAAAGATTTGTTCAAATTTTTGTTATGGTTTATGATGTTCTTTTCTTCTAAGAGATTTTAAAGTTTATTTTCGAAAAATACAAAAATATTGTGTGATTTTTCTTCTTTTTTTCTCTCTTCTCTACCTTGCCTTGTGTATCAAAATTTTATATTTTCTGCTTCAATATTATTTTATTAAAGCAGAGGGGCAAAATGGTAAATTTTGATTTTTATAATTGAAATATTTTTCACAAGTGCTAGATTTGACTTTTTTTTAAAATTTTCTTTCTTTCCTTCTAACTTTTTGTTCTTATCTAAGTCCCGAAACCACAAATTTTTAACATGTGACTTGGTTAAGATACGCAAAAAATTGCTCGGATAATTTCCCGATCCGTAAATGTTTGGATCAAGACAAGATTTGCAAAATTTTACCAAGTTAAAATTTTGAACATCTTGGTCCATAAATTTCTTAGATTTAAAAAAAATAACAAAAAAATTGCCCCAGCAAAATTTATCTTTTATATGTTGCAAACATTTTTTAAAATCAGCAAAAAATTTTATCGAACAAAACATATTGGTCCCTCCCCCGCAAAATTTTTCATCAAACATTTTTAACACGACCTCCGCTGAAGAAATTTTTCCGCAAAATTTTTCATCAAACATCAAACTTAAGACCCCGCAAAGATGGCTTTGTTGGCTCTTAGACCCCGCAAGAAATTCTACCTGCACAAATTTTGGTCTAGATCTCACGCTCAGCAAAATCTTGTCTTTCACTCACCAAGCACCGCAAAAATGCTACTGGGCACCGTAAAAGCGTGATCGGATGGAGTCTGGACACCGCATTTTTTTTGGCTGCATTTAAGGACGAATGTGTCTTCACAAACCAAAGTGACCCCATCTTTCTTTCTTTTTCTCTTTGTAATCCCTCGCAAACTTTTTTTGGATCACCGCATTTTTTTTCTTTGTTCTATCCCCGCCGCGATTTCTTCTTTTCAAATGTCCAGGGAATTTAATGCTATTGCCGCCGCTCGAAGACTCTTCCTCTTTGATTAATTTGTCATGCTCTTTTCCACTCGAAGGCAAACAAGCATTTCCAGATATTGACCAATCGAAGCCTTGCTGCATTTCATATGCTGGGGCATATGGGTTTTTTAATTGGTTTTCAACTTCAATGATTCTTCGAGTTTCAATTATCTTTTCCAACTTTGAGTTATGCCTTCAATTTAGACTCACCACCCACGAGCTTCGACGATATTTTTTTTTGGGTTGTCAGAGTGTTTTTGATCGCTTCAACATTCGTTCACATAATATTTTCTGAACAACCCTTCGAGATCGTTTCAACATTCGGTTGCAACCTCGCGAAATTTTTTGCGACGAGTGGTTTAAACTCTTTTCCAAAAATTAAACGTTTTATCATTTGGACAAATGTTTAACCCCGTTGAAGCTTTCGTTCGATCGTAAACTTTTCTTTTTTGGCCAACCACATTTCTTTTATCTTTAATTAATTTTTTTTTAAAAAACAAATAGCCACCACAAAGTTTTTGGAACTAGCTTCGTCAATTTGCATTCAACGCAGTTCTTTTTGCGCCGCAACGTTTCTACTCAATATTGCGATTTTTATTTTTGTAGAACCGCAACTTTGGCTACAATCCTCGTGAAATTTTTTTTTTGCGACAAGTGGCTTAAGCTCGTTTCCCGACAGTAAACGTTTTATCATATGGACAAACGCTTAACCCGGCAAAAGTTTTCGCTTGATCGACAAAATTTTTTAGACTAATCCGCAAAATCTTATAAACGTTGATTTTTCGTCGATCAACCAACCACAATTGCTATCCACAAGCCGCAACGACCTCATTTTCTTGAATACCACAATTGTTGAATTTTAACATCTTGATGTGTATTTGTTTTTCAACGTCTCTATATAATATTACATATTCAATATCCATCTTTCTCTCTATCCATTCTTTTAATTCATGTCTTGTGAGAACTTCTTATATGATTAGATTTTCTCTAAAGAAATGAATTCAATTCCTTTGTAATATTTTGTCACCAAATATCACATAGGGGGAAAATGTTGAAAATTAATTTATGTGACCATTTGTTGAAAAATATTTAAGAATTAAATTAAAATTAATTTTAGTAGATGTGTTAAGTTTTCGCTTAATTAGCATAAGCGAAAAATAAACCTTAACCAAATCTACACAAATCTACTTTTACTTTTGTCTAAAATGCAGGAATTAGCGAAAAAGTGATGAATCAGACCATGGATAAGCAAAAAGTCAGATGCTGATAAGCGAAAATCTCATCAGGATAAGCGAAAATCTTGGATCAGCATAAGCGAAAATCTCATAAGGATAAGCGAAAATCTTGGATCAGCATAAGCGAAAATCTCATCAGGATAAGCGAAAATCTCATCAGGATAAGAGAAAATTTCTGATCAGACAAGCGAAAATCACGAGCCACCCCCTCAATATTTGTGGTCAGCCCCCTCATAAATTTTCCACATTCCCACCTTTATCCTTGATCAATGACTCACCCCCTTACTTTTCTGACACCGTTAAGTACCCCCTCAATAACTTAACGGAATATTCCTTTATTCCATGTGCACTTTAGTATTTCCCATCAAGATTCCATGTGCATTTTAGCAAACCCCTTTATAGGACACATGTCACCCTCCTATTGGTGGACATGTTCTTACACCCTATAAATACCTCCCCACTACCTATGTTTCCACCAACCTTTTGGAAATTTTTTCTCTCCATACAACACGTAACTTTATTTTTAGAGATATTCCAAAAGTGTGCTCCCCATTTATGAAGATTTGAAGATTGTCATTTGAAGATTCATTTTGTCTCCATATTATTGGACGTGTTCTTCAAGCTTTTCTTCAAGTGTTCTTCATTTCTTCTTCATATTTCTTCTTCTTTTTCATTGTAACATTGAAGCTTTCAATATTTATCAATGGAAAATGTTTTCTTCTTATTTCTTTATTGTTATTGAATAGTTTTGATTAAATATTCCGCATTGTGTTTGTCATTTTAAGATCTTCTTGGATTTAAATCTTCTTCTTATATTTTTATGTTTATTCATGGAAATATTTTGAACTCTAGATTTATTTTATCCAACAAGACAATCCCAGCTTTACATTTCAGAAAGTGTCTGCAAAACCTACTTAGTCGAAGGATGTGGTTGGAATATGGTTTATATGGTCTGACTGGTATAGTATTCAATTTATTGGAAACTGATTGGCAATGTATCTCATACATCGAGGATCGAACTGTTTCGACCAATGCTCCATCACCTTCCCTAAGAGACATTATAACTATTAATGTTTTTGGAAGAAAATAAACTGTGAAACATTTTCCCAGCTTATATTGTCACTCAGGTCCTGTGGATCTTGTACTTCCTTTGAAGTCCTTGAACTGTTCAAGGTTTCAATTCAATCGCTTATTCTGATAAGCGTAGCCATATTCGTCATTCTGAATGACAAATATCGCGAAGTACAAACAATTGTGTTCTATTTGAAGATTCGAGCAATACACAGTAACTGATGTGTTCCTTGCTCCTGATCTTGATGTCTTTTACATCTCTATGTAAATTTTATGACTTTGTTAATCTTGGTCAAGACTTGCAATCTTCAGTTGACTCTAAGTTAACTGATTCCAAAGTCCTATCCTCTTGATCTTTGGGTGATTCATTTCTTTCCATTTGTGCTTTATAAATAACTTAATCATCATCTGACTCTAAGTCAAATGATTCCAATGTCCTGTCCAACTAGATCTTTGGTTGATTCATTTCTTGACACATTAAGAACTCAATTCATCATGAGACTCTAAGTCAAATGATTCCAAAGTCCTGTCCAACTGGACCTTTGGTTGAATTGATTCTTATAATATTTATCTTAACAATCATAAGGGACACAATTCCTAAATCCAAACACTTTGGATGTATCAATATTCAAGTTATTACTAATCATGCATTCACACATTCATACAACATTTCAAGGATATTTCAAACAATATGTGTTAAAAGAAAAACGACAATTTTATTAAAACAAAAAATCCTTGAACAATGTACTATACGATAGACAATGTCATACGCATCTAAAAGCTAATAACAATATTTCAATATCTAACTAAACTTCAAAACTGCAGGAGCCGGAAATCCAATCCAAATGTGCTCCTATGCGCCAAAGTACCATACCCTACTGATTCCCTGCATACAAACCAAAATGTGACTATCACATTATGCATCAATGAATTATGGAACGGGAGTTTTGAGGTTTTTGGATATACCTGAGCTTTCAAAAGTTTTTGACCTTAGAGCGTCTTCCAATCTTTCCGCGACTGTATCCGATCCTGTGGATTCCCAGTTTAAGACATGTCCAGACGATCTAGATCGTTTCTTGCTGTGTCTTTCTTGCTGTGTCTTTTCACTGGACTTAATCCAAAAGTAGCTGAACCATTGGGGCTATGCCTATCCAAGAGTGACTCGTATAAAGTCAACAATGGATGCATTTCCATAAAGGTCTTTTTCTGGTCTTCCTTTCTATACATCTGTATGAGCAGTTCGTAGTCACTAGTCAGCGAAGCGAGTAGAATGTTAACACTCATCTCCTGACTCATGGAATAACCAAGTTTGTACAATTTGCCTATGTAAGCTTCAATCTGAAGAACATGCGAATCGATGCTACTTCCTTCTTTTAGCTTGCACTCTGCAAGGCTTTTGAAGATCCTAGCTCGTTCCTCTTCAACCGGTTTTTGGAACTTTTCCTCAACCAACTACATTAACTCATATGGCCCCAAGGATTCAAAATCCTTGCGAAACACAGGGTCAATGGTCAACAGCATGAGGTCACGAATCTTTTCGGATTCATCAACTAACAAGCCATGCTTATCATAAAGGCTCTTTATGATGACATGTTCTGGTGGAACCGGGATCGGATACTCGGTGAGATAAAGCTTGCCAGCAATGACGAGAACCATTCTCCAATTGCGAAGCCATTCCTTACAGTTAAGGCCAGTCAGCCTTTCCATATTTATCAGGTGCTTTCTGATGCTCTCAAAAATGGGTGAAGGAGGAGAGGGAGGAGAATAGACACTTGATTCAGACATCTACAATAAACAGAATTTTATTAGTTTAATTAATCCTTTTAAATAATTACCCAATATATTATTTATTAAGGCTAGGACCCAAAATACCCCAACTATGATGTGAAGAGGGATGCCGTAATCACAACATAATGGTCATTAAGATAGATAATACACTTATCAATTTCATCACATGAAATTCCTAGATCTGTTGAGACACATTGAACTGTTCAATGGCATGTTTAGTCTCGGATGTGCCCCACTGTTTGTGACTGGGATGCCGAGGATCATAAACCGGGTGTGAATAACCATGCAAATTTGCTCGGTACTCTCGAAGTCAATTGTCATCTCTAATTAACGTGCCGGTTAACCATACACGCTCCGTTAATAATGAAAAAATCGAGAAACCCATTGCGACTCTTTGCGGACCCCAGTTAGCGTGCCGGTAAACCACACACGCTCCACCAACGTTCCACAAAGTGCAATGTGCAATTCCATGGATTAGCACCAATTCACATTTTTAACCTAAAGTAACTAGATTGGGTTTTTGTTCAAAGTTCTAGTACTTTCAAATATAGCATTATACTTTTAAGAGGCTTAGCGGTTCTATCATACCCGTTCGGCTAACGACACTCGACTGACCAGGAGAGCGGTGGGTGAGAGTGGACACCCATTAGACTACCATTTTATAGGCAGTCGCCTTATACCCTATTTATAGGACAGTTTTGTGAATGAGGCCTACTAACGGTAAGACTAACCAATTTATCTTACATATAAATATTAACTTTTAATCAAAAATATATAAGATATATTTTAATCTTATTAAGATATTTTAGATTTAATTTTAATCTAATTTTCGCAAATTATAAGGAATTTTTGAAAATTTAAATTAAATCTTTAAGCTGATTTAATTGATCTTTTAATTAATAATTAATTAAACTAATTAAATCTAAGATAGATTTCATGAAATTAATCATATTAATTTTTCTAATTAAAGTCCCTATGGTTCGAAAATTGCAAGCCAGGAAATTAGGGTTCCAGTTATTCAATTTAGCAAACTACCAAAAATAACAACTAAATAAGGCAAGCAAGGGAGGGGACCATGGGGCTTGGCGGCTAGGGTTAGGAAACCCAAGCCTTGGCAACGATTTTGGCCTCCACACAAGGGGTTATTTTCGATTTCCCCTCATGACATAATAAACCATTTATGCAATTTTATATCAATCACAAGAAAACAAGCCTATGCTCTGATACCACTGAAGGGTTTTCTAGCAATCAATGAACAAATAAAACTTATGGTTCACATGCAACCCTAGAAAGATCTATGTTTTCTTCTATGAAGATAATAAACTAAAACCTAAGGGAAACATTTAAATTCTAAAGATCAAATTGAGAATACCAACCTTTTGATCTTATGATTCTGAAGCAAGCAGCAAAGGAATCCTGCCTCAAATGCAAGTCACACCCAAAGCAATGGAGAATACAGTCCAGCAGAGTAATCTTAGTGAAAGTTGGCGCAGAATTAGGGTTTCCAGGGGATCTCTATTTATAGATCTCAGGTGTTACAGCTTGAAACCCTAGAGCCCATCTTTGGTAAGCCTTTTACCAATTGGGTAAGGCTTTCTCTAAACCCTAATTAGGGTTTCGAGATTTTTGGTGCCCACACCATAAACTCGCCACCTTCCACCCCTGTACACTGGCCAGTTAATATTCAACTATTGAATAATTACAGAACCAGTCCCTGCACTTTTAATTAATTTAATCACTAAATTAAATCCAATTAATTCTAGATTAAATCTTAATTAATTATTATAGTTTCTAATTAATATATTAACACTTAAATATATTAATAAACCATTTAATTAATCCTATTGATTTATTAAACAATTAATAAATCAACTTTTACTCCACTAAACTCTATCCTAACCTCCAGCTATGAGGGCAGCCCAAATGGACTTATGCTTCAATTAATAAGATGAACACAGTTATAAGTCATGGCTTAGACACCTAATCCAACAAAAAACTCACTACAATTTAAACTAATCTACTCTTTAAATCATCACTCAACGAATGTATCAAATACCAGATAATAACAATGTCACACAAAATATAAACCCTAGAATAGATGTAAGCGAATCTGTGAGAGAGAGAACAAGTGAGCACGTAGAGAAAAAATGGTGTCTAACTCTTGCTACAGGACAACATTTGAAGTCTTTATATTTTCGGGTTTGACCCATGGATCATCCATGGGTCTGTGAGAGTCCGCGTGTTTTCTCCCAAACCTGAACCAAATAAGTGAGCCCCAGTCCTTCCTTTTAGCCTTTTGACACCTTTCAACCCTCAAGCTTTAAAGTCTCTTACACTTCAAGTCCAACTTCCAGCTTTCTTTTCAGCTCTCTTTCCAGCATAAATAACCTGCACAAACCTAATTAAGTTAGAAGAAACCAACAATAAGTTGTTAAGTTTGATTAAAGATGATGAAATATTTCAACACCCCCTCTCAAACTTAACAACTTTACTCCTTACCTTGAAATGGATCAATAAGACCCATTTGCTGACACAAATAATTGTGTTGAGGAGCCGGCAAAGACTTTGTAAGAATGTCAGCATGTTGATGCTTAGACAAAACCTTTACAACTTTCAAAATTCCTTTAGAAAATTTTCCTGAATAAAGTGAACATCTACTTCAAAATGTTTTGTCTTTTCATGAAAAACAGGATTTAATGCTAACCTAATAGCATATTCATTATCACAAAACACGTTAACAGGTGTTAACCCCTTCTTTCCAAGATCAAACAAAACTTTTAATATCCAAATAATTTCACACGTAACAGACCCCAAGGCTCTATACTCATATTCAGTAGAAGACTTAAAAACAATTTCCTGTTTCTTACTCTTCCAGGAAATCAAAGAACCTCCCATATAAACAACATAACCAGTTACAGATCTTCTTGTATTAACACATTTAGCCCAATCTGCATCTACATAACCTATTAGATTTAATGATTCTGATCTCAAAATACTAACACCTTTACCAGGATATTGCTTTAAAAATCTTAAAACTCTAAAAGCAATATCAAGATGTGACTTTTGAGGACAATGCATATACTGACTCAAGGTCTGCACAGTGTACGAAATATCAGGCCTTGTTAGTGTTAAGTAAATTAATTTTCCAATCAATTTCTGAAATTCAGTAATATTTTCCAACAGTTCATCATTATCACTCCTATCAATTACAAAATTTACTTCTAAAGGAGTTTTTACAGGTTTACAAGCAAGCATTCCAAAATCATGAAGTAATTCCAAGCAATACTTTATTTGAGTTAAGCATACCCCATTATCAATATCTATTACATTAATTCCAGGAAAAGACTTTAACTTTCCCAAATATTTTATTAAAAACTGGGATTTCAGAAATGTTTTAACCTTTGCAATTTCAACATCACAATTTCCAGTTACAATGATATCATCAACATAAACTAACAAAACAATAATATTTTTCATATTAGTATACACAAATAATGAATAATCATTTAAACTCTGTTTAAACCCATACTCAAATAAAGATGAACACAACCGTTCATTCCATTTCCTAGGAGCTTGCTTTAGACCATGCAAGGATTTTAACAACTTACACACACGTGTATCTCCAATTATATGATAACCTTGAGGTTGGTTCATATATACATCCTCATCAAGATTACCATATAAAAAGCATTATTTATGTCAAGTTGAAACAAATTCCACCCAGAACTAACAGCCAGATTTATTACAATTCTAATAGTAACCATGTTCGCAACGGGAGAAAATGTCTCTTCAAAATCTATACCCTCTCTTTGGTTAAAACCTTTAGCAACTAAACGTGCTTTATATCTCTCAACCTCACCATTTGATTTATACTTAATCTTATATACCCATTTACAACCAATTGGCCTTCAATTTGAAGGTAAATTAGTTACAATCCACGTGTTATTCCTATACAATGCTTCCATTTCCTCATTCATTGCTTTTACCCAATTTGGGTCAGAAGATGCTTCAAAATAATTCCTTGGTTCAGCAGTTTTATCTGAATTTGTTACAAAACATTTATTTTCCACATTTAAAAACGAATAATTGACAGATTTATCAATACTATATTTATGCTTATTACTTAAAACGAAATCGTTAAACCGTGTAGGCAGCCTAGACTCACGTCTAGGTCTAGTATACCTAGTAGAACGACTTTGTGTTGTGTCAATTAAATCTTCACATCTTTCCTCAGCCTTATTAGAAGTATGTGGGACACCACTATCAGACTGAGGCAGCTGTACCATGTCATTTAGATTGCCTCCAAGGAGACTGTCTTCCTTTATCCCAACAGTTGTATCAAACTGTGGTACATACGAATCCAGCTCCTGATTACAACCAGAAATGCCCTCAGACTCACTAGAGGGCTGAACTGCACTACTACTCTCAGTCTCATGGGTTGCACCTTGACTTCCTAATTCATCATTTGAAGATACAGAATCAAAATAGTTAGGCTCATCATAGGAAAAGGGATCCCTAGATTCTGACACAACACGTTGATTTGAACTCATCTTAAAAGGAAATACAGTCTCGTAAAATTTTACATCCCTGGAAAAGAAAACAGTACCAAAATCAAGACTAACTAATTTATAACCTTTCTTTTCAGCAGAGTATCCAATTAAAACAGATTTTTCTACTCTTTTAGAAAATTTATCATAATTATTAACACGTGTAGCAAAGCATAGACAGCCAAAAACTCTGAGATGCTCAAGTTTAGGTAAACGGTTGTAAACAAGTTCAAAAGGAGACTGTCCCTTTAGTACAGATGAGGGAGTCTGATTAATCAAAAACACGGAGGTTAATACAGCTTCACCCCAATACTTTAGAGGCATCCCATATTGGAACAGCAACGAACGAGCAACATTTAGAATATGCCTGTGTTTTCTCTCCACAACCCCATTTTGTTGTGGAGTATAAACACATGACGTTTGTTGCAAAATTCCTTTTGTTCCCAAAAAAGTCTTTACTTTATTATTCACAAATTCATATCCATTGTCAGATCATATTACTTTTATTTTTACATTAAATTGATTTTCCAAAAGGTTATTGAAGTTCACAAAATATTCAAAGACTTCTTCCTTAGATTTAAGCAAGTATACCCAAGTAGCTCTTGAAAAATCATCAACAATTGTAAAAAAAATATTTAAATCCATCATATGCGTTTAAACGATAAGGACCCCAAACATCTAGATGAATAAGTTCTCCAACTTTAGTGGAGACTTTATGACTTATAGAAAAGGACTCTCTGGTTTGTTTTGCCCTATGACACACTTCACAAGGTGGAAGACTATCATTATTCAAATTTAGGTGGGTCCTAAGAGCATTTATTGCTTGTTCAGCAGGGTGACCAAGTCTACTATGCCAAGTAAATTTAGAAACAAATCACTTTGAGAGATTAGCCCTAGGCAATCTAATACCTGCCGTGGAAGAATTTATGTAATATAATCCACCAACCTCACTACCAGTCTCCACTGTCCCCTTGGACTATGAATCCTAAACAAAACAATTATGTTCATTAAATACAACATCACACTTACTATCCTTACAAAGTTTATGGACAGATAACAAGTTTACATTAAAATCAGGAACCACAAAGACATCGAAAAGAATAAGAGAGTTGGTTAAAGGAAGATTTCCAATGGTTTCGATCTTGGCCGAAGAACCATTGGGATGACCAACCCTTAAATCCAGTCTTGACACATTTACAGTATCACATAGATTAGACCCAGAAGCTGTCATATGTTGATTAGCTCCTAAATCAACAATCCATTTTTTACATGAAAGAGTAGAGTTACAAGCTATACCTGCCATATTTGCGTTGACAGGTATATCTTCAACTCCTTTGCTTTCACTTAGAAGACGAAGAAGTTTAGAATATTGCTCACTTGTGAGGAAATGTTGATCGGGGTTACCAGCATTAGATGAAGTTGATGTTGTAGACTCAATTACAGAAGCATTAGAACTATTATTAGAAAAAGATTTTCCAAAATTTGTTTGTGAGGTTGTATTACTATTATTCTTTTGTTTAAAATCCTTTGGGTAACCAATGAGTTTATAACATCTCTCAATTATATGACCTTTTATTCCACAATGTTTACATTGAAGGTTCTGATTTCGACCTCTTGTTTTATTTTTTGAATCATTGAAACGACTATTAAAAGTAGCAGTTTGAGTTTTATCAGAAACTTGAGACAACGAACCATTCTTTTGAAAAGACTCTTCACGAGATATTATAGAAAAGGCAGTTCTAACGTTTGGAAGAGGTTCCATTAGGAGAATGTGACTCTTAACTTGATTAAAGGAACCGTCCAACCCATTTAAGAACTGCATTAGTTTTATCAGTTTTGAATGATCATTATAATGAGTTGCAGCCTCACAGACACATTCAGGGAGATTTGTGAGGCCATCAAACTCTTTCCAAGGTGTATCAAGTTCTTTATAATAATCATACACTGGAAGTCCATTTTGAGTAAGAGAATTAATTTTTTGATGAATATTAAAAATGACAGAACCATCCGATTTGTGATAAGTTTCATAAAGTTCAATCCACATGTCTTATGCATGTTAGTGGATGCATGATTAGCATAAATGGGTTCCGACAAGGACCCAAGTATCCACGAGCACACAACAGAGTTGGCACGATCCCATTTTTGACACTTTGGATCTTCTTTAGATGGTTTAATGACAGAACCTTCAGCAAAACCAAGTTTATTACGACCCTTAAGAGCTCTAGTCATAGAATTTTTCCATATACGAAAATTTTCGTTTCCCAAAAGTTTAAAACCAATTATAGTAGTCGTGGTATTATCAGATGGATGAACATAAAGTGGGTCATCATAGTCAGTTGATTCAGATGACCCACTGCCAGAACCTTCTGTCACGATAGGTCCAGTCATGATTCATAGATAACAGATAGTATTTCAGAAACAAACAATGTGAGCTAGAAACCAGGATTCCACACCAATAAAATGGCAGGTCAAGGTTCTCACAGATCCTAACAATCAATCAAGTAAAGTAATGAACATACAATCTAAGAATCAGATAAGAAAGCAATCATATAAAGCACACAAGACTGGTGTTCATAACCAGTTCAAACAAACCTAAATACTATACAACAAAAAACCCCTGCCTATAGTCCAAGAACACCAAACTTCACTTAAGTTCGGTGACTTGCTACCGACAGAGAGAGAGAGAGAGAAAGAATACTTACAGAGTTATAACAGCATCAGCTCCCCAGGGTTACACCCAAACAAACAGAAAAAAAAGGCAAACAGTAAAGGACCCCTGTCTATAGGCCAAGAACACCAAACTTCACTTAGGTTCGGTGACTTGCTACCGACAGAGTGAGTTAGAGGACTTACAGAGTTATTGATCAGTCACACGCACACGCCTGAAGAGATCAGGCACAATCAGCAAATCCACACCATCCACACCTTATACCTCCTCAGTCAATCACAAACCCCAACGAACACATCGACAACACGAATCAAAAAACGGATGAGACTGAGCTCATCAGACAAAATCTCGTAAAGAACTAAGGATCCAGCAACGATCTAACAAGATCTCGTGAATCTCTAATGGATCTAGGTCAGATACAACCAGAAAAGCTGAATCAAACAAAAATCTAGAGAAATTAAGTCGATTCAAATGAAATGTAGGTCAAAAGCGACCAGTAACAGCGGAAATAACCACGGATCTAGAGAGATCACGTGGATTTACAACAAATATAGGTCAAAGAGACCAAGAACGTAAAGGACCAACTCAGATCTAAGAAGATCTAGTGGCTACATGTAAAAAACAACCAGAAATTAAGAATACGATCAGAATAAGTAAAAGAAAAAACGCCTCAAGAAGGCTCTGATAACATGTTCAAAAAGATCTTAGAATATCTCTGAATTGATAATACTTTTACAAAACTCGCTATAATTTAACCTAATCTACTCTCTAAATCATCACTCAACGAATGTATCAAATACCAGATAATAACAATGTCACACAAAATATAAACCCTAGAATAGATGTAAGCGAATCTGTGAGAGAGAGAACAAGTGAGCACGTAGAGAAAAAAAATGGTGTCTAACTCTTGCTATAGGACAACATTTGAAGTATTTATATTTTCGGGTTTGACCCATGGATCATCAATGGGTCTATGAGAGTCCGCGTGTTTCCTCCCAAACCTGAACCAAATAAGTGAGCCCCAGTCCTTCCTTTTAGCCTTTTGACACCTTTCAACCCTCAAGCTTTAAAGTCTCTTACACTTCAAGTCCAACTTCCAGCTTTCCTTTCAGCTCTCTTTCCAGCATAAATAACCTGCACAAACCTAATTAAGTTAGAAGAAACCAACAATAAGTTGTTAAGTTTGATTAAAGATGATGAAATATTTCAACATACTAGCTTGTTAATTAACACGCTCTTGCAATCAGCCTTTTCAATTATCATGTAGGTTCCTTTTGTTTTAAACCAATAGTAATTAGACAACATATGCAAACAATTTGTCAAAAAAACATATTGAAAAAGCTCTTCTGTAGTAGAGATATAATAAGCTTTTTATTTTTGAGTTTTTCATAAAAAAAACATCCCTAAAAAGACCTTTTACTTGGATGTTCTTAACATTTTAATCATTATGTGATGGTGTCTATTAATCATCTAATAATTTTTTAAAAATAGCTAAATTACACAAAGAAAAAGTAATCAAAATAAAGACTATGATATATTTAGAATAGAATAAATGGGGAAAAAATTTGTGTTTCCATTTTTCCATTTCCCTCCAAAATAATTTCCCCAATTAATATCGTTTTAGGGAAATATGGACTTGAATCCCTAATTTCGTCCGCCGCTTGCTCAAGATGCTGTGTTATACTTGGTGTAGATGTGAGTATTTTAAAATCCTTGTCTTATTTCAATCCAATACTCTGCAATTTCTTGAAGTTCTTATCAATGCTACATGTTATAACAAATTAGCATCCAAAAGTTAAGGAATCCAATGACGGTTCACAAGTGTGACATCCGCCTAAAATGGATTCGGGTCAACCCAACCCAATTGGAAATTTAATAAACCCTACTCAAGATTACTTGACGCTAATAGGATCAAAACCCATACAATACGATATAAATTGACGTTAATAGCAATATAGCATAGTATAACGTTATAACTATAATCAAATTAAATTGTGATACCATATTAAAATAAAATCAAAGTATGATGCTCTAATTAAATTAAAAGAATCAAACTTGAATGCTATAATTAAACTTCAAATCAAAGTAGATTGTTATAATCAAATAATAACCTATTTTTTTTATAAAACTCTATTTTTATAAACTCTACATTAAATTTTATAAAATTCTTATATTAATTAGTGTATTACATAGAGATGTTTGTGCAAGTGGGAAATTATGAAGACCACCAAAAGCCAAAAGTTATTCCCATGGTCTCCCACTCACACCTCCCATCATCTTTTCTTTCATTTTTCTCCCAACACATTATTCTCATCACCACTCAAACCCTCTCTATTCTTTCTCTCACTCTCAATCTCGAAATTCTTCCAAGAAATATCAATTTTCTAGCCAAGAACAATCCATCATACTCAAATCTCCATCCCTCTTGAAGCATTAATCAAGCTATGTTGTTAAAAGTTTCAAATTCATTAATGAAACAAATTAAATCCACCAAAATATCTAAAACTCATTTTATATATAAACCTGATTTTTCTCAAAATCCCATCAACAAAAATAAGAACTTCTGGAAATTTTCAGAAAATAACTTATTTTTATTGAATTACTATAATTATTGCAATATAATAGGGCAATAATTCACATAAAATACTTCTTAATTTCAATAAATTCTGGAAAAATTCTGCAAAGACCCATATATTGGGTAAAGTGGATGTATGAAGTTTCATTCATTTATATTACTGTTTTATGCTTATTGTGTATTTTATTTTGTTATAGATAAATAAATAGCAAAATATAGTTATTTATGTCCAAAATTAGATGTTATATTTTTCACACCTTATTAACAATATAAAGACACCATGACAAAATTTACATAATTTTGTAAGAATGTTTGCTTAATTTTCCTGATTTAATGATTGTTTAATGGTTTAAACTGATAATAAATATCTAAACATGTCGAAAAATTATAAAACCTTATCAGAATGTCACATATAACGTAATAATCATAAATCAAAAGTTTGATGAAGTTTCCTTAATCGTTTACTATTATTTATCATTTTATTGATTAATTAATAATGAAACATATAAAAAATATTTCCCATAGTCAAAAATATCCAAAAACCCTTAAAATAGGCTCTATATAATGTTAGAAAACTATGGTTAATTTCCCAGAATTGTTGGGGTTCATTTATTAGTTTTCCTAGATTTTGTTGTTGTTTAATCATTAAAGTATTAAATAAATACTACAACAGTTCAGAAAAATATGAAAATTTTACAGTAATTACTATTTTATGAATTAATTATTTACTAATAATTTCAGAAATTTTCAATACAGTTTACTATTTAAAACCATTTTCCTAAGTATTTAAGCATGTAAAAATGCATTTTAATGATTATTCAATATAAATAATTGTTAAAATATGTAAATACTTATAATTGGGCAAGTTATTATTTTAATAAGAAATTATTAAAATCTTGCCTAAATTGAAAATATAAATTAATTATGCAAAGTAATTAATTCAATTTAAAATTCATTTAACAAATAAATACCTTAATATTCAAATCAAAATGGATTATTCTTAATTCATCTAATATAAGAATATGTGTCTAATTATTTTTATTAATATTCCATTCCCGTTTAGCAGTTCCTAAACCAAAACTATTAATTATATTAGGTTTCACGACATTTTGACCCGGGCCGTCTATCGTACGACACGCGTATTCTGTTTGGACTAAAGTGAGTAATCTACCCCATATTTTATAATTTTTAATACTTTTGGGGTGTATCATGTGGTTCTAATATGTTTTCAACCTCATTTTATTATTTTATAACAATTGAGACATTGTTGGGACATTTATACGTGAATCATTATTTGTATAATCATTGTTTGTTTACGCTACATGTACTTGTAATGCATAATCATTTTTAGTCTAATCTCCATGACAATGCCCGTATTCTTGAGGTACGTTATGGTCAATAATAGCGCTATTGGGTTGACCACCCCGCCTTAGGACGCTAAGGTGATTGATCGCACGTGGTTGAGTGTGTATGATGATTAGATGCTCCATCTTATATATATGTATATGTATATATAGGGTGAGGACTTATTGTTGTTGTTATCATTTGTGAATCAATTGTTGATTTATAAACCGTTATCTCAATAACACTTGCTTCGCCGACTTCAAAAGAAAACAAATTTCAAATTATAAAATTTTCAAACTCACAATTTTATTTAATAAAACTAGATTACTCACCAACTCTCGTAGTTGACATGTTTTTACTCATGAGGCAGATTTGAAGAATGAAGTTGATGAAAAGTAGGGTGTACCTTAGAAACCCACAAGATTATTTAAATGTGATGTAATAAATGTTGTTTGTATTTGGATTTGTATTTGTATGTTGTGGATCTTGTTTGCATACTTAGTACTTAATTGAATCTAATCATATTATAACATAGTTGTCATGAGACTTTGAACAATGTATCACGCCTTGATCGATTCCGGCAAGGATCGGGGTGTGACCGATTGGTATCAGAGCCCTTGACTATAGGGAATTAGGTTAATTGCCTTGACCTAGTCTATAGCCTCTAGGGTCCTCTCGTATGCTAGTTTATAAAATGCACACACAACTGCATGCAATTCGCACTTAGAAAATCTTTGGAATTCCTTTGTGTGCTAATTGCTCCCTTATGTGCTTACATATTACTCCTGACACTTATATGTGTGCAAACACTTGTGAATATTCTCCGCTTTCTCTAAAAATCACACACATACTCAAGTGGTTTAAAAAAAATAAAAAATAAAATTTATATATACATATATATTCCTTATAGCTCATAGGAAATTCAAAGTCATCCACTCTAGTTGGGTAGGATCATAGTAATGGACGCGTAGTAACTGGAAGGGGGAGGTGCCGGTAGCCCGAAAGTCCTGACTAGGCAAGCATTCGTATACATCCCAATCAACCGAGGGACCAGTTTGCTTACATGGGGACCAAAGGCGAGAGTTCCCAACCCTATAGGCCAAAGCGCGTCATTCACATTACTTTTGAGCCATCAAAATACTCGACCTTATCAAACGTATCCAAAAGGATACACTCCAAAATGGCCAACTCATTGGACTATTAAGTTCCCTAATGGGCCTAGAAGTGGGAAAAACATGTGAAAACTTAGTATTGTGGGGGCCCATGAAAGTGCTACATGCTTCACATTTAGTACCCATGAAAAGCCCAAAAGGTGCCCAACACTCCTAACGATGGCCCAACAAGTGTTTTACAATCATTTTACCCAACATTGTCTACAAACTTAATATCCATAATCAATTTACAAATAACTCACAAGTCTATATGCGTGTTTCTCGTAGATGGCATTACGACCCCCATACGCTGCTCGCAACAACCAAAGGCTAGCAACCCTTATCGCCAAGGAGGTAGCAAACGTCATCCCAACAATTGCAACCCAACTTCAAGCTCTTCAGCCGCAAGCTCCAGCAACCACTCTTCGTTGCTCGTTTAAGAACTTTCGTAACTGCAATCCGCCTTACTTCAAAGGCATCGATGGTGCCACCGCACTCCTTACATGGATCGAAGAAATGGAGAGTACTTTTATCCATAGCGAGTGTCCTGAGGACCTGATGGTCCGTCACGCCACAGGGTGCCTCCAAGGTCATACTCTCACCTGGTGGAACCTAGAAAAACGGGCAAAAGGAGAGGCTGTTGCCTTGGGAATGACCTGGTCAACACTAAAGGAACGCATGATGGAGAAGTTCTGCCCTGACAGCGAATTGCAAACTCTCGAGGAGGAATTCTGGAATATGAAACAGGTGGGAGGCGACAACGCGACCTACACAAATAGATTCCATGATCTCTCAAGAATCCTACCTCACATGGTTCAACCTATGAAAACTGCAATACGCCGCTACAACAAAGGGTTACCGCGCCAGATCCGTGATTCGGTGACCAGCAGCAGGCCATCTACCCTGGAATCCGCTATTGAAATAGCAGGTCAACTCAACGAGGACAATGTGAACGATGGTGTCCTCCCACGCAAGGGTTTAAAGATGTCAACTGAAAAGCCGACACTTGAGACTCCCCTAATTGTCAAGTCCGAGTCCTCACACCGACACGACAAAAAGAAGCGGAAAAGTCATCACCACAACCATGCTGTTATTACCCCTGCCACTCCTATCACCCAAGTCACCCCACAAGCCCAACAAAAAAAAGCCGTATACTGGACCTCACCCCCTCTGTAACCACTGTAACTATCACCATATGACCAACAGCCCGTGTCGCCTTTGTACGACTTGTGGTCGCTATGGCCACTTGGCGGACACATGTCGTGCACCAAAAACTCAGCGACCATTCGCTCTACCCTCAAATCAGCAAACACAAACCCAGTATCCAACTGGAACATGCTTCAATTGTGGTGACCCCACCCATTTCAGAAACGCGTGTCCTAGGCTAGTCAATATCATCAACACTCAAGCCCAGGAAAATCCAACAATGCAGGTTCCAGCTCCCAAAGGCCGAGCCTTTGTCATTACCGCAACCGAAGCACAAACCAATAATAAGGTCGTAAATGGTACGTTTCTCATAAATGACTGCTACGCTTCAGTACTTTTTGATTCAGGTGCCGATAAAAGTTTTGTGTCTTTGGAATTTGAGCCCATACTTCACACACCTCGCACGATTCTTGATGAGTACTTTACCGTAGAAGTCGCCAATGGAAAATACGTTTCACTCAATGCAGTCATCCAAGATTGCACTTTCGATTTTAGCGGTCATATATTTTCCGTCAATTTAGTTCCTATGGAACTTGGTAGTTTCGACATCATCGTGGGAATGGATTGGCTATCCCAAAACCATGCTGAAATAGTATGTTACGAGAAGTTCATTCGTATTCCTCTTGCCGACGGTCAAAGTCTTCGTATTTATGGCGAGACTCATTCGAAAAAGCTTAGTCGTATGTCATGTACTCAAGCTCGATCATATCTACGTAAAGAATACATGGCTTTCTTAGCCCATGTGGTGGAAACAAAGGTCACAGAAAAGAAGATCGAAGATATTCCGATTGTACGAGACTTTCCTGACATCTTTCCCGATGACGTATCTGGACTCCCTCCAGTACGTGAGCTAGAGTTCCGCATCGATCTCGTTCCTGAAGCTGCTCCCATAGCCAAGTCTCCATATCGGTTGGCTCCAGCCGAGATGCAAGAATTGGCAAGTCAGCTCCAAGAATTAACCGATAAGGGATTTATCCGCCCTAGTACTTCACCCTAGGGAGCCCCGGTTCTCTTCATCAAAAAGAAAGATGGTTCGTTTCGTATGTGTATCGATTATCGGGAGTTAAATAAATTGACCATCAAGAACCAATATCCGTTACCTCGGATCGACGACCTTTTTGATCAGCTTCAAGGAGCTTCACGCTTTTCAAAAATTGACCTCCGCTCGGGTTATCACCAACTTCGAGTACGGGAAGAAGACATCCCCAAAACTGCTTTCCGAACCCGCTATGGTCATTACGAGTTCACCGTTATGCCTTTCGGCCTAACAAATGCCCCTGCCGCATTCATGGACTTGATGAATCAGGTATTTAAACCTTATCTCGACCGTTTTGTTATCGTCTTTATTGATGACATCCTCATTTACTCCAAGACAAAGGCAGAGCATGAAAGACACCTCCGCCTAACTCTCCAAACGTTGCAAGGAAATCGGCTCTACGCCAAATTTTCGAAATGCGAGTTTTGGTTAAATGAGGTACAATTCCTCGGTCATATTGTAAGTGACAAGGGTATTTTAGTCGACCCCGCAAAAGTTGAAGCAGTCAAGAATTGGAAAGCCCCACGTACCCCCAAGGAAATTCGGTCCTTCCTCGGTTTAGCCGGCTATTACCAGCGTTTCATTTCAAATTTCTCAAAGTTCGCTTTACCGCTTACTTCTCTCACTTGCAAGGGTACGCCATTTGATTGGGGACCCAAGCAGGAAGACGCTTTCCAAACCCTTAAACAAAGGTTGTGTGACGCTCCGATTCTTACACTCCCTGAAGGATCCGAAGATTTCGTGGTATATTACGATGCCTCCAATCTCGGTCTAGGTTGTGTTTTGATGCAAAGGGGAAAGGTTATAGCTTACGCATCGCAACAACTCAAAATCCACGAAAGGAATTATACGACTCATGATTTGGAGCTCGGTGCCGTGGTTTTCGCTCTTAAAATTTGGAGGCATTACCTTTACGGCACTAAATGCGTAATTTTCACCGACCATAAGAGCTTACAACATATTCTTAATCAAAAGAAACTCAATATGAGGCAAACACGATGGGTCGAACTCCTAAATGATTACGAGTGTGAAATATGCTATCATCCGGGCAAGGCGAACGTCGTAGCCGACGCGTTAAGCCGAAGAGAACATGCCAAAGCATTTCATTTAATATGTTCTCCTATCTTGTCCAATTTCAGCGACCGAATTCGAGGAGCCCAACACTCGGCAATTACCGAAAATGGCATGCCCACGGGAATTGATGGGGAGTTGGAATCTAAATCTGATGGTATTTTCTATTATCAAGATCGCATCTGGATCCCAGATCGCGACAATCTTCGTACATTCCTGATGGAAGAAATCCATAAAACTCGATATTCCATTCATCCGGGCGCTGACAAGATGTATCATGGCTTGAGAACCAATTATTGGTGGTCGGGTATGAAAAAGGATATTGCTTTATTCGTAGCCAAATATCTTACATGTTCTAGGGTCAAAGCAAAACATCAATGACCCTCTAGACTATTGGTCCAACCGGTAATCCCTGAGTGGAAATGGGAAGCGATCACCATGGATTTCGTAACCAAACTTCCCCGTACCACAAAGGGACATGACAGCATTTGGGTAATCATTGACCGTTTGACTAAATCTGCTCACTTCCTTCCCATCCGTGAACATTTCAAGGTCGAACAACTTGCTCGGATTTACATCGACGAGATAGTTAGTCGGCATGGCATCCCTCTCAGCATCATTTCAAATCGTGATGGGAGATTTCTCTCTCGGTTCTGGCAATCACTTCAAGAAGCCATGGGAACCCGCCTCGATCTCAGTACCGCCTATCATCCTCAGACCGATGGTCAATCTGAGAGGACAATTCAAACAATCGAAGATATATTGAGGGCGTGTGTCTTAGATTTCGGAGGAAACTGGGACTCTCATTTACCGTTGGTGGAATTCTCCTATAATAACAGTTATTATTCTAGCATCGGGATGCCACCATTTGAGGCATCGTATGGCCGTAAATGCCGATCTCCTATTTGGTGGCATGAAATTGGCGAGTCCCACGTAATTCGCGCAACAGTGGATTCTCCAATCGTTGGTCCTGAGCTTATCCAGGAAACAACCGACAAAATCACTCAGATTCGCAATAACCTTCTCACAGCTCGTAGCTGACAAAAGAGTTACGCCGACAAGCGACACAAACCGCTTGAATTTACCGTGGGTGACATGGTCATGTTAAAAGTGTCCCCATGGAAAGGTGTGGTTCGATTTGGACGCAAGGGTAAATTGGCACCCCGCTACGTAGGGCCGTTTAAGATCCTGAAAAGGATCGGACCAGTAGCCTACGAGTTGGATCTACCAACAGAACTTAACAAAGTTCTCCCAGTATTTCATATAGCCAACCTCAAGAAGTGTTTAGCAGACGAGAACCTTCATGTTCCTCTCGAGGATATCCAAATCGACGAGACAATGCAATTTATCGAGAAACCCTTGGAAATTGCCGACCGGAAGGAAAAGCAACTCAAAAGAAGTCGCATTCCCCTGGTCAAGGTCAAGTGGCAGTCGGCATGTGGACCCGAGTATACATGGGAGCGTGAGGATCATATGCGTAACAAATACCCGCATCTTTTCTCTTAAGGTACTTTCTTCTTAAATTTCGGGACGAAATTTACTAAAGTAGGGGAGACTGTGACATCCGCCTAAAATGGATTCAGGTCAACCCAACCCAATTGGAAATTTAATAAACCCTACTCAAGATTACTTGACGCTAATAGGATCAAAACCCATACAATACGATATAAATTGACGTTAATAGCAATATAGCATAGTATAATATTATAACTATAATCAAATTAAATTATGATACCATATTAAAATAAAATCAAAGTATGATGCTCTAATTAAATTAAAAGAATCAAACTTGAATGCTATAATTAAACTTCAAATCAAAGTAGATTGTTATAATCAAATAATAACCTATTTTTTTATAAAACTCCATTTTTATAAACTCTACATTAAATTTTATAAAATTCTTATATTAATTAGTGTATTACATAGATATGCTTGTGCAAGTGGGAAATTATGAAGACCACCAAAAGCCAAAAGTTATTCCCATGGTCTCCCACTCACACCTCCCATCATCTTTCCTTTCATTTTTCTCCCAACACATTATTCTCATCACCACTCAAACTCTCTCTATTCTTTCTCTCACTCTCAATCTCGAAATTCTTCCAAGAAATATCAATTTTCCAGCCAAGAACAATCCATCATACTCAAATCTCCATCCCTCTTGAAGCATTGATCAAGCTATGTTGTTAAAAGTTTCAAATTCATTAATGAAACAAATTAAATCCACCAAAATATCTAAAACTCATTTTATATATAAACCTGATTTTTCTCAGAATCCCATCAATAAAATAAGAAGTTCTGGAAATGTTCAGAAAATAACTTATTTTTATTGAATTACTATAATTATTGCAATATAATAGGGCAATAATTCACATAAAATACTTTTTACTGTCAATAAATTCTGGAAAAATTCTGCAAAGACCCATATATTGGGTAAAGTGGATGTATGAAGTTTCATTCATTTATATTATTGTTTTATGCTTATTGTGTATTTTATTTTGTTATAGATAAATAAATAGCAAAATATAGTTATTTATGTCCAAAATTAGATGTTATATTTTTCACACCTTATTAACATTATAAAGACTCCATGACAAAATTTACATAATTTTTTAAGAATGTTTGCTTAATTTTCCGGATTTAATGATTGTTTAATGGTTTAAATTGATAATAAATATCTAAACATGTCCGAAAATTATAAACCTTTATCAGAATGTCATATATAACGTAATAATCATAAATAAAAAGTTTGATGAATTTCCCTTATTCGTTTACTATTATTTGTGATTTTATTGATTAATTAATAATGAAACATATAAAAAATACTTCCCATAGTAAAAAATATCCAAAACCCTTAAAATAGGCTCTATATAATGTTAGAAAACTATGGTTAATATCCCAGAATTGTTGGGGTTCATTTATTATTTTTCCTAGATTTTGTTGTTGTTTAATCATTAAAGTATTAAATAAATACTAAAACAGTTCAGAAAAAAATGAAACTTTTACAGTAATTACTATTTTATGAATTAATGATTTACTAATAATTTCAGAAATTTTCAATACTGTTTACTATTTAAAACCATTTTCCTAAGTATTTAAGTATGTAAAAATGCATTTTAATGATTATTCAATATAAATAATTGTTAAAATATGTAAATACTTATAATTGGGCAAGTTATTATTTTAATAAAAAATTATTAAAATCTTGCCTAAATTGAAAATATAAATTAATTATGCAAAGTAATTAATTCAATTTAAAATTCATTTAACAAATAAATACCTTAATATTCAAATCAAAATGGATTATTGTTAATTCATCTAATATAAAAATATGTGTCTAATTATTTTTATTAATATTCCATTCCCGTTTAGCAGTTCCTAAACCAAAACTATTAATTATATTAGGTTTCACGACATTTTGACCCGGGCCGTCTATCGTACGACACGCGTATTCCGTTTGGACTAAAGTGAGTAATCTACCCCATATTTTATAATTTTTAATACTTTTGGGGTGTATCATGTGGTTCTAATATGTTTTCAACTTCATTTTGTTATTTTATAACAATTGAGACATTGTTGGGACATTTATACGTGAATCATTATTTGTATAATTATTGTTTGTTTACGCTACATGTACTTGTAATGCATTATCATTTTTAGTCTAATCTCCATGACTATGCCCGTATTCTTGAGGTACGTTATGGACAATAATAGCGCTATTGGGTTGACCACCCTGCCTTGGGACGCTAAGGTGATTGATCGCACGTGGTTGAGTGTGTATGATGATTAGATGCTCCATCTTATATATATATGTATATGTATATATAGAGTGAGGACTTATTGTTGTTGTTATCATTTGTGAATCAATTGTTGATTTATAAACCGTTATCTCAATAACACTTGCTTCGCCGACTTCAAAAGAAAACAAATTTCAAATTATAAAATTTTCAAACTCACAATTTTCTTTAATAAAACTAGATTACTCACCAACTC
The DNA here is from genome assembly GCA_023525715.1 of Cichorium intybus. NCBI lineage: Eukaryota > Viridiplantae > Streptophyta > Magnoliopsida > Asterales > Asteraceae > Cichorium > Cichorium intybus. Next base: position 368,646 of record JAKNSD010000045.1, on the reverse strand, counting down.
TCGTAGTTGACATGTTTTTACTCATGATGCAGATTTGAAGAATGAAGTTGATGACAAGTATGGTGTACCTTAGAAACCCACAAGATTATTTAAATGTGATGTAATAAATATTGTTTGTATTTGGATTTGTATTTGTATGTTGTGGATCTTGTTTGCATACTTAGTACTTAATTGAATCTAATCATATTATAACATAGTTGTCATGAGACTTTGAACAATGTATCACGCCTTGATCGATTCCGCCAAGGATCGGGGTGTGACAACAAGAATCAGAAATATTATCAAATTTGTTGTAGAATACACACCTACATATAAAGTCTGTTTAATATTCATTAGAACTCGCATGACTTGTTCTGTAGTTTGTGTAAGACTCATCGTATTTGAAGAATTGAATTTGAATGTTGGAACTTTACGGTGCCATTTTGTATGAGATTCATCATGCAACATTATTTGCTTTGTTGTAACTTCAATTTCACAATGCCATTTTGTATATTAATTGTTCTCTAATATCTTTCTTGTATACATAAGATCAATAGTGGAGTCAATTTCAATATACAAATATGGCCTTTTAGTTTCGGGAGTATTACAAATATGAATTAATTGGTTCATGTACACTATCCAATTTTTATACTAATCTATGTGTTATGATTCCAAATTGGTTGCATAAATTAATAATATGATTGCATAAATTGATAAAAAGCATAAACATGACAGTATAACAAATTAAAACCAAATGTTGCGTCAACAATCCTTTCTTTAATCACTGAAAACTAGGTTATTTCTGGATCAAATATTTCAAAATAAATAAGAAATAATAATCACATTTGTCCTGTAACCATGTCATGATCCTATGAATTCTACAAGGGAAAGTGACAAATATAGTAATCTTGTTAAATTACGTTTTACAGTAACAGACATTAATTTATACCTTAAGTAAACGAACCTGAGTAATATTAACACCATAAATTATAAAGTTGCAAATCCAATGTGCAGGGGCGGAACACGAGCAACAAAATTAGGGGGGCCGAACCTAAATTTTAAAATATTATTTATATATATATATATATATATATATATATATATATATATATATATATATAATTCAAAATTTGGATGTATCGAACTTATCAACGTGAAAGTTAATATAAACTACACTTTCACTTGTTAAAGCAACTTATCAAGACATGTATACTTTTTTTTAAAATTTATTTGAACTATTTTACAAGATACCTAATTACATCCTAAACGAGGTTTAACAAATCAAACTAATGAATATGGAAAAAATAACGATTCACATATATAGTTTTAACAAATCAAACTAAACGAGGTTTCTAAAATAATCATAACACTCATTAACTTAATTTAAAAAAATCATAAATTAATAATCAATAAATAACAATACATATATGTGCAACCTTTAATCGACTTTCACATGTCCCAAAAAACTTTTCAGATCTTTTTATCCCCTATTTCAAATTGCAATTCATTATCATAATAAGCTAGAAAGAGAAATAGAGAGTGAGAAAGGGAAAGAGTTTACATATATTGTGGATACGCCAGAGCGAAAGGTTAACACAAGTCCGGCGAAGAGGAGACATCGGAGAGACAGACTGCGTACAGTTCAACAAAGGAGGAGAGGAAAGAGGAAGACTCTGGCGGAGGCAACGGTTTTTTATGAGAAGTTCGACATATTTGAGGACTCCGAAGATGGTATTTTTTCCGATGAACAATTTTTCCCAAACAGTTTTGTTTAGGGTTTTATATAGTCAGAAAGATTGTGTTTATAAATTGTAAATATTATTTTGGGTTTATTTGTAGAATTTTACGGTTTTAGTTAACTAAACAATTAGCTTTTTTTTTTCAAATTAAAGAATACGGTTTTGATCTTTTCAGTAATTTTCGTTTTTGTTAGTTACTGAATATTCAGTTTCCTATTTTATTTGTTTCCTAATAATAATCATGTTGACTTCCTTTACGAGTATATACTGTATTCGATAAACCTGGAGGGGCCAGAAAGTTGCTGAAAATAACCTATCTTCTTATATATAATATACATGTATTAATAGCAAAAAAAAGCTGGGGGGCCATGGCCCCCCCTGGCCCTATAGATGTTCCGCCACTGCCAATGTGTAACGTTTTAAAATTTCATATATATTTTTGTCTATAAAAATATGGACCTTGTCCATCTTGTCTCAATATTAGTGTCCTAAACGTTAGGAGGTAATTAAGAATACATAAAAAGTTTTTAGATTTTGAGATTTAATTCGCTTATTTTCTTGTTTTATTTCATATATTCTAAAAAAACTTTTTAAGAACAACCAAACTATTTAAGCGTCTCAAAAGTTGAAAGCACTTTCTTTTTTCTAATGGGATCACATCTACAAGTCCATTTTATAGTTATGATATAAATCCCAATCAAGTTTAGCAATACTGTTGGAAATTCCGAATTTGACCTTATCACATGGTGAGATGAAGATAAGGATTAACGATAGTTTTAAATTAGGATTTGAGATAAGAAGTCCTAGATAATTGCAAGTTGGTTGTGTTCTTGTAATTCACATATATATTGGCTTAGGTATCGGGTTGTGATGCTAAGCGAGAGTTAATTGTTGAGTTTTTGTGTTAGTTTTCTCAATAAAACCATTGGTGTGTTTGGATATCTCGTTGCTTTTATTTGGTATCAGAGCAAGATACGAAACCATGGGAGACACTCCTGCGACGCCGGGGTCTGGGAGCAATAAGGAAGGTTCGTCTTTTTCGTTTCAAGTTCCAATGTTGTCTTCAACAAATTACACTGTTTGGGCGATTCGAATGAAGGTGATTCTGAACGTTCATCAAGTGTGGGACGTTGTGGATCCAGGTGCTGTGGATCCCAAACGAAACAATGTAGCCATCGCTGTGATTTTTCAAGCAATCCCTGAAGATCTAATTTTGCAAGTTGGGACACTGACTACTGCAAAGGAGATCTGGGATGCAATAAAGACTCGAAATCTTGGTGCGGATAGGGTTCGAGAAGCAAGGCTACAAACACTGATTGCAGAGTTCGACAATTTGAAGATGGTGGAAACAGGAACCATTGATGAATATGCAAGCAAATTGTCGGGTATTGCGTCGAAATCAGCATCACTTAGAGAAGCTCTAGACGAGAAGAAGCTGGTAAAGAAGTTTCTAACCAGTCTACCCAGAAGATTTATCCACATCGTGGCCTCCATAGAGCAAATACTTGATCTAAAAACTGTTGGTTTTGAAGACGTTGTTGGGCGCTTAAAAGCATATGAAGAACGGATAAGAGAAGATGTTCAGACTGGTGATCAAGGTAAATTGCTCTTTCATAAATCTGAGTCGTCTGGGCGAAACTCAGAATCAAACCGTGGGAGAAGTAGAGGCGGTGGACGGGGGCGTGGTAATAAAGGTAATAACACATCTCAACAAAACCGATCCTCCTCTATAGGTGTGATAAATTTGGACATTTTGCCAACCGATGTCCGGAACGAAAAGTAAAACAGCAGGAGGCTCATGTGACTGAAGTTGATGAAGAAGAAGCAGCAGTATTTATGGCTGAAACCCTTTTTGAAACTGTGTACTTACATGAAGCCGATGTAGTACCGTCAAGATACGCACGAAGTGAAAGAGATGACATATGGTACCTCGATAATGGTGCAAGCAACCATATGACGGGTAATCGTTCTTTCTTTACTGAAATTAATTGTAGAATAGGAGGCAGAGTTCGTTTTGGTGATGACTCCTATGTTGATATTTGTGGGAAAGGATCGATTTTATTCGAAGGTCGGGATGGTAGACAGAAGCTCTTGACTGACATTTATTTTATTCCGAGTTTGAAAACAAATATCATCAGTTTAGGGCAAGCAACAGAGACTGGGTGTGAAGTAAGTATGAAGAACGATCACTTGTTCTTATATGATAGTAATAATACATTGTTGTTTAAGGTGAAGCGTTCAGTAAATCGCTTATATAAGACTCAAATAACAATTGGCAAACCGGTATGTTTGCATGGGAGACTCGATGATTTGGAATGGCAATGGCATGCACGGCTTGGGCACGTGAACTTTGGCACACTAACTAAAATGTCAAAAAAGGAATCTGTAAATGGTCTTCCTTTAATCACAGGGTGAGATAAGATCTGTGAATCATGTTTGGTTGGTAAGCATAGTCGGGGTTCTTTTCCAAAGAAGTCTCAGTTTCGAGCTACGATGATCCTGGAATTAGTACATGGAGATTTGTGTGGACCTATCTCGCCTCCTACATTGGGTGGGAATAGGTATATCTTCGTAATCATTGATGATCATTCAAGGTTTATGTGGAGTTATTTGCTAAAAGAAAAAAGCGATGCGTTGCCCGCTTTTAAAGCCTTCGTGGCTAAAGTAGAAAAAGAGACAGGTAATTCGGTTAAGGTATTCAGGACGGATAGGGGAGGTGAGTTCACGTCGCATGAATTCAAGAACGTATGTGAGAACCACGGAATGTTGAGGCATCTCACGGCACCATATACCCCACAACAGAACGGGGTGGTAGAGAGGAGAAACCGTACGCTCCTTGAAATGACACGAAGTCTTTTAAAGGCAACTCAAGTACCGAACTACTGCTGGGGCGAAGCTGTGAGACATTCGACATACCTTATTAACCGAATTACAACGAAGGCGTTAACCGATAAAACACCTTATGAGTATTATTTTTGTCGGAAACCCAATATAGAACACCTACGGATCTTTGGTTGCGTTGCATACACAAAGATATTGGGTCCAAATTTGAAGAAGCTTGATGACCGATCGAAGAAACTTGTGTACTTTGGATCAGAACCCGGATCCAAAGCATATAGACTGTTCGATCCCAGCACTAAGAAAATCGAGGTGTCTCGTAATGTAATCTTTGATGAGAAGGCTAGTTGGCATTGGAGTAGTGCAACTGAAGGTGAGCTAAGACCAGGAATGTTTTGGGTGCAGTGGCAAACACTTGTTGATACTGGAGCAGGGCCAGTTAACGGCGACAATGATCAAGAAGAAGTCATGAATGAGGGTGACGGGGGTGTCGTGAATGAAGGTGATCAGGCTGGTCACGACAATCTTAATGCCAACAACAACGAACCTGCACCTAACGAGGGTAACCACGACGTACAATTGAGACGGTCATCGCGAAATGTCCAACGGCCAAGAAGGTATGATGACTATATCGTGAATTTGTCCATAGATGATCATGCTCTTCTCTTGTCCATGAACGATGATGAGCCGAAAAACTTTAAGGAGGCTATGAAAGACCCAAGATGGATGAAGGCAATGGAGGAAGAAATAGAATCCATTGAAAAGAACAAAACTTGGAGACTTGTAAAAAAACCGGTTGATGTCACGGTGATAGGCCTAAAGTGGGTGTTCAAGATCAAACGAGATGCTAGTGGTGCGATAAGCAAATTCAAAGCAAGACTAGTGGCGAAGGGGTACTTACAGCAGGCTGGCATTGATTTCGAAGAGGTATTCGCTCCAGTTGCTCGTATCGAGACCGTAAGAATCATGATCGCTCTAGCAGCCTCGAAAGGTTGGGAATTGCATCATTTGGATGTTAAGTCAGCGTTTTTACATGGTGAACTACAGGAGGATGTGTATGTTCACCAACCCGAGGGTTTTGTGAAACCTGAACCGGAGAACATGGTGTACAAGTTAGATAAAGCCTTGTATGGCTTGCGACAAGCTCCACGAACTTGAAATATAAAGCTTGATGGCATTCTCAAAACTATGAAGTTTCAACGGTGTGTACAAGAACAGGCCGTATATCGACGCAAGGTCGGGAGTGATTTGATTGTGGTTAGTGTTTACGTGGATGATCTAGTTGTCACAGGGTCAAATATCGACATCATCAAAAAGTTCAAACTTGCGATGTCAACCAAGTTTGAAATGACTGATCTTGGAAGCCTTCGATACTACCTGGGAATAGAGGTGTACCAAAAAGGAGATGGTATTTTGGTGACACAGGAAGCATTTGGATCAAAAATTCTAAAAGACTCGGGTATGAATGAGTGTAATCCTACACTTATTCCCATGGATGCTAATGTAAAGTTCTCTAAAGGTGAAGGGGAAGAAGAAGTCGATGCTACAGAGTATAGAAGTTTGGTTGGAAGGATAAGGTATTTACTTCAAACAAGACCTGATCTAGCTTTCTCAGTTGGTATTGCAAGTCGCTACATGCAATTACCAAAAAAGTCTCACATGGCAGCCGTAAAACAAATTCTTCGATACGTGAAAGGTACTACAGGTTATGGAATTTGTTATGCACGTGGAAATAACACCAAGCTGATTGGGTACAGTGATAGTAGCCATAACATTGATGAAGATGATGGAAGAAGTACAACAGGACATGTGTTCTTTCTGGGAAATTCACCAATTACTTGGTGCTCACAGAAACAAAAAACTGTTGCACTATCCTCATGTGAAGCGGAGTACATGGCTGCATCTGCTGCAAGTTGTCAGGCGGTTTGGTTAAGGGCCTTGAGTGAAGAAGTGTTCGGGTCAAGTGAGAAAGAGGTGGTTCTTAAGGTGGATAATACTTCAGCTATTTCTTTGATTAAAAACCCAATTTTTCACAAGCGTAGCAAACACATCAAGTCAAGATTCCATTACATACGTGAGAGAGTGGAGGAGAAAGAAATCAAGGTGGAGCATGTTGGAGGTAATGAACAGAAAGCAGATATTCTAACAAAAACTCTAGCAAGGATCAAGTTCGTGGAGATGAGAAGTATGCTTGGAATATAAGATCTTACAAAACAAATTCAGGAATTACGGGGGTGAATGTTGGAAATTCCTAATTTGACCTTATCACATGGTGAGATGAAGATAAGGATTAACGATAGTTTTAAATTAGGATTTGAGATAAGAAGTCCTAGATAATTGCAAGTTGGTTGTGTTCTTGTAATTCACATATATATTGGCTTAGGTATCGGGTTGTGATGCCAAGCGAGAGTTAATTGTTGAGTTTTTGTGTTAGTTTTCTCAATAAAACCATTGGTGTGTTTGGATATCTCGTTGCTTTTATTTGGTGCTTTTAAATACAATGTGGCATGTATTATTGAACTACAATTTTATTTTGTTAGCTTACATCTTACAAAGGACAAAATTCAATGCCTTCAATATAATACCCCATGATTCCAGAATCACCTCCAAACTCGTCTATGAACTCGATGATAAAGTTATATGTCTTATTAATGTTTGTAACTTGATATAGTTGGACAACGCTCCATCCGTCTTCTCTCTCACACGAACGAGGAGAATGTCTATAGTCTGTCTCTTCATCCAATTTGTATTTGAATGGTATGTGTATACCAGAGTCTCTATGTAACTTTCTTGATTCGCTATTGATATATATAAATTTTAAGAGAAGGTTCATGGTGTATGTAATAGCTGATGACAAGAATTCGGCCCTCACACTTACTTCAAAAGATTTGTTAGTATAAGCGAATACAACATACGGAAACCTGCACACGTCAGAAACACATGTAATTAAATTAGCAATTTTCATTGCATCGTTAATTAGGAATTATGTAAAACAGAGAAAGAATGAGAATTAGAATGAAATTAAATTTCATATATGTTTTAGCATTAAAAAAAATGTTAAAAACTTAAGAGAATTATTTAATTCTTATAATTAAAGACAAACAAAATTTCATAAGATGTCGCGTATTTAGTCAAAATTTGCTAAATAAAGTTTATCAACATTTGTCTCTCGTTAATTTGATGCTCCCGAATTAATCATTTATGTTAATTTTTAGAGTAAATTACCGAAATCCTCTCCGTGGTTTGATCAAAATTGCACGTTTGATATGATTTTGTGGCACTTTTCGTCCTTGCCAAACATAAAAAGACTATACTACAAGACTTTTTTCTATATTTTTAATTATTTTAGACTATTATTTTAACTATAATAAAGTTTTGGGTTCCAGCCCTCATGATCTCCTCACCCTCATAAGATGTGAATGGTGTCAAGCCACCACCCCTATATCCTTACAAATAGAAGCCAACTACCAAAATCGCCTTTGCTGAATCGAAGCTAACACCATTATCACATTTACTGAATTTGGAGCCACCGCTACCGCCACCATCACCTCACCTCTCTACACTATCTCTCTCTAAAACATGAACCAGAGCAAACAAAAAAGACGCAAAAAGTTAGTCCGGAACGATTTTCATTAGGTTTGGTTTGGGGTTTTGATTCTATCAGTTTCGATTATGATGAAAAACACCCACCTCCGATCCCTGACAACTTCTCCCTTCCTCTGATTTCGACGGGGGAATCGATTTCTAAAACCATTTATGATTTTTGGATTTGGAGGGGGACGGAGAAGTCGACGGGCATGAAGGTTGCGATGGGTTAGGTTTTGATTTTAAGGTCTTAGCCTTGGTTTGAGGTTAGGACTAGATTTCGGTTTCAGGTTTTGTTTTCAGTTTTAAAGTTTGATTTCAGATAGAGGTATTGCCTTCAATTGTGGTGGTATTTGGTGTTATGAATGATGTTGGTGGTGGTGGTCAATGAAAATTATGGTGGTGGTGGAAGATGAAGGTTCAAAAGAATCAGTCCCATAACACACACACATGTAATTGGTAACTGGACTGGAACCAGAAAAATCGGTAACCGGACCGCATATGTATAACCGGTTCCGTATGGTTATACCGGTTATTGGAACCGAATTGACCGTAAAATCGGGTGTTGGGTCGAGATCTGGTTAAACTGGGAAAAAACATCGGAACCGGTTGTATTTTTCTAAAAAATGTGATGTCATACCAATTTGTTAAAGGGCTGTAACTCAAGAAATATAAAACCAAAAAAGCATAACCATAGTTTATGATTATCTTCAAATTGTGAACTTAACTCTGGAAAAAGAATCAAGCCAATTGGATCAATAACAAAGAAGGTATGTCCATTTAAATTAACTCAAATTTTAGTATGCTAAAAAATAAAAAACTGATTTGATACCCATGTTTTGAAGGGTTGTAACTCAAGAAATATAAAACCAAAAAATGCATAACCATAGTCTAAAATTATCTTCTTCAAATTTTGAACTTAACTCGAGAAAAAAATCAAGCCAATCAGATCGATAACAAATAAGTTATGTCCGTTTAAAGTAAACTCAAATTTTTGTCCAATGCTGATTTGATACCGTATTTTTGAAGGGCTATAACTCAATGAATATAAAACCATAATGCATAATCATAATGCAAAATTATGTTCAAATTGTGAACTAAATGTCGGGAAAAAAAATCAAGTCAATCGGACCAATAACGAGGAAGTTATACCCGTTTAAAGTAAGGATGTAACAGGTTCCGGAACCAGACCGAAACGGAACCGGGACCAGAATAACCGGTAACTGAATAAGCAATAAATCAAGAAACAGAACCGGACTGAATTTCCTTATCCGGTTCTAACCGGTTCCGATTCCGATACGGTACCGGATCCAGCTCGGTTTTTCGGTTCAAACGCCCATCCCTACTCTCTGTGTGTGTTTGTGTGTGTGTCTATATATATATATATATATATATATATATATATATATATATATATATATATATATATATATATATATATATATATATATATATATATAAAGAGAGAGAGAGAGAGAGAGAGAGAGAGAGAAAGACACATTCAATTGTAAACTAGACTAATGCTCGCGCATTGCACAGATAAAATTATATACTTTAAATTTTGAAAATACATGTCGACAAAAATACGTTATTGATATTAATTATGAAATAATAATTCTTATGTTAAGTTGATATATAAATAATAATTATTTTTAATGTATTAGAATCATATTATTAATAGCCTTACTCGCAGGTTGTGTTTCAATAAAACTACATATAGTTTTCTATTTATTATTGTATTTAGCGATATGATTAACTAATCTAAAAAATAATTATTTGATATTTTTTTATTTCGATTATATGATGATTATTTATAATATCAATCATTGTTTGTAGTGTAATGTAATATAATTTACAGTTTTATAACCAAATAATTAGGAAAGTTTCAATTATTATAAAATTTACTTTTTGAAAACCTATTAGTTAATTCGATATTATGATTTAGGTTTCAAATTTAAAACATTTGACAATTTTAACGATTTTTAGAAAGTCTATTTTTAAGTTTATTTGATATTTAACATTATAATAAATTAACAAATTAAACATGTTTTATTGATAATTTAAAAAGTCTACCATTAATATGATAATATTTAAATATAATAATATATTTGAGTTAATAAATTAGATTTAATATATTGGAAGTTAAAAGTTAAGGAAAATAATTATTTTATAATAGATACTACGCGAATACCCCTACGAAAATAATTATTATATAGTTAAAATATAGACAAATACATATTATTATCATACCATTTTTAAAAAGCTTATATAAAATGTCTTTATTATTTTCAATTATATGATAACAGATACACCTATCAATATTTTAGAAGACAAAAAAATTGTAAAAATTACAATAAATGAATACAATTCATGAAATAAAATTAAAATTAATACGGTTGAAGATTAATACTTATCTCAAACTACAATATTATAATAGCATCTACCTACATCTTGTGCATTGATAATATTTATGTATAATTTCGATTTACTTTTACTTTTATCTATTTTTAAACCAATTTAAAAACAACGTATGTTGTTATGTTTCAATTTCAAATATTTCATTTAAATTAACAATATGCTCTTTGGTTTTTTATATTTATTTTTTCTTATAATTATGATTTTATTTGAAGTTTATATATATATATATATATATATATATATATTTATATTTATTTATATATATATATATATATATATATATATATATATATATATATATATATATATATATATATATATATATATATATATATATATATATATATATATATATATATATATATATATATATATATATATATATAGTAAAGTTCAATTGAGAACCTAAAAAAGCCTAGGAACCTAAGAACCCATTTTATAAACTTTTTTTCTACACAATATTTTTTGAAATAAAATATACCAAATTTTTTGTTATGATGCGTCTAGAAGATTTCAAAATAAAAAAATTCAAAAAAAATCATTTTTTTATTTTTTTTCATTAGGGTTTAGGGTTTAGGGTTTAGCGTTTAGGGTTTAGGGTTTGAGGTTTAGGGGTTTAGGGTTTAGGGTTTAGAAGATTTCAAAAAAAAAATTCAAAAAAAAAATCATTTTATTTTATTTTATTTTGATATGAGTTTAGGGTTTAGGGTTTAAGGTTTAGAGTTTAGGGTTTTAAAATCTCTTAGACGCTTTAAATAAAAAAATTGGATGCAATTTTTTTTGAAAAATATTGTGCAGAAAAAAAGTTTCTAGGTTCCTATGGATTTTTAGGTTCTCTCATGATCTCGACCATATATATATATATATATATATATATATATATATATATATATATATATATATATATATATATATATATATATATATATATATATATATATATATATATATATATATATATATATATATATATATATATATATATATATATATATATATATAAAGTATTAAATAATCTATGATTATAAATTCTAGAGAATACAAACTTCCAAATGTTTTATTATATTTATTTTCTAAATAGTCCATTAGTTATAAATGAAATATTAAGATACTACCTCTTAATAATGAAAATTTTTCTTCAATTACTAAATACTTTAAATAATAAAACCTTAAAGAATTAAAAATCTATACTAAATAATATGTCAAAATTAGTTCAAATTCAATTTTTTGGATTTTTCTAAAATATTCAACAAAAAAAACTAATTCTAATAAAAATTAAAAATTATAATTGATTTAAAATATCTTTTACCTATTGTTGAGATACAAATTATTTAAAACAATATAAACCTAAAATAACAAATGATGATTTTTAATAAAATGCATATATTGGTTTTTGGGTTTTTAAATTTCTTCATATATTCTTATTTTTTCATATCCGGTTTAAAAGTAAATATTGTATTGTCTAATGTTCTAAATTGTATTATACAGTGTGGTGCTTGCAGGTTTATGCACTTTAATGATAGAATTTAATCAGGGGATCGACTCCCTATATTTTTAAAACGCAACCTTATTATAATAAAAATAATAAAACATTTAACTATATATTTCCTTGAACTTTAATATTTCAAGATGTTTCCAAGGATAAAAATTACTAATGAATTATATAATGATTTTTAACTTTGAGGGAGACACTTATTTATAGAACAAAAAAGTTTGTTAGGTTGGTTTATCATGACGATATGTGATCAAACCTTCCTTTATCGCCCTTTATCGTGTGTTATTTTTGTATCATGTTTCTTATTCCACATCGCTTAACTAACAACATAGAAGGGAAATTAAACATCTATAACATACTAATACAATTTTCATCAAATATCACAAAAAATTCAATAGAAAGCAAACATTTATAAGTGAAAGCCTAAAATCATTTCCTTTATATCTTTGTTCTTATGTTTTATTAGAATTAAATTATGCATCAGTTCCAACAATCTATGAACCATCGGTTCCCAGTTTTGGGATCGAGTTCATAAAATTTGGTCACATACCCACCGATGCTAACTTATATTTTTTGAAATTCAAATTAATATGTTAAAATATAGATATTTATCTTAAACTACCTTGATTAAATGACCTCTATGATAGGATTGGAAATCATCACTTTAGACCATCGATGTTAAAATAGAAATAAATGGATGAAATCTACAAATATCAATGAAATCTAAAATATTGAATAAACATCACATTTCCATTAATTAATTAATAGGTAAGTTGAAATATTGGGGTTTTCAAATTCATATGGTTCAAGATAAATGATTTATCTTAAATCACCTGGAAAGTATGTTAGGACTAAGGACTTCGACCGGTGCATTTACGTCACAATTTGATCCCGGCTAATGAAAATGGCAAGAAGAACAACAAGTAAAAACAAAGAACACAAGGATTTAAGTCGTTCACTTGATCTAGATTGATCGAGCTACGTCCACTGTAGGAACTAGAGAGTTTATTACTGAGTGGAATGCTAAACAAAGCTAAACAATATTTATTGCTCTATCTCTCTATTTGATTCATGTTCTTGACATTCTCATTGTTACTAATCAAGATCGTATATATACCAGTAATATGAGATCTTCAAAGATGATGAAAAATGTTATAGCTCTATGCTTTCTCTAATAGGTGTGAAGGAAGTGACAGGTCGTGGACCATATTGGATAGAACAACTTTCTGACAGTAGCAAACCTTGGAACTATTGAGTATGTGGAGCCTAATTCGAACCGACGAGTCACTACGACCGAAGAATATCAGTTGTCCGAAGCAACAAAATCGAGGCGTGGAATGGCAGTGCGATTGAAGTCTTGCTTCGTATTAGATCAGTTTCTTCGTCCGAGGTTGTGAGCTCCGCTTTGGATGGTCTTGCGATGCGAAGCAAAGATCAACCAGTTGTAAAGTAGATATCACCAGCCTGGGGTGTTCCCCGTTATCTTACTCTACTTCAAGGTCGTTCGCAGGAGGGCATCATTCGGACTGAGCAGAGACTCTGCTCCAGTCCGAGGCTTCGTAGCGGATCCTTCTATAGGATCGGATGTGTAGATTCGGAGGTAGGTTTTTTTTGTTCTCACAAGAACTCAACCATATATATATATATATATATATATATATATATATATATATATATATATATATATATATATATATATATATATATATATATATATATATATATATATATATATATATATATATATATATATGTGTGTGTTCTTGTAAGATCTCGAGAACCAAATCTGAGCCATTAAATCAAAAATTTTAATGGCCTAGATTAATTGTGGCATAAATGTAATTATAATCAAGGTTAGTGGCATGGTAGACTTTTTAAAAACGATCATAATGGCAGTTTAGGGATTAAGAATATAACACCCATTGATATCTGGCAATCCCTAGAAATCAGCACGTTTCTCTCTCACGTATCCCTCACCACGCTTCGCCGTCTGCTTCTTAGACTAAGAGGAGCCGTGACGCCTCACCTCAAGGGGTTGGAGTGCCACGTAGGCTCCACTTCACCTTCCCCTCACCCTTTCAAATCTAAGAAATGGTAACCCCTCACCAACCCCTCACTTTTTTATTTTAAATAAATAATATAACTAAATTAAACCAAATAAAAAATTATATTAAATTAAATTAAAAAATTAATTAACAAAAGAAAAAAATTTCATTAAAATTAATATATTTAATATTTTACCAATTTTGTAAGTTTATAACAAATACAGGGACCAGATTTGTAATTTTTATAAACTCCTTTCTCCTAACCTTTACGCTGTGTTCCCGAGTTTTAGCATGGAGAGAAAAGAAAAGAAAAGAAAAGAAGGAGAGAAAAGAAGGGAATAGAAAAGAAATGAAAGTTATATTTTCGTGTTCCTGAGTTGAAAGAAAATTAAAGGAAAGAAACGTTTTATGTGTTCCCGATTGGAAAGGAAGGGAAAGGAAAGTTATAATTAAGTGTTATTTTTACCGGTAATTTCCTTTCCTTCCAAATCCTTCCAAATCGGAAGGAAAATTAGGAGAGAATATTAAACATCCAATTCCTTTCTTTTCTTTCCACTTCCTTCCGTAAAAAAACTCGGAAACACAAAAACTTTTCTTTTCCTCCCAGTTCCACCCAATTCTCTCCCATTCTCTCGTTAAATGAGACTCGGGAACACAACGTTATTTCTTCTTCTTCGTTCATCTCCTTTTCAACTTTTGTTCATCTTCTTCGTTTGTTCCATTCACTTGCAGTATGAAAAAGAGATGAGAGAAAGAAGAGATAGAGAGAGAAAGAAGAGAGAGCGAGACACTGATACCGTGCGATGAACCAACCCCGGGCTTCAAGCTTCACCGCAGGTCACACCCTAAGTGCGGCCATGTTCCCGTGCGGTGATGGCCTCCAGCGTGGACACCGCCCTTGAATCCCGCAGCCGCTCCTCTTAGTCTTATCCCTCAAACCCGCTAAAGAGAATACGAGAATTCAAGATTGTTGGTGTACCGGCGACGTTCGCTGCTGTTCCGGCGACCTCCGCTGTTGATCCGATTGGTGGTGCACCGGCGACCTTCGCTGCTGTTCTGATTGGGCTAATGCATCGGAAACCTCTGTTGTAGTTCCGGTTAGGCTAATGCACCGGCAACCCACCGTGCTTCTTCTTCATCTCCTCAGTAACCCTAATCACCGCCTCATCTCTTCCGCCGTCGGCCGGCACTTCGTCATCTTCCATCGACCCAGATTGTTGTGCAACAAGGTTGTTGTGCAAATCGTTGCAGTGACCCACCCATCATCGGTATCAAGCTTAAAAAAAATTTCCTTTCTGATTTCAAGGATGGTCATCGCCCCACCATTGGTTCCTCCAATATTTACATCGCTATTGATTTCAGATTATGCCTTTTGATTTCAAGGTTGCCATCACCTTCGATTGTTTCAAGAAATTTTTTCAAGATTGGTTCAAGATTGTCGATACAAGTTCTCTGTCCAGCATTCTATTAATTTTAAAATCGTTTCAAGAATTTTAAGAAATGTCGTGGGTGAGTATCTTTCTGGGTTTCTACCTTTTACTTCAAATCTGCTTATTACTTGTCAATATTCGATATCAAGCGTATGAATCGGTACTAATTGATTCGTTATTTGGGGTTTCAAACCATGGGTGTTTGGTCTACCCTAGGTCAATTCCACTTGTGCCCATTTGTTAATAATTATGGATTTGTGTTGTTTGATGGGTTTTAAAATATTTCCATGGATCATGCCTCTTCTTGTTCTCGGATTTTGTTTCTGCTTGCAACTTATCTTCGATTATGATATTTCTCGATGACTATTTCAGAATTAGGTCACTTCTATGTTGGTCAATAACCAGAACTGCATTCAAGCGTAAAAATTCTTCTGAGTTCTTTGTGGTTTAATTTGGTTCATTGGGTAAAAGTTAAGCGAAAGTTCACAATGTAGTAAAGACCGGCCTTACGCATTTCATCCAAGATCTTTATTCTAGTTAATTCTTTGAACTAATTCAAGGGCTAAATCTGATAGATGTAATCGACAAACGGAATAGTATAGCTTTCTTTCTTTTAGACTCTCAAATCTTGATAAATTTTGTTGCAGTACCTCGAAATTTCAGATTGTTGGAGGAACTTGAACGTGGAGAAAAAGGTATTGGAGATGGTACAGTGAGTTACGGAATGGATGATGGAGATGACATTTATATGCGCTCATGGACTGCCACCACTACTGGTCCTCAAATGTAAACACCATTTATTTTGTCTCTTTTATTTAGTTATTTATTTATTTTTTAAAGTTGTAATGGATCTTGCTTTTTTGTTCATACTGAGATTCGGAAACAATGTTATTGAAGTGTATTATGAATTCATATTCCAAAAGAAAACACTATTAACAAAATTTTGGTTATTTGAGGATGTGAATTGTTAAAATTAAAAAGATTGTGTGTTATTATTTTAAATATAATAGTTGTGTGTTATGTGGTGTTTTCAGTCTGTACATGAAGGAAGGATTTACCAATTGAAGCTATTTTGTGACAAATATTATCCAGAAAAGCCTCCAACTGTCCGATTTCATTCTAGGGTCAATATGACTTGTATGTCAATCATGAAACTGGAGTGGTAAGTAAGGAAATATTATTAATTTCATTTATCATTAATGATTGTAAGTTTTAATGTTTTGTATTTGTATATATCCTCAAAGTGATATTATTTTTTAGATATTGGACCATAATCGTAAGGTTTACAAAAACCCTAAGACCATTTTTGTTATAAGTTGATGTCAATGGGACAAAAGTTGCTATTTTATTTTTTGGCTTACTCGAAAAGGTGGTGCATGTCCCTTGTGCAAAAGAAATAAATGCCCTCCTCATTTCAATTATTGAGCTTGTCCAGTCCAGTTCAGTCTTGAATAGTTTAACTTAATAGAATGACTACGGTTCAAGGATGTTATTTAAGAGTTGGAGAAAAGGAAAGAAATAAGCAACATAATTTTAAGAAGTTATCAGTTGATTGTCGTATCTCATTCGGTGCCCTCTTTTGTTTTGCAGGTTCTACTCTTATTTTCCTTTATTGAACGTATTGGTGATGTTGATTCTGTTATCACATAAATTAGGGTATGTTTTGTTAATCGAATTATGTTTTATAATTCTTTTAAAGTTTTTTTTTTAAAGATGCATGCCAATGTATGATAGAATGCCTCAATGAGGTTTGACATCACTAGATCATGCATCAAGAGCCCATTTTAAAGACACGTATTTGCATATATGCATAAACGTATGTGCATATGTGCACACACGTATTTGCATATATGCATAAACGTATGTGCATATATGCATAATGTTGAATGGAGGTAGGCTTCAGGTCTTGAACAAGGGGCAAAATACAACACATCCAAGGGCACAATACAACACATTTTTGGATGACAAGAAGAAAGGTGCTCAATGGTATCAGGCATCTGCTAAAGAAACATACCCGAAGGAGAAACTATGGAAGAAAGTTTAAGAGTTTTCGCAAAAGAATTATAGAAACATAGTTGAAGGTCAACAGTATGAAGGAAGGTATGTCATTTGATCCAGGAAGAATGAAAGAATGTTGGTTTATGGTTGGACTCGAAGGGGTGATGGTTGGAGTTCCAGGAAGCCCGAGACCATATGATCTGCCATAGTCATCAATTCGAGGGGAAAGGTCAGAAAGAAGCGCTCCCGGGAGGCAACCCGATGGTTTTGAAATGATTTTTGAAGACAATTTATTTGTCATGCATTTAGTTGAGACTGGTACTTTGCGTGCTACTTTTTGAATTGTTACTACTCATTATTCATCATTTAGCGGACGTGGTACAACCCAAGTGTGGGGTGGTACATGTTGTAGCAAATTTGAAGAAGCATGGGTAAAAGGTAAAAATTCAAATTAGCGCCGCTCAGAGAAAGTTCTGATAGAGCGATTAATCAAGGGTAAGCTGTTTTTACCTTTAATTCCCTTCACTTTCACACACCACCACACCACATTATCGACGCTAACCGGACGATTGAGCACACATGAATTCGACTGTCCAGCCGATTTCCATGAATTTTCTTTTGCCAATTGATACTTCGACATTTTCAGTATGTCCCTCTACTCTCGAATACGATTACAATCACGAATTGAAGTCGAATTTATTGGTTTAACGTTTGGTTAGGTTTGTTCAAACCTGAGGGGTCCCCAATAACGGTTCCCAGTGTTGTTTATTCAAAATAGACTATATCTAATGCTTATATGAACATATATAGTACTTGTAAATGGATTGATTGTAATAAACATGTCAAAATTTTGATTTAAGGTTCAGACATTTATCAATAGCGCCACTATTAATGAATGTGAGTAGTGCTATCTTCCCCAAGGACCAAAAATGAAATTTGTTCATAATTCACCATGTTTGTACACTAAACCTTGTTTTACAGATGGCACTGAGGCGTACTAGACATGTCCTCGCACTAGCCGACCTACCTCAACATCAGTATCTCCAGCTCCAAGAGAGCCTCGAGGGATCGAGGAGGTATAAGGACTGATTAGCCGAGCTCGCACCTAGAGATGTAGAGGTGGCGCCATCCTTGTACCACCACTTTGTTGTAGCTTCTAGGATTACACCTATATTGGATACGTATATGGTCAGGACCTAAACCAGCCCCAATAGGAGCCACCGCTTTACTTGCCGCGGGTGGCATCGCCTTATTCCAGCATGCGAGATATGTTACCGGGAGCTCATGTTGGAGTCCTACTCCACATGAAGCTTTGGACCTTCAATCGCGGATCTAACACAACGGAGGATTCACTTGAGGCTAGGAGGTGTTAGCCGAGAGTGCTCCATCCGGGAGTTTACATGGCGGACGGGTATCTACACCCGCAAGGAGGTGTCCAACAGCTAGTTTCTCTTGTTTCTTGCTTCTTGCCATCCGAACCCACCCGAGGGAGTGACGGACGCGACCACATGGGCCTAGGTCACCCCATATCGTACTCACCGGTATCCATAATTTGCTAACCTATTCACCGGTTTCGTCATCGCATCATTGACTGCATCGTAGCTCACCGCAAGGAGGTTGAGAAGGTCTGTGCACGGGATATGTTCTATTTATGGGCTCTCACCAGAGTGGACCGATTTTACATCTCCCTTACCTTCTGGCGGATCATCTCATCAAGATAGGCCACGGACCGCGATCGGCCAACCCACTGACCGGAGGGCATTACATCACGAGGCTGGCCATCTCTTATAGCATATTGATAATTGAGGCAATAAGATCTATTAAACCCCATCAGACGCGGGTGATGGGAGCTTCTTATTTAGAGTTGATGCAGGTTGTCACATTGTTTGGTGGAGACCACTACGTGGTCGCTGCGGACGGAGCATCCGGCGGAGCACCAACAATAAGAGGCGAGGAGGCCGGTACTGATGAGGAGAGAAAGGCCGTAAAGGGGGTAGATATACCAACAATTGAGGAGAGATAGTAGAGGTGTAGGATGTTGGAACTCAAATGTTCTTTTATTCAATACTCAAACTGAAATACAAGAAAAGAACAACTCACACTAACTATCTAAACACTCTCTTCTATGTTTTTGTGGTGCTTAACAAATGAAGCAAAACCTCTATTTATAGCCAAGCAAATACTAATGACAACTACTACATTCAATGAATTTAAACAAGAGAAAACAAAGTTTGCCACCTTCTTCAACAATGGTGGGTAAGTGGGTTGGTGGCTGCAATGGTTGGTGAGGCCAAGTTTGTGTTTACATGTGTTTACACTCACATTCTCTCCCTTAAACCAAACTTGGCTTGAGATTCGTTACGCCGTTCATGTTGCACATTTCATGCCATCCCCGACTACAGAATAATCGACAAGTGCTTTGTCTTTATCTTTCTCGAGTTTCAATTTTGCATCCTTGGAACAAGTTGTTGGAATGCAATCTCTCACACTAAACTCCGCCGAAATCCTTTTAGCATAAGCCGTTTTCTTTAGAGACACGTCTTCCATCTTCTGCATCACCTTACGAAAATCAATACCTCGATTTTTGGGACTACGTCGGAGAAAACTGGCAGCTGCTTTTTCGTTCCAAGTCCATCTTTTCCGTTTACCAAAGAACCCTTCTCGTCTTATCCGTGGCTTCCTTTTCCGTGCGTCGAAAAACTGGTGTCCTTTTTCACATTTTTCAACTTCAACATAAAATTCTTCCTCACTCGGATCATCTAATTTCTTTAGATGTGAACCTAGAATTTTATCATGCTCCAAATAACCATTAACTTTCATGGAATAATAATTGGCATACGGACGTCATTGATGCCACAACCAACCTGGATCATCTTGGGATGATAAAAGACACATTTTTCGTCTCGTCCTTAAAAGTGTCTTATAGGGTCGGTTACGGGTTCTTTTTACTTCAAAAAATAAAGTATTGCTATTGTCAAATACCCGTAAGATATCACCATCCATGTCGACTCGATTCCCGTCTTCGGTTAGTTGTCCAAGACTTATAATATTCTTTTTAAGTCTAGGAATGTAATATACCTCGTTAAGTAGTCTTTGATCTTCGTTTCCGTAATCAAACAAGATCGTACCTTTTCCTTTGATGTCGATCTTTGACCCGTCTCCGAACCGTGGATAACCCGTCACGTTCTCGTCTAACTCATGGAACTTTGAACGATCTCCGGTCATATGATTGCTAGCACCGTTGTCAAGGTACCATTCCTCGGAATCAACTTGACTTTCTTCGGATGCAGGGATATCAACGCCGTTCTTCTCTTTTAGCGGCACCATACCTGGTGTATCTTCTTGCGAGATCGCCATCATTAAAATGGGCTCTTCATCTTCATTGGTTTGGGTGAGGTTCACCTCCTCACCTCGTTTCTTGTTTGGACACTCTGATGCATAATGACCATATTCCTCGCAAGTAAAACATTTTATTTTACTTTTGTCCTTTCGAGGACGATTGTAGTCATTCCGGTTTGCATCATACTTATAACCATCTCCTCGGCCATGCCCACGACCTCGACCGCGTCCTTGGCCTTGGTTTCCACTTTCCCTTGAAGTGTTTGACGAGTCTCCCTCGTTGGTTTGCTTAGACTGAGATGCCCACTTGGCATGTGTAAGCAATAGAGAAGGTCCTTCTTCCCGTTCTTCATACCCTCGAAGTCGCTCTTCGTGGGTCTTGAGACGGCCTACAACTTCTTCAACCGTCATGTTTTTCATGTCTCCAAATTGCTCGATAGATGTTACGATTTGTATAAATCGCATTGGGACGGCTCGAAGAAACTTCTTCACCACCGTATTCTCCTCGATCTTTTCACCGAGAGATCGAATACCGGTCACAATAGTGTTCAATCTCATGGCGAAATCATCTATCGACTCACCATTGTTCATTCGGATCACCTCGAATTCACTTCTTAACGTTTGTACTTTAGCCTCCTTTAACCGATCAGCTCCCATATGCATCATCTTAAGCGTTTCTCATGCTTCTTTAGCAGTGTCCTTCTCGGCCAACATAAGAAGTACGTCCTCTGGAATCGCTTGGTAAATGGCCGCAAGCGCCATCCTATCTGTTCGTTCATCTACTCTTGCATTTTGAATTGCATCCCACACTCCTTGTGCTTGCAAATTCACTCGTATTTTTATAGCCCACACCGCGTAGTTTGTTTTTGTAAGCAACAGATAGTGTAATGTAACACTACTATCCTTCCCAGTCCTTTGAACACTTTCAATTTCGGGTTGAGAAAACGACGAGCTTGGTGTAGTCATTCTTGGCATATACGAAAATTACGTGTAATTTATGAAAATTACGAGGATTAAAATGTAATTTTCAGAAGTTCAGGGGCTTGTTTGAAACTTTTTGAAGTATAGGGGCTATTCTGAAGTTTTTTTGAAAAATAGGGACCAATCTGAAATTTTTCGGAAATACAGGGACGAAAACGTAACTTTTTGAAACTTCAGGGACCAAATTGCAATTTTATGAAACCTGCTACAGTGAACCGCTACAGTGTCGCTACAGTAACGCTATAGTGTCATCTTCTCCGGCGAGATCTCCGGCGAACTGGTTTTTCCGGTAACTATTCCGGCGAACTTTGACCGGCCGTTTGAGGATGATCCGGGTGTCGAAAAATTCCGAAAAATATATATTCGGAATCCTGAGAATGAGACCTTTCCAATGGTGCTCTCGAAAATCGATTTTGAGACAAAAAAAGTTTTGACCAAAAAACCCGAGGGTGTTTAGAAAGTTGCCCGGGGAGCTTAACCAAGCTTTGATACCACTTGTTGGAACTCAAATGTTCTTTTATTCAATACTCAAACTGAAATACAAGAAAAGAACAACTCACGCTAACTATCTAAACACTCTCTTCTATGTTTTTGTGGTGCTTAACAAATGAAGTTAAAACCTCTATTTATAGCTAAGCAAATACTAATGACAACTACTACATTCAATGAATTTAAACAAGAGAAAACAAAGTTTGCCACCTTCTTCAACAATGGTGGGTAAGTGGGTTGGTGAGGCCAATTTTGTGTTTACATGTGTTTACACTCACATAGGAGGGTAGAGCCGCAGGTCCAGCACCAGCAGTAGCAAGCGCCCGAGCCTTTGAATGTCCAGGCTAATCTACGCCAGCTATGGCTACCTAGGCGGTGATGGTGGATCAACTTCGTTAGGTATTAGATATGATGATTCAGATTGTATTAGCGAGCGGTCTAACGCCCTTGCGCCCATTCCCCTCTGCTGAACAGGACGAGGCTGGCACGTTAGGGACGCACGCGGATGAGGAGCAGTCATATGCTTCTATACTATTTGGATTTATATTTTTCATGTATTTATCTTATTTTTGTAAGTATGATTATGATGTTTATTGAGAGATGATGCTTTGATATGCGTGAATGTATGTTCTTAAGGTATAGACATTGTATGACATGGAAGCAAATGGCTTATCTCGACTTGAACACGTCTTTTAACTTGTGAAGGAGCATCGCCCAGTCGTTAGAGACTGACATCCAAACAAGCATGGGGCCATTATACCCCTACACTATGTTTTATGTCCTTCACGTTTTAGTGTTGCGTGTTCTTAAGCTCTGATTCATTGGGGAGCTTAACGGAATTGGTCTACGGGAGACTTTTGTCTCAAGGACGGGAATAAGGTCACTCATGTTCTATCCGCAAGTTTTGAAAATCACGAATCCATGTCCGCAAGCATTGTTCGTCGTTCTATCACACAGAAGTTAACTCTTTTTATTCATATATATATATATATATATATATATATATATATATATATATATATATATATATATATATATATATATATATATATATATATATATATATATATATATATAATGAGGACATTGTATGTCTTAAGCGTGGGGTGGGACGGTAAAAAAGTGTCAGGTTTATTTTGGGCAATAATTTTGAAGTTTTTATAACATTTTATATAAGTAAGGTAAATGTATATGAGATAATGGACAATCCCAATTAAAATTTGACCTTTAAGTTAGCAAATAGTTGGTGTGAAGATAACAACATGGTTATGCATTGTTAATGCAATAAACCCCTTGGAATTGTATTAGCACATAGTATTTTACAAGGAATATCATTTTAGTTGTATGCATGCTAAGTCCTAGTCAAAACATATTGACTTAGGTTTAAAAAGTATCATAAGACTAGGACTTATGAGGGAAAGTTCACTTAGTGTCTATGGTATTCGAGCTGGTAGACTCGAAAAGGATGGCCCTTTGGCACTAAAGCGCATCATTACCTAAGATCGTCTAGACTGGTATAATGTTGTTAAACGCTACACGCGCACCATAGAAAGTCCTGGGACTTCCTAACGGTCTAAAGCATTTGAATGAGTAGGCTCTGTATAGTTGTGAGTCGAAAATTTGTTATCGATAGTCTTTCATTGAACAATCATTGTTACACATTTTAGTTTTTAATCAATTTCAAGTATGAATTCAATTATGTTTATGATCCATTTTTGTATTCACCCTACAATGGAAGGATAAACCGGTTAAGGGTACTTTTGGGGACGTATAGATATGATAATGAGCGTGTTTTGAATATTACTCTAATGTCGCTTAATTTTGATTATCGTTCAAATTACAAATATGATTTTAGGCATGATAATGAAGTTAGTTCAAAGTTGTGTCTAATTTTATGATTAGTTAGTGTATTATTGTTCACTAATCGTGTCGGGTTCGTTTTTCTAACAAATTAAGACGGTCGGTTGAACGAACATACATTATACCAAGTTGTGATATTAAACACACTTACGAGTTGTAGTTGGTGATCGTAAGACATGGTGATAGCTAGTCACTAGTTATACCAAGTCCGAATAACACGGATCAAGACAATTAGTCGAGAAACACACTATACACCCAAAGTCATTGAATACAGCTTAAGGATATCACAATCCACATTAGAGGGAAAAAAACACGAGAGTCTAATTATATGTTAATGATCTGGAAGTGTCTTGCTAAGTCATAATATAGTTGTAATTCATGTTCTTTAACAGAGCAATTCTTGTTAACTAGCTTTATCATGACAGTATTGCTTGATTGTGTAGCAACTAAACACAATAGTTAGTCTAGGATATGACCCTTACTTATCGTAGCTATTATTGGTGATAATGTTAATTATTTTTGAACGCATCAACGACTGTAGTTTCAAGAGTCGAGGGCATAGCCCATTTTCTCACTATTTAGGAGGTTAGCAGTTCTGTCCAAACCGAAGTTAGCAGGATTAAGGAAGTAGCCTTACTTCGGTCGGACTTTGTAGTAGAGTGTCCTCATATATTGGATGCAGAGAGTAAAGAGGTTGATAAAAGAGAGAAGCTACTTTAGAAGCGAAGTGTCCTCTTGGCACAAGTTCCAATGTTTGATGTTTTCAGAGAGTTGGTCAACCTAGCATGTTCCATGACTTTCACATTAGCTGGCCTAATGAAGAAAGCAAGAAGCTAGAAGATTTTCCATCATCTCAATCAGATCCTCTTACCTGGTATATAATATGATCCTGGTTTCAACAATGAGAATGTCAAGAGTATGAGCTAAAAATATAGAGAAAGTGCAGTTATACTTGTAAATTTGTCTAACATTCAGATATATACATATACTCTATATTCCTGCGGTGGGCGTAGCTCGATCAGTCTAGATCGAGTGATAATTTCATTGGATGCCACGATACTGGGGAATGTTCTGATTGTGATCTTCTTCACAACCAGAGAAATTTTCATTATAGTCAATCCCCTCCTTCTGTTGGAAACCCTTCACTACCAGTCCAACCTTGTATCTTTTGCTTCCATCGGTTTTGTCCTTGACCCTGAATAACCATCTGTTGGTCAATGCCTTCTTCTTTGATGGTAACTTCACAAGAGACCAAGTCTCATTCTTGTCAAGTAAACACGACTCATCCTCTAGGTCCTTCGTCCACTGTATGCATTCACTCAATCTCAAGGCCTCTGGATAAGTTTTTGGTTCTCCTTTTCAGTCAGCAACAAGTAAGTCGATGATGGGTACCAAACCGGAGGTCTTCTCTCCCAAGTGGACCGGTGAAGGATACTTCCAGCTACATCACTTGATCCTTCATCTCCATCGTCTAAGGAGTCACTGTCCGAGGCTAAACTTCCCCTTGACTCGCTCCCACTCAAACCGGAGTTACCAAATGTCTATGCGCTCCCACTACTTTCGGTCACTCTGCCTTCTCCTGTGGTGTCGAAGTGCCCTGCAAGATTATCTTTAGAGATGTCAACATCTATTTGAACTTTCTCGGTTCAGATTTTCTTCTTCGATCTAAACTGTCTACAAACACATCCTTTTATAAAGCACCTTCATTGAATGTCACATCCCTACTTCTTCATTGAATGTCACATCCCCACTTCTGACAACCCTATGATTCTAGCTCTCCCAAAAATGATACCTCATGTCATCCAAGTCGTACCCTATAAAGAAGCATTTTCTCTCATTCACTTCTAGCTTAATCTTCTCACTGTCTTTGACTTTGACATATGAGACACAACCGAAGACTCTTAAAGGACCGAGTAATATCTCATGCCCTCACCATTCCTCTTCTAAAATCTTGAATCACATGGTACCAGAGGGTCCTCTATTGATTAGGTATGCTGTTGTGTTAACAGCATCGACTCAGAACATTTTTGTCAACCCCGCATGAAACCTCATGCTCTTCGCCCTTTCATTCAATGTTATGTTCATCCGTTCAGCCACTCCATTAGGATGAGGTGCCTCCAGGACCCTTTTCAACATCCGAAGCCCATGCTTAGTGCAGTAATCAACAAACTGTCGGCTGCTGTGGTCACCCCCATTGTCTAACTTTAGGCATTTAACATTGAGGTTAGTATCAACATCTTAAATAGTCTTCCACTTCTTGAAGGTGGTGAATACTTCAGATTTATTCTTCAGAAAATAAACCCAAACCTTCCACGTAGAATCAATAATTAAAGTGACGTAATACCTGGAACCTCCTGCTGATGAAACCGAAGTTGGGTCAAACATTTTTGAATGAACAAGTTCACAAAATTCTAAAGAGATGTTCTTCACTTTAGGAGTTTTCACCTTGGATGCCAATATTTTCATCTCCCTCTCACTCATATGGCTAAGCCTTTGGTGACATAGAGTTGGAGTCTTCGCTTCTTTGTTTGTAATATTTTCCTAGCCCCTAGAGGTCTCAACTATATACAAGATTCCTCGCTTCTGGCACCTAGAAACAACTAGGTTCCCCTTCGTCACCGTCCACTGATGATTAACAAACTCGATGATGTGCCCCTCATCATCTAACGTCCATACAGATATCAACATCCGCTTGAGATCCAAAATGAACTTGACATTATTCAAAGTCTACTTTGTACCTAATCTCGTCCGGAGTACAACATCCTCTACTCCGGTGATATCCATGATTTGATCATTAGTAAGCCTGATTTTTCCATTGTAATGCATGAAGTTTTGCATTACTTCTCTGCAATGGATAACATAGAATGAAGAACCTAAATCCATTATCTAGGACTCCACCAAACTCTCTATGCAATAGATAAGTGCATCATCATAGTCTTCTGTCACATTAACCTCCTTCCTCGCATTGCATGCGGAAGAATTTGACACTGATTTTTAAAGGGACCACTTTTTTTGTAGTTCCAGCAGACGATGTCTATTTAACCTATGGAACTTCCTCTCCTCATTGATTTACTTCTTCCTCTACCACCCCCTCCGCCTCAGTTGACCCTTCTTCCTCGTTCTTATGTGCTCAATAGACTATTAGAGCACTCCCCTGTATTCCTTTTGCGGATGTCCTCGTCGAGGGTTAAATAACGAATACCCTCGAACATGACCTTCTGCGTACCACATGCACTGCTGATCGCAGTCAACGTATCAGAATAGCTCTCTAAAATCAAACATAACGACATCAACGCTTGGACTTCTTCTTCAAAGCTAATATCAACCGATATCAATCTTGAATATGATTGAATTAAACTCATTAATATGGTATGTCATAGACCCACCTTCCTTCATCTTCGTGTTGGCCAACTGCCTAATCAAAAAACACCTTGTTAGCAACTGAGGGTTTCTGGTACATGTTAGAGACATAGTGCCTTGATCAGGTTATACATTGTATTCTCATTGACAATTTGTAAGAAATGTTCTTTGCCAATGACAACCAACCAACTCCAAAGGCCTGCCGATCAAACAGATCCCATTCCTCCTGTTTCATACCTTTTGGTTTCTCATCGATCAGGGGCAAGTGTAACTTCTTCTGGTATAAATAGTCTCACATCTGTATTCTCCAAAAGCCGAAAGTGTGACCTTCAAACATATCGATCTTAATCTTCCTTTCTTCGGCCATAACTCTAATATCAGTTTGTTAGGACCAAGGACTTTGATCGGTGTACTTACTACATGATTTGATCACCGTTAATGAAAACAACAAGAAGAACAGCCAACCAAAATAAAGGATACAAGGATTTAAGTGGTTCACTCTATCTAGACTGATTGAGCTACGTCTACTGTAGGAACTAGAAAGTTTATTGTTGAGTTGAATGCTAAACAAAGTTATAAAATATTTAATGCACATACTTTATCTCTATTTGGATTACGCTATTGACATTCTCATTGTTAAAAATCAAGATCGTATATATACCGGGAAAAGAAGATAATCAGAGATGGTGGAAAATATTTTTGTTTTATGTTTTTTGCAATAGGTCTGCTGGAAGTGACATGTCATGGACCATGCTGGAAGTGACATGTCATGGACCATACTGGACAAAACAACTTTCTAACAATAACAGACATGTGAACTTGTACCTAGGAGACACTTATGCTAAAGTAGCTTATATTGTATATCAACATATCTACTCTCCATATTCGTCCTGATAGAAGTCTATACTGCAAATCCGGAGCGGAACAAGGCATGCCTCGGTCCTGCTGATCTCTAAGACTTCGGTTCCAACCGAACTGCTGATATACTAAAGTAGTCTAACAAAATGGGTTGGATGCCATGGACTCGTGATACTACTTTAAATCTTTCGATCTCATTTTGGTTCACTCATCCGAGGCGAAGAGTATACTTCGAACAATGATCCGACCGAAGCACAACGAACAAATCGCACTGGCAGACGTGCATTGATTCTTGGTTTCTTTGCTCCACTGATTTTCTTTGTCCGCAGTTTCTTACTCGGTTCGTATTAGACTCCACATACTTAACAATGTATGACATTTTTTTAAGAGATAATATGCGCATGCCGACACGTCTTGTAGTAATAAAATTGCATGATAAAAAATTGATAAAAATATTTTGGTAAAAATAACTAAGTCATGGAAGCATGAATTTTTTAATAATTTACTAGTTTGATATTTATTTTTTTATGAGATGTTATAAATACGAACACGATCATGTCAATCCAGTTTTGCATATATAACATATTTACTAAATACTAATTTTTTCCACCCAAGGTAACTTAGTCGTGCTAATTTGCAAATGTTGAACAATATTTAAGTTGAGTTAGATTGCGTTAGTTATAAAGCTTGCGAGCCTTATAAGACCTGTAATATTTTAGCGTTTGTTAAATTTACATATGTAAGCACATAATTAATCGCAATATACAACGGAATTGAGTCAAACTCAAAACTATCTAGTCCATCCTATCTATATATGAATTAGCGTGGATGCATATGGGTTAATGCCCGGATCTGGATACGGATCCATATTTGAATCCTTTTTTGTGGGTTTGGGTCGGGTTGTTGGATCCTCTGTTCACGTGTAAATACCCCCAATTTGTTCCGACCTTCGTTTTCAATTACGACTGACCATGACCACGCCTTCGACCATTCAAGCACACAGCTCCTTTCACCTCCGACATCTCTAGATATTGCGTTCAATTCCATCGGCATCATCTCGCGCACGCCATAAAAACCACTGAAAGACTCTGTCCCCGTTCTCTCTAGGTCCCCGTACTTCGTCTGTTCATCGGAGAAATCAATTTGATTTCTGACAATCAGTGTTGGATTGCATAACCTGGACTTTATTGAGGAGTCTAGTGATTCAGTGAAAAAACTAGGGTTTGTTTTGCTTCTGTAATTTGAAAAAATTGAGCTTTCTGAGCCCTAAAGGACCTTTTGTGCGAAAAAGCATCGACAACTATAATCAAACGGTCAGATTCAATCAACGAATGGAGGGAGGTAGTATTCGATTTCTCGATTCCAATGGGATTACTTCGATTTGTCGATTCCAGTTTGATTTCTCGATTACAGTTGGATTACTTCTTCTCGATTTCCGATTGTTAACTTTGAAGTCTGGATTACTCAGTTCTTCTTCTCGATTACTGACTGTTGACTTCGATTAGTCGATTGTTATTCTCGATTACCGATGATTAGCGACTTCACAGAGATGAATCAGAGCATCGGTATGTTTATACGTTTTCATTTTGAATCCATTTATGTGGGTTTGGGTCGGGTTGGTCTACATTCGGAATGATTTTTAATTGCCTTTCATAAATCGTCTTCAGTGATTCGTAATCGAAACTAGCGTATAATAGAAATCCAAGCTCACGTATAATCGACATCCAATATCGTCAGTTCGTCTTTAGTGATTTGGATTCAGTTTATCTTTAGTGATTTGTAACGATTGCAGGTAGGTTAGTATTTGTCACGATTGTGTTCAGTGCATCTTCGTATGACTTGGTTCGTATTATTGGTTCAATGTTTGCATTGGTTCGTGAATTGAAGCAATTGATTCCAGTTTGATACGAGTTCCAGTTTGAAGCAATCGACTCCAATATGATGTTCCAATCGAGTTTCAGGTACGATTTTGACTTCTAATTCTGATATTGACTTTTAATTCTTGTACAAGTTTGGGCTAGCCCACTTGGCTAACAAGGTGATATACTAACAAGAAGGTCATGGGTTCAAACCCTGACACTAACATAACAAGGAGTAGTTTAGGAGTAGGAGTAGGATAGATTTGCCGTTCTAAAAAATAATAATAATAATAAATAATAATAATAATAATAATAATAATTCTTGTAGGGTTCTTGGTAATTAATCGATTATGAAGCATGTATCGTGGATTCTTTTCGAGGAATGAATTGGGGTTTGTGTAATTCAACACGATTAAATTTGTGATTTAACTTCTAATTCTGCATATTTTAAAATTTGTGGATAATATGATATATATTGTTTTGTCAGGTATGTTTTTGTTTGGAATGTGGTGGTCATGCTTGATACATTCAATTAAATTCCTTCTTGAATTTGTTTTATGGTTAATTTAAGAACACAACATGATAGTTAACAGGCATATATACCAAAATCAAAAGTGCTGCTTCTCTTCTATTTTTCAGACGGATATCAAACTTCTTGGATTCAAAAAATGCGGGTTAGTCAATTTGAGTAATTTTGCAGTTTATTATTATAATTTTTCATGTTGGCACTTTGGATTTGCTTTTACCCATCAATGGCAACCTGCTCAAGGTTAATATTTGTGTTTTTGGTCTGAACCTGCTTTAATTGATATGGTTTTGTGGAGTTTTGCAGTCAAATAAGTTCATCAACAGATGCTTTAACAATACCTTCTCAGAGTGAAGATATGGAGATGCTTTTGTAAGTTATTTGCCAAGACAACCATGAATCGGTTTTTTGTTTCTAACCAGTTCATTTGAGTATATATGTGTCAATTTTTTTTAGAGAAATACGTTCACCGAAGTGATCTTCACAAGTCATGAGTTTCAAGATAGTTTCCTCACTCAAGTCGTTTTCTTGCATTTCGACGTGCTTATATAATAGTCTACCAAAAGACATTTCGCACATCTTTTATTTTCTATATTTTATATTATCTGGTACTAACATAAATTTTAGTTTTGATTATCAACTACAAATTATCTTATTTTTTTCCTTCCCTTTCTTTACTTTTTATACCTTTTTCCAATCTATAGATGTATAATCAAAAGGTAACCGAAGACTATTCAATCAATAGACGTGCAACACCTCGGTATCTTTTTTTAAGACGATTTTCTGTTTTATCTTAAAAATATCGTATTCATGGGTATTTGTTCTAAGGCTTTGTTGGTATACATTCAGTCCAATTTCAATATCATAACCCACTGTAGATATGAAACTTGGCCATTGTGAATATAGATTTTTATCGAGCTTATTGTGTTGATTTTCTGTGGAAATCAAAATTGCATTGGAACTATGGTATTTGTTTTAAGGATAAACGGAGGGTGATGTAATAGCAATTGTTTTGACAGGTAATCTATTGAATCTAACTCTTATTTTTCATTCAATTAGATGATTTTCTCTTTACTGATTTTTTTTGTTTGATTTTCTCTTTCCTGAATTTTTTTTTGTTTGATAGAACTGGTAAAAGAGGTGACCGGTAATTTGTTGGAATATGACTTTTATTTTCATTTAATTGATTCATTTAGTATCTATTTCATGAAGCTAAACAAATAAAGTAATCAAACAACCTTTTAATTCATCTTTATTTTTATTGAATTAGGCTATTTTTTAATGTAGGTTTGTAATTGGTTGTGAAGGCTAACAACAAAAAGAATCCATTTTAAGCCATTTCAACAAGAAGTGCATCTATTGCATAAATCGGTAAGAGTGCAAACATTGTTGCATAAATTGATTATGAGATGAAAATAAGCATCTAAAAAGAGCTCCTGACTACATTTTTAGTGTTAATATCTTTTGTTATTTAAATTGGGAAAAAGCAAAACATGTTTATTAATTTTAGGTGTATGCTTTAATTAATACAAATATAAATTGTTTTTGTGATAGTTGTCGGTTAATAATCTTCTTTTTTATTGAATTAGGTTTAAATATCATTTTAAATTTGGTGCTTGAATGTGTAGATCGGTTGTAGACTCTGCTTCAAATATGAGAACAATGTGAAATCCTCATTGTAACTTGGAAGGATGAGTTTAACGGATATGCTTTGTTTTAAATATATGTTCTTAATAGCTTCTAATTAGAACCAATATGTAAATTTCTAAACATTAATGATGAACATCGTAAAGTAAACCTACTCACAATTTTGTTACATATGAAACATGTTTGAAATTTCACTCAAGAAAATGGTAAACATTAACTGAAAAAACTATGTTATTGTGAATGGATCCGAACAACTTCCAATCTTTGTTTTTTATTAAAGGGTAAATTGCAAGAAATAACAATGTACTTTGCTCTTTTTACCAATATAACCAACGTACATCTAATTTTTACCAATAATAGCAACGTACTTACATTTGTTTACCTATAAAGGCAACGTACTTTCATTTTGCTTCCAACGTAAGCAATGGGTTAAGAATTGTAAGTATGTTGCTATTATGTGTAAAAAATGTAAATTAGTTACTATAATGGTAACTAAATACAAGTACATTGTTATTATGGGTTAAAAAGGTATATCACTATATACGGTAAAAAAGTAAACTACGTTCGTATTTCCTGCAATTTGTCCCTTTTCTTTATAAACGTCTGATGTTTTGTTTGAAATCTATTTTTCGCAAAGTTGCATGCTTTTGTGGAATAGGAGTCCATTGAGATTGCAGAGAAAGCAGTAAGTACCAATAACTTTTTAAAAACTATATTTTTTTCGTTGATTTTTCTTCAAAATTTATATTTATTTGTTTTTGTAGGTTATGGAGCTAAACAAAGAAGGCAGCTCGATGAATGGCCTGAGAGTTTGTTTACTAAGACGCTTTGTATTAAATGCCAAAAAATCCCCCCGAACCGTGCGGAGCTCGGATAACCCACTAGTTAATACTTAAATACTATTATTATTATAACTTTTGACAAAAATAATATGGCTTAATCCGGGGGTGGGCTGGCCCATTATATGATAAAATATTTTAAAATATTATTTTCAAAATAAAAATATAATTAAGTACCCATAAAATATTAGAACAAAAAAACATAAACTATTGGTCTAATAAGATTGCATGGAAACAATAACACTCGAAGGAAAAAAAAAAAAAAAATTAAAGACTTGTATAATGTATGTACGACATCTTTTTCCTCGCCACTAGGGGATGAGGGGATGTGTGATGGTTGAACAATAACTATTTTTCTACTCTTCATTTTATAAATCATTGTCCCTACTTCACATTCATACCTTTTAATCATGTGTGATGAATGAATCTATTATCTATAGTTCATATAATCAGTTACTACGACAAATATTTCTTATCTATTTTTTTCTTTCTTATGTTCAATTTTCTTATATTATGATGTACAAAATACTTTTCTTTACAATTTGATGATGATTATATAGAGAAGTTTAGATTCTTAAGTGTTTTTCTCTTTCTTATCTCATATTAACCTTCCACTAACAGAAATTTTGTTATCCTTGTTTGATAAAAACTTATGGGGGATTGATTCGTTTTAGTATAGTTTAACTATTTATAATGATATTTTGGGATGCATTTTATGTTTAAAATTATATTAAATAGAGTTGTATTATTTCTTAAAATAAAAATGTCATCATAAAATTAAAAAACTAAAATTGAAAAACATAAACTTTTACTATTAGGTGATTGCGTTAATGAGAAAACCAAACAAAAAAAGAATTTGATATAGTCACTCATGATCTTTCTAACTGTCTCGCAATGTGGGATCGTTGATGATTGATTATTGTTTTATTTCGTTCATTTTATAATACACTATCACATATTCACATCACTTTCACTATTTCTAACCATGTGGGACGAATTAATTCAATTATCATAGTTCATATAATTACTCATTTCAACGAGTGCTTTTAATTTAATTTATATTTTCTTCTCATATTTAATCTTTATATACCATGACGGACAATTCAATGTGTGTTTTAGTTCGAGAATCATGGTTTATGTACAAACAAATATAAAGATGTTACTTAAATATTAAATTATCGAGAAAACTAGTATGAAGTGTTTCTCTCTTCATCGTCCATGTTCATCTCATATCATTCTAAAAACATTCCTCGCCCAATAAAACTTCTAGGCCAGGCCTTTTTTTTTTTTTTTTTTTTTTTACGTTGAGTGGGTTTTAAAATACTGATGATTTATTCTATGATAATTAAACTATTTGTATGGTATTTTGAAATGAGTTCTGGTTTAGCATTTAGCATACAAAGATTTTTTTTTTAAATATATATCATAGTTAGAAGTAAAACATAAGTGTTTCATGACCACTACCACGTTAATTTGGAAATTGGAAAATCCATGGCTTTAGCCAACCAATATTTGATCTCGGATGAGAGAAAAGACAATAGGTGCAAATAAAATCCTATGGAAAACTTCTCCAAATTGTTTTCATAACAAAAGATATTGATATATTGTATTTATTTTAATACCCGAAATTTTACTGTGGCCTATATATACTGACCGAATCTGTAAATTAGAAAAACCATAAGTACAATCATAGAAACATTTAGGTGCTGTTTGTTTTTTAAGAGGTAAAAGATCTGCAGTCTGCGGACCACATCTGCAGAGCATCTACAGAGAAGAGGTGGACTAAATGTCTGCAGACTGTAAGAAGAAGACTGTTTGTTTTTTAAAGTCTGCAGGTTGTGAAAATAAACTGAAATTTAAATAAACTTTTTTTAAGTAAACACATGAGTATGTTAAATTTATGATATTAACGAATTTAAGGATCAAAACAAACATTTATTTTTTTAAATAATAAAGAATAAAAATTACGTAACCAAAGTTGGATTTACAAATAGTTTGTAAAGCTAAAAATTTGTGTAAGATTGTGAACCAAAGTTCCAATGTTAAAACATGTTTGTAGGTTTCAAATAGTTTATAATTATGATTTATAAAAAAAAAAGCGTCTATTATATGATATTAACGGATTTAAATATCAAAACAAACATGTATTTTTTTAAGTTTGTGACATTTTTTTAAAAAGTTTTACAAATTTATCTTCATTTTGTTTAAAAACTTAGGAAAATAAATATTATTTACTTCGAAAAAGTAATGTTGATAAAAAAATCGCAACTATTAGTTAAAAAAAAGCAAACTGTTTTTAAAAACAAATATGCGTATTTCTTTTTTTTTTTAAATCGAAGGTGGCCGGCGGCTACGGTTTGGTCGACGACGCAAGGAAGAGAAAACGCGAGACCGGTTGGAGGAGAAAACGATATGCGTATTTCTTTTTTTTTTAGGTTAAAATTGTATTAATTTAATTACTAGAAGAGCTCTGCAGACCCTTGAAGACATTGGTCCATGTCTGCCCCAAAAAGAGGACGCGCAGACCTTTTTAGGTCTGCAGTCTTCGAAAAAACAAACAATCTGCGAAGGTCCATGTCTGCGCGCCGTCTGCGTGACGCAGACAAAAGTGGTCAGGAAGATCTGCAAAGAAAAAACAAACAGCCCCTTAGTCTTAGATCAGGCTGGCGAGAGATACAAAGAAAAAATTATGAAATGCTTCTCTGATATAAATCTATATTATAGAAATTTATCTAGAAATGAAAATATATTACTATAAAATAAGAAAATCTAATTTGAAGAAAAACATAAAATTTTGTTTGTAGGTGGTTGCCTTAACGTGGAAAGCATACAAAAATTTGGATTTTAATACTCTTATTATGATCATTCATAGCCATTTTTATCACTTCAAGAAATGCGAGATGGTTGAATATTGATTTTTTGACGTTTCTCTTTCTTAGAATCCACTATCCCATCTCATTTTTATTAGCTAACTATGTAGGCCGAATAAATTCATTTACTATGATCCATATAATTACTTATTTCAATGAATGTTTCTATGTATATTAATATTTTTTCTCATATGTAATATTTATATATTATTATGAACAATTTGATGTCTATTTTAGTTAAGAGATAATGAAGATGAAAATGTGATACATAAATTAAGTTAATTAACGAAAGTTGGAATTTTGAAATTTTCCTTTTTCATCTTCCCATATTCATTGCCTATAACTTGAAAAACATTTTCCCCGCCCCGAAAAACTTCTTAAGTCCAACCTTGGCAAAGTTGAGTGAAGTGTAAAATTATTGTTGAAATTTTAAGGAAAACATATAAGTTGATGTCTTTCTTTTATCCCACATTGGTGGGGAAAAGAAAGTTTTGTGGGTTTATAACCTCATTCATTTACTAAGTCTTCAAAGGTTTTAGTGGTTAAGAGATGGGCTAAGCCTACATGTGTGCCGATCCAGGCCGTGGAGGGCACAATTAGGCGCACTTTGCTGGGAGCTACGGAGCTATCTTTTTAACGAGGTTCGGGTCGGATCGGTTGGACCGACCCAGTCAACGGGTCCGCGCCGCGGAGGGGAGCCGACCGTGCCGCACGCCGCGTTGGATACGAAAATCGGGAGAAGTCTGCAATCAGATAAATATTCGATTTGAATTCAGATAAGATTATCTAGATCCGAATTTCGGATCAAATTTTTATCCAGAATTTGAATTTTAAATTAAAATTCAAATCCGTTGACATCTGTAACTCTCAACTAGTATAAATAGAGCCTCCCGGGTCTAATTTATTCTATGCACCATAATTTCTCTGCTCTCTCTCTCTCTCTCTCTGCGATTTCTTTCTAGTTTCCAAGTATTTGCTTTGCATTTATCTGTTCTTCCATAGCTGTTGGAACGAACGATATTCTGCATTAAATCATAGGGTTTTACGTTAAAAGCTTACAACCGACGAGCGACGTAAAAACTTTTAAGGACAGGAGTCAATTCGTGCAGTCTCAACGACTAAAGAATCAAAGATCTTCAGGTTGGTTTTAATATTTTGTCTCGCATTTTATTTCGTCCGATAACGGGACAGTCTCCTTCTACATTTCTATAATCAGATCTGATCAAGTCGCATATGATCTAATCTGATTTCTGGACGAAATTGGTAATATAATAATAACTGAATTTATTATTAAGCGACCAATCGGTACATAATTCTCAATATTATTTATCGATCCGTCTGCTTTGGTTTTTCCACTTTTCAGAATTAGTTTGTGATACTAATTTCCAGATTGTTTGTCTGAATTACAACAATCTTAAAGGCTTTTATTGTGTTTAAAATTTCAGACAAATGGATACTGAATTGCCTTCTATGAACCTCAGCATGATGAACCAAGAATTTGTGAAACTCGACCGTTTTGATGGTCAGAACTACTCTCGATGGGCTGATAATGTCAAGTTTTTGCTAGCTGTGCTTAAGCTTGGTTATCTCCTGGATCCTGAGTTCCCCCGATAACTGCTGATCCGGTTCCTGAGGCCGGAAAGCATCCAGATTTGAAAGCGATTTCTGATCTGGAAAAGCAAAGGGCTCTGCGTAGAGAGTCTAAGCAACTATGTTTTGGTCATATCAAGAACTCCCTCTCCGAACGCCTCTATAATCTGTATGCGCCGATCACAAATTCGAGGGAACTTTGGAAAGCTTTGGAGAGACTTATCCAAGAGGATGATGTACAAATATGACGACTATTTCCTGGATGATCTGTTGAAACACATCCGTATTGAGGAGGAAACTCGCAACAGGGACAAGCGAAGTAAATTCGGATCGAGCATGAACCCCGTGTCTGGTGGGGGTTTTGGCCAAAAGGGAAAATCTGGGTCTAAGAACAAGAAAGGCTTTTGTCCCAAGAAGAAGGACTTCAAGCCCAACTGTCAGCATCACAACAGCAACCAACCTAAGAAGACTGGAAAGTGCCACGTTTGCGGAGAGACTGGGCACTATGCAAGGGAATGCCCCTAACAAAAATCCGATCCTTCAAATGGTTCCGCAAATGTTGTTGAGGAACTTACCCACCTTGTGGCGAACGTCGGTCTCGGAGGGGTCAACACGATTTCCTCTCTCACACGGGTAGTGGTGGCCCGAGGTTGGTTCTTGGATTTTGGAGCCACAGTGAAGCAAGTCGAGCTTTCGCACTTATGGTCTCGTGCCTGAGGGGACTGTAGTGGTTTGCGCTGATGGACATCGAGTACGAGTTCACGATATTGGCACAGTGGTGTTGAAATTCCGCAATGGTCGTAGAGTCACCCTCCAGGATGTGTTACATGTTCCTGGGATCTCGAAGGGACTCGTATCGGCTGACAAGTTTGACAATAATGGGTACAAGCTAGTGATTGAAAATGGACGTGTGGAGTTCACAAGGAATGACTTCTTCGTTGGTCAAGCCATCAACATGCGTGGAATGTATCGGCTTGACTTGGTCGAATGAGCTACTGATCGTGGAGGATCAGGTCCTGGTGTGTCTGTGTTGGAAGTTGATTTTATTGATAGCGGTACTGTTAGTGATAGTAGCGGTACTAGTAGTAATGATGTAACATGTTTTGAAATGAATAAAGTCAATTTTTCTGATTATATCGCTTGTTCAGTTTCTTTATGGCATAAACGCTTAGCACACACAAATTTCAAAAATATTGAAAAAATGCAATCTAAAGGAATGTTAAAGTTAGATAATAAATATTTTGAAAAATGCGAAACTTGTGTAAAATAGAAGTTTACAAAGAAACATTTTCCAAGCGTTAAACGCGATACATCATTATTAGAACTTATCCACTCTGATATCTGTGAACTTAATGGAATACTCACGCGAGGAGGCAAGAGATATTTCATAACGTTCTGCGATGACTCGAGCCGTTATCTACATGTTTATTTATCGCGATAAAAGGACGAAGCCTTTGACGCATTTAAACTGTATAAAGCCGAGGTCGAAAATCAACATGAGAAACACATAAAGATTCTTCTCTCGGACAGAGGTGGGGAATACTTTAATTGTGAGTTTGATACCTTCTGCGAAGAAAAAGGAATCAAACATGGAAGAACTTCACCGTTCACTCCCCAACAGAATGGTTTGGCTGAGAGGAAGAACCGAACCTTAGTCGAGATGGTCAACTGCATGTTGAATCAATCCGACTTGCCACATAATCTATGGGGGAAGCATTATGGACCGCTTGCTATGTACACAACAGGATCACTAGTCGTGTGATCCCTGTAAGTCCTTATAAGCTGTGGAAGGGAAGGAAACCAAATATTGATTATTTGAGAGTCTGGGGGTGTAGAGCCTACTATCGAACACCTGATCCCAAGAGATCCAAATTGGGAGCTCGAGCTATGAAGAGCACATGTATTGGATATGCTTAGAACAGCAAGGCTTACCGACTATTGGATGATGAATCAGGTGTTGTAGTTGAATCCAGAGATGTGGAATTCTTTGAGGACAAGCTGTGGAAGGGAAGGAAACCAAATATTGATTATTTGAGAGTGTGGGGGTATATAACCTACTATCGAACACCTGATCCCAAGAGATCCAAATTGGGAGCTTGAGCTATGAAGAGCACATGCATTGGATATGCTCAGAACAACAAGGCTTACCGACTATTGGATGATGAATCATGTATTGTAGTTGAATCCAGAGATGTGGAATTCTTTTAGGACAAGTTTTGAAGAGATGATGAAAACACAAACCCCACAATAACACCTAGTACTTCTTAAGAAAATATTCGACCTTCTAATGTTGTAGAAGAACCAAGGAGAAGTACAAGGGCTAGAAAAGAGAAGAATCTAGGAGATGATTTTTTTTCTCTTATTTGGTCGAAGGGACACAAAAGAAAGTGAAGAGAGAGCGATCATTTTCTCCATTAACTTGGATGATGACCCTAAGACTTTTAATAAAGCCATGACGTCTAGAGATACTCCATTGTGGAAGGAAGCAATCAATGGCGAAATGGATTCAACTATAGGTAACGGTACCTGGGAGCTAGAATGGAATGAGGCCCACAAGATCCAAATGGATTTTCAAAAGAAAATATCATCCATATGGATCCATATCTGTCTATAAAGCAAGATTAGTTGCTAAAGGCTACAGTCAAAGAGAAGGCATCTATTATTTCGATACTTATGCCCCAGTTGCTAGAATTAGTTCTATTAGAACTCTAATAGCAATATCAGCTTTGAAAGGACTGTACATTCATCAAATGGATGTGAAGACAACCTTCCTAAATGGTTATCTCAAGGAGGAGATCTATTTGGAGCAACCAGAAGGGTTTGTTATACCCGGAAAAGAAAATAAAGTGTGTAGACTTATTAAATCCTTGTACTGGTTGAAACAGGCTCCCAAACAGTGACATGAGAGGTTTGATACCACTGTGACTGTCTTCGGATTTCAGCACAATAGTGCTGACAGGTGTGTTTATTCTAAAGGCACAGTCGAATACACAGTTATTATATGTCTATATGTTGATGATATGTTGATCATCGGCACTCACCTTGAAGGTATTCTTGAGATGAATAAATAACTATCCTCAAACATTAAGATGAATGATCTAGGAGAAGTAGATACCATTCTAGGTATCAAGTTGAAAAGAACAGGTAATGAGATTTCTTTGAGTCAATCTCATTACATAGAGAATGTTCTTAAAAGGTTCCAACACTTGAATATTAAGGAATTCAACACTCCTTTTGAATCAAGTTTGAAACTTAAAATTAATTCCGGCCGAGCGGTGGCTCAACTGGAGTATGTGAGTGCGATTGGTAGCATGATGTATGCTATGCATTGCACTCAACCTAATAGTGCTTTATCTGTAAGCAAACTAAGTCAGTATACTGTCAATCCAGGGACGGAGCACTGGAAGGCAATGGGTAGAGTACTGGGTTACCTAAAAAGGACAAGTACTTTTGAGTTGACGTATACGTCAACTTCAGGAATACTAGAAGGGTATTCCGATGCCAGCTGGATAGATCATATCAGTGATTCTAAATCCACGAGTGGTTGGATATATACTCTAGCTAGTGGAGCTATTTCTTGGGCGAGCAAGAAACAGACATGTATAGCTCACTCAACAATGGAAGCTGAGCTTATTGCCCTAGCAGGAGCAGGCAAAGAGGTAGAGTGGATTAGAGATCTTCTCTTGGAAATCCGGTTGTGGAATATTCCAATGCCAACTATACTCGTGTACTGTGACAGTGAGGCCACACTGTCTAAAGTATACAATGCGGTAACTTGGCAGATCCACATACCAAACATCTGACGAGAGATTTGGTACAATCTACCACGAGAGTCATGGGTCTAAAAACACAATAGAATCGTTTAGTGATGGAAACCCAACTCGACATTAGTGCTCCTAATTCTCAAGTTTAAAGGGTAACAACAAAGTCATTGACGATAGAAGGTATTATCAATTATGATAGATCCATGTGAGGTGGGATAGTACGTCGTTGCCGAGAACGAGGTTGAGCTAAGGCTCTTAACAAAGTTTTGGAGACATCTAAGCAACGAAGATGTTGTAAAACTTGCCTATACGACCTAGAGGTGGTACTGCCTCAAATGAAGATCAGTGGTTTATCTTCTAGAGGGTCTTGAAAAGGGTTTATAGTGCATGGCCATATTCGCGCTTAGGGAGAACGCAAAGACGACAAATGATGTGTGGGGGTAAACTGGAGAGGTCATAAGGTTCTTGGTTTAAACCTATAAGGATACCATTGAATCGGTCTCTTCTTGTTTATTCACATAAACTTTGGTTTAATCTTCGTGACACCCAGGTGACGTTATTGTCTGAATGAAAGGAAACACTCCAACTCGGTGGGGGATTGTTGGAATTTTAAGGAAAAGATACAAGTTGGTGTCTTTCCTTTATCCCACATTGGTGGGGGAAAGAAAGTTTTGTGGGTTTATAACCCCATTCCTTTACTAAGACTTCAAAGGCTTTAGTAGGTTAAGGGATGGGCTAAGCCCACACGCATGCCAAATCGGGCCGTGGACGCGAGATGGCGCGATTAGGCGCACTTTGCACTTCGCATGTCGCTGGAAGCTAACGAGGTTCGGGTCGGATCGGTTGGACCGACCCAACCAACGGGTCCGCGCCGCATGCCGTGATGGATACGAAAATCGGGATAAGTCTGGAATCAGATAAATATTCGATTTGAATTCAGATGAGATTATCCAGATAAGAATTTTGGATCAAATTTTTATCCAGAATTTGAATTTTAAATTCTAATTCAAATCCGTTGACATATGTAACTCTCAACTAGTATAAATAGAGCCTCCCGGGTCTCATTTATTCTACGCACCAAAATTTCTCCGCTCTCTCTCTCTGCGATTTCTTTCTAGTTTATGAGTATTCACTTTGCATTTATCTGTTCTTCCATAGCTGTTGGAACGAACGATATTTTGCATTAAATCTTGGGGTTTTACGCTAAAAGCTTACAGCCGACGAGCGCCGTAAAAACCTTTAAGGACAGGAGTCAATCCGTGCTGTCTCAACGACTAAAGAATCAACGATCTTCAAGTTGGTTTTAATATTTTGTCTCGCATTTTATTTCGTCCGATAACGGGACAGTCTCATTCTACCTTTCTATAATCAGATCTGGTCGCGTAGGTTCAAATCTGATTTCTGGACCAAATTGAGTAATATAATAATAATTGAATTTATTATTAAGCGACCAATCGATACATAATTCTCAATATTATTTATCGATCCGTCTGCTTTGGTTTTTCCACTATTCGGAATTAGTTTGCGATACTAATTTCCGGATTGTCTGTCTGAATTACAACAATTATTGATTTATTTGTTTCGAGATTGTTAAAGTATTTGTATGATATTTTAAAATCAAATTTTAGTTTACTATGTGTATGATATTTGTACGATATATCGTAGTTAGTTACTCATATACACTAAACCAATATGGAAATTGGAAAAATCATGTTTAATCCAAACAATATTTAGTCTCAGACCAGAGCAAAGATGAAATTTGCAAACAAAATCTTAAGGACACTTCTCTTTTTATAAAGCGATATCTATTAGTTTCTTTTGTGACAACTATTTTTTTCCTTTATATTAACAAGAAAAATTCAAGTTAATGTGGCAAAAGATAAATTATTTATCTTTAACCACATTAATCAAAAGATCTTTATTATAAGATATATATATATATATATATATATATATATATATATATATATATATATATATATATATATATATATATATATATATATATATATATATATATATATATATATACAGTGGCGGATCCAGGAATTATTATTAGGGGGTGCAAAAAAAATTTCTCGGAATGTAAATGGTGCACTTATAGAAAAAAGGGTGCACTTTTGTGGGTAATTGATCAAAATCCAAAGTTTAAGTTAATTAGTGGGTGTCATTTTTTTTCCGAGGGGGTGCAACGTACTAGAATTTTTTTTTTTTTTTTTTCTTTT
Source organism: Cichorium intybus (assembly GCA_023525715.1). NCBI lineage: Eukaryota > Viridiplantae > Streptophyta > Magnoliopsida > Asterales > Asteraceae > Cichorium > Cichorium intybus. Next base: position 324,912 of record JAKNSD010000045.1, on the reverse strand, counting down.
TTTTTACAAAGGCCCGCAAAAGTTGAGCCGGTGCACAGCCCCCTCCTTGCTCTATACTGGATCCGCCCCTGTATATATATATATATATATATATATATATATATATATATATATATATATATATATATATATATATATATATATATATATATAATACAAATATATAGATATAGATATAGTTCTGTTTTTATAAAACGATATCTATTAGTTTCTTTTGTGACAACTATTTTTTTCCTTTATATTAACAAGAAAAATTCAAGTTAATGTGGCAAAAGATAAATTATTTATCTTTAACCACATTAATCAAAAGATCTTTATTATAATATATATATATATATATATATATATATATATATATATATATATATATATATATATATATATATATATATATATATATATATATATATATATATATATAGATACAATACAAATATATAGATATAGATATAGATATAGATATAATACAATACAGATATACAAATATAGATATATAGATATATATATATATATATATATATATATATATATATATATATATATATATATATATATATATATATATATATATATATATATATATATATATATATATATATATATATATATATATATAAATATTGACTTTTCAACTAGAGCCGCTAACCTTGAAGTCCCATTATTCTCGCCATATCGTTGCCATTCTTGAAAACGGAAACACCGTCTTGCAGATATTATTTCTTGAATTTGTTTGTTCTCATTCATCCAAATCCACTGTAAAGTAAACATATTGGTTAGAGAAAGACAACATATTAATTGCATAGAAATTTTTTCCAAAGATTTAGAGATTAAACATTAATTTGTTTTGTATTATGGGTATAGTATGCTGAGGTGGGAGAGTTGGCGTGTTCGGTACACTTTGTTTTGAGAGCTTTTGGAAACTTTTAGCTTTCAAGAAAAAGCTCAAGGAAAAAAAGTATTCGTTGAGAATGGGAGCTTTTAATTTTTATTTCAAACAAAAAATTTTTAATTCAAAAACTAAAAGCTAGTTTTGGGAGCTTTTCAAAATTTGTTTTTATATAGTTTTACACGTTTAAAAGCTAATTAAAAGCTACCTTTGTCGGCACAAATTAAAGTTACATCTTTTAACTACCAGCTAGTTTTTGCCAAACACGCCTTCACATCGTATTCTCAAGATTTTTCATGGAAGGAAAGGGAACAAAAGGGGAAGCAAATTGTGTTCCGTAGTTTTTTCTAAGAAAATGGGAGGAAATGGAAGGAAATGTGTTTTCTAGTTTTTTTTAAGGATGGGAAAAGAAAAGGTAGGAGAGGATTGACATTTTCCCTTGAAATTTATGCGTCCAAATACAAGATGATTGGGAGAGGTATGAAAGAAGAGGAAATGAAATATTCATTTCCATCATTCCATTTCCTTTCCTTCAAATTTAAACTCGAAAACCTAGCATTAGAGTTTAAACCTTATGAGGAGTGTTTCATAATCTTTTCATCCTAGCATCTAGCTAGTGTTGATAAAATCCTTGCCCTTCAAAATAAATCAAGAATTTATATGACACATAAGCGTTAAACTTATGTTGATCATACGGAAATGAACTTCTGTGGCAAGAGGCATGGATCAAAATAGAGAAAAGAAACTTGGTTATTTTAAATAAGAAATCTTTCGTAAAGTTGTTTTAAGCTTTATATTGTCACTTAATTAGGAAACCATAAGCAAGTTATCAACGTGTCGGTGCTATATAGATGTTATGTCAATATATTTGACATGGCAACCCGTTACTCGATGATTTATGCGAGTCACGCCTTGTAAATACATTGACATAATGCGTACGAAAAAAGGTTCCCAATCCTAGATATGAAGTTGTCTATAACTTTTACTTAATGAAATGAGAAAGTTTCTTTACATATTAAAAGTCATTTGCATGTTCACATGTTTTGCTTCTAAAACAAAATGATCAAATAACAAAAAATACACAATGCCAACATAAAAGCTAATTACCCTTTTCTCCTCATCTAAGAGAATCCCTTTGAAGAGAAGCGAAACGAGTTCCTTTCGGGATTTGTTACGCAGCGGAGGTGCAAGCTTTGAAATCTTGATAAAATCAATGTCCCAAGATATGTTCTGTAAAAATACTTTATCACAACTTTGTACTTTGAGAACTAAAATGTGTACTTTAGTGACGAGTGATACTTACCTCCTGTCTATCAAGTGCATCCTCAAGTGCAGTCACGATCTCTTGCATGGTCGGTCGATCTCTACGATCTCTCTTTAAACAGCGATTTGCAATGGCTGCAAACGTTATCAAAGAATCCCAAACCATTTGTCCCTTTAGATCTTGAAAGATAATATCTTCTAGTTTATTTTCATCAAAACTCTTCTTCCACTTGGGCACTAAAATGCCAATTAGTTCATTGTTACGATATTCACAACATAATCTTCCACACATTACTTCAAACAATACAGCTCCAAAGGAATACACGTCAGACTCTTTAGAAAGGAAACCCAACTCCCAATATAAAGGATCACAATATCCAGGGGTACCAACAGGAGTGGACACGAGATATGTTTGTGCTTGGTTTGCAGGGCCAATTTTTGACAAACCAAAATCAGAAACTTTAGCAGTCCAGTTCTCATCAAGAAGGATGTTCGAGCTTTTAATGTCTCGATGTAGAACTCTTTGTTGTGTTTCCATAGGATCATGAAGATAGCTCAGTGCACGTGCAGCCCCGATGCATATATGAAGGCGTTGGTTCCATGTAAGACTAGGGTCACTTAGATAGTGATCAAGACTTCCACGGGGGGCATACTCGTAAACAAGAACTCTTTCGTTGCCCTCAATGGAGAAGTGCAGGAGAGAGATCAAATTTTCATGTTTGTATGTGGAAAGCATCATGACCTCCTTCCAAAACTCGGGGTTTCCTTGATCGGATCTCGGATCCAAGCGCTTAAAAGCTACCATGGTTGGTCCCGTGGGAAGGGAGAGTTCTCCTTTGTACACAGGACCAAACCCACCACCTCCGATAAATCTGTCTTGACTGAAGTTGCAGGTTGCCAATTTTATGTGTTCCATTTGAATTTTGAGGTGATCAAATTCTTCCATGGTTGACGACTTTAAAAGGATTATAGTGAAAGAAGAAAATAGAAAGATGGAAACAATAGCAAGTCAATAGTCTGAACCTACCTTCAATGGCTGGAGCTACTTAAATAGGAAGCACATACATTTCTTAAACTTTAGCGAAACATCCACCATTTTTGTGGCTTTAATTTTTGTTCCCCGCTTAAACAATTATATGGATGGATGATGTGTTGTTTCATTTACATATTATTTTTTAGGTGTTAGGTACGTGATGTAATGTGAAATTACACGTGTTTGACATTGTTTTGTATGGTTAGTCTACTATCGGTTTAAATATTTATATGTTGTTATATGGTGTAATATACAACTAGATATGCTTGATATTGTTTTGTGTTGCGGTCTCCTTTCTTAGTTTAATCTTATATTTAATTATGGCGTTAGCCAGGTGCTTAATTTCCAAAGAGACGTGATTGACATTGTTTATTGATGTCAACGTCCTCTCAATTTTTTTTTCGTTTAACGGCGTTACGTGGCGCAATCTGCAAATAGACATGATTGGTATCCTTTCATAGGGTATTGCTATCCATATCCTGATTTGCAACAAAACTTGATTGACATAATTTAATTTTGGGTCTTCTTTCATATTTATTTTTATTTTGAGCGGTTAGGTGATATAATGTAATTGACATTATTATATGTTGCCGGCGTCCTTGGAGATACGACACAGTGGCATCGGTGTTCCGTCAAAAAGAAGGCTTGGGCAATCGTTGTTCTCGGTAAATTGCCCCTGGGATGTTCAAGTTTGGTGTGGTTTGATGTCAACAATTGGGGCTGCTGTCGTTTACAGATTGATTGCAGTTAGTTTGTTTCTCTAGGAGTAAAAATTTTTGTGTTTTGTTTGTATTGTGGGGCTCTTCAATTGGATGGTTAAAATTGCCGCCCCTAGCTTCCATTTGTCTTGGCTGTTAGGTTCAAATTGCATTATTGCTTTTATAATATATTGCCGTTAAAAAAAAAAAAAAAAAGCCACGCATTGCATCCGTTGCTGAAATTTGGAAATCTAGTAATGTCATTAAGTAAGGCATTCAAATATGTATCACGAAAACCAACAAACATATTATGAACCGAGCTAAAAAAAATAAATAGCAATATATTTGTTAGTCAACATATTTGCTTGGTAATAACATATCAATTATGCGATCTTGGAACCGTAGTATATAATCTGAAATATTGTGATACTATTTACCAACCAATTCTGAGTTCTCAAGATCTCATGATTTTTTGGGTTCTCAACAGATCCCAACGCTATATATATGTAAGATAAAATGAGAAGACCAAAAAGGTTGAGAATGTGAGAATAAATCTGAACCCTCTATATATTAAGATCTATGGCTAACATTGATGTTTTATTTATGGAAAATTAAAACTCTTTAAATTAATTTATATTTTTTTAAATGCAATAAGGGCATTTTCGGAATCATGGTATCTACTAAATAAAAAGATTGATTTTCCTAAAACCTAACTCTCTTATACGTGTACTTTTCCTCCTCCTCCCCCCCCCCTCTCTATCTCACTCTCTCAAAGCCCTACCATCGGATCTGCACCCGCCTCCGAATTTCTCACCTCCTAACTGCGATCGTATCCTGCCGTCGTCACCTAAACCTCCCGCCGGCTGCCATCAAATGGACCCCTCGACAGAGCAAGACACATCAATCCACATCTCACCTTTATATCTTCGATCTACATGTGCAAAACCCTAAAACTCTAAATCGATTGATGCAGGTTTGATATCGGATCCTGCCGTCGTTACCTAAACCTCGCGCTGGCTACCATCAGATGTCGCCTGGACCACCTAGCCACCTAGTGGATCGCACCAGCGAACAGCTTGTAAGCAAACCCACCTGGAAACCTGGACATTAAATCGACATCAGAAACCCTAGCCGGCACAACACACATCAGTCCACATCACGTTTAAATCTTCGATTTACATGTGCAAAACCGTAAAACTCTAAATCGATTGATGCAGGTTTGACGAGAAAGGCCATAAAACCGATGTACAGTGGTGAGTTGCTTCGATTCTCGACATATATGTATGTGTTTTCTTCGATTCTCATTTGATTATCAATATTCATTTTATGTAAATCTGATTAAGGCATGCAATAATCTAATTGTGTTCCAGTATATTTAATTTGTGATTTGTTTACATTCTTGTTAATTGACTTTCATTCTAAAAAAATCCAATTAACGATATTTTGGTGTGTTTATCGTCTGTGATTATTTTTTATCTTTTAAATCCTCAGTATGTGATAATCGTTAATGATTATAGTTATGTTTGACGAAATCATATACAACACATATTCAAGTTGAGATGGTACACACTCTTTTTATTTTTCCTTTCATTGTATTAGTTATAATCATTAAATGATTATAACTATTGTTGCAGAAAAATATAGAAATCTAGTTATAGTTATTTCTAATCAGTTATAATCATTAATGATTATAACTATGTCTGTACTAGTTATTATATAAGTTGAGATTTTATAAATTATTATAAAATCAAATTATAATCATTTGTGATTATAGTACTGAGTACTCATGAATATTTATTTTATATCACAGTTAGACCGAGGAGTGAGAGGACAAACGATACAACGTGAAATTATATCGAAGAAACAAAACGAGAAATCATCAGATGTTCCGATTGAAGAAGCTCAAACAATCCAACAAATAACAGTCTTAATCATTCATGATTAATACGTGTACTAGTTAATCAGTTAAAACACATGTATGTGGTTATCCATGTAAATCATCAATGAATACAGTCTTAATGATTGAAGATCAATGGTTAAAACATGTTAATCGTTCATGTAATTGCCAGTGGTTTGTTGCCAGTGGTTTGTTGTACACTTGTATTTGTTTAAAAATATTCAAACAAGTCATTCTTATCATGAGTGATTGATAGATGATTCCAATGATTCTTACAAATACATACTGAATTAGTGTTAATCATCTTTTATTAAAATGTACTAACTTAATTGGTCAATGGTACTCAATGTATTTATGTGCTTATGTGTTAATGCATACAAACCACCTATATATTATAGATCGATCACACAGTACTATAATGTACTTATGTCTTCCATTACTACAAATGAGTTAATCATTAGTGATTAAAAATAAATATGATGCCTACACGTCAGTCTCAATCATTACTGTATCTCTGTTCATCACCTATTTTTAAAAATAAATATGATGCCTAAACGTCCGGTCAATGATTATCCAGATTTTTTTGGTTTAAAATCACTATAATTATGGTAACAAATCTGATGATATCCCATGATTATAGGTTAATATTATTATTTTATTTTTGTTAATTATTTATAGAATGATTCAATTACTAATATACCCTTATTATTTGATTGGTCCAGATTCCTTCTCGCATTCTCAACCTTTTTATCATTTTCATTTTAACATCTCCCTATATATATATATATATATATATATATATATATATATATATATATATATATATATATATATATATATATATATATATATATATATATATATATATATATATATATATATATATATATATATATATATATATATATATATATATATATATATATATATATATATATATATATATATATATATATAGGAAGGTTTAATGCAGAACCAAAAATATATTGCCTAACTGCAGAACCATCCTTTAAACCCTTGGATCATTATATCAACGTCTTAGATTAAAAAGGATGCACCAGAAAATTATACACCTTTTGCAGGGGATTATTCTCATTTGAGGGCATATTGGGTTTTTTAACCCATCTTTTGAAATCAAATCTAGGTAGTACCAATTTTATTCCCAATCAATCGCCATCTTCATCTCCACCTTCTACCGCAATCTGATGTTCGTCATAACCATTATTATCTTCTCACGTTATTGCCAAAAGCCGATGATGACTTCGAATCGATTCCAGATCTGTGGTTGTCGGAGTGTTTCCGGCCGAACATCTTATGCTAATACCGACGGTCGAAGATAGCAAAATCCCAAAATTGGTTTGGTCTAGCTATCGATGCGAAGATACCAACCAAAAAAAACAATTGAATCTGAATTGCATTTAATGTCCCATGAATTTACTTAGCTATCATCAACCCACGTCTTCTACTTTGATCCCATTTAAATGATCTTTCACTTTCCAAATTCATCCCATAAAAGACGCCGGCAAAGCTTCGCCTTTCATTTTTTTCTTATGTAACTTGAATCAACACATCGCCTTCATCTAAATCACTTCTCCTTTCCAATTTTTCATCATCGTTGACTACAGAAGGTATTAATAATTGCCATCAAATCATCTTCTCTATTCACCTTTGATCTCTTCTGCACTGTTTCTTTTCTTCTCCAATGAGTTCATTAAAACAAAAGCCATCGGTATCATCCTCTTCGACAACAACTTCTCCATATTGTAAAATTGAAACACCAAAATATCTTTATCGCTCAAATCAACAAATTCCATCTGAACTGAATCCCGTCTTCATCGTACAGATCAGTAGCAACACCCTTCGCCATCTTCAATTACCGGCGAAGTCAATGACAACTGAAGGTATACGCCCACCTCCATCTATATCATCGCACACTGATTCGGCTTCTGATGTGAGATGTGAGATGTGAGATTGATATCTCTGCTAGGGTTTATTATACGTATTCTGATGTGTTCATTGATGAACATTGTTCATTGATGAACATATGTTCATTGATGAACCAACAATCGATGCCTTCCAATCGATCATGATAGGTTGTTTTTTGTTTGATTCCGTGAATTGTATGTACGCATAATCGATTTTCGAAATGGTTCCCTCGGATTCAAAGTCGGAAAAAAATGATCGCTAAAAATTGTCTCTCACAGTCGTACGTATTCTGATGTGTTCATTGATGAACATTATTCATTGATGAACATATGTTCATTGATGAACATTATTCATTGATGAACATATGTTCATTGATGAGCATATGTTCATTTCTGAACATAACAGTTTACGTTTGTTGACGATCATACCCTTTTACTTATATATTAATCTTACGGTTAGAAACTTGGTTCTGCAGTTAGGCAATATATTTTGGTTCTGCATTGAACCCATCCCTGTATATATATATATATATATATATATATATATATATATATATATATATATATATATATATATATATATTTATAAATAAATAAATAAATATATATATATATATATATATATATATATATATATATATATATATATATATATATATATATATATATATATATATATATATATAGAGACGGGTTCAATGCAGAACCAAATTAAATCACCTAAGTGCAGAACCATGTTCATCTTTGAACATAAATCCCAAAAACCCCAAAACCGACACCCCAATCAACAATTTCATCGTGCTAATCTTGTTCGACACAGCTTCGCAATTCCAGTTCTCCACTTCTCGTTCTTGGATTCCGAGAACGAGAGAGATGATTTCTTTCTGTCTTCTGGATAAGGGTACATCAATGACTGCATAGTTATGATAACAGGTTCCGCTTATTCAAAGGTGAAGAAAAGGGAAAAGAAACGACAGTCGATCTAACAGGTGGAGAAAACAAGAGAGATGAGTTTCTACAGTTAATGATCGAAAAGAAAGTTCTGGAATATGAGAAAGTAAAAGCTGAAACCGAGCTACATTTCTGGAAGGACTCTATATCTTTTGCAAGTATTGCTGAAATATTCATATCAAATGCATAAAATGCTTATCCTGTTTTGTTATCAGGCTTTATTTTGGGTTTCACTCAGAGGTTTATATCTGTTGAATTTGATAATTGGATGATGGGGTTAGTTATTGTCCTACCAAAGCTCCACGAATAGTTCTTATGCATCCTTATAAGGTTAGCGATGTAGCAAATTTCTCCAATTTCTTGAAATTTATGGTTTATGTCAAAATTGCAAGTTTCAGTTAATCGATATGAATTTCTAGAACACCGTTTCCGAATCTTTCAGTAGCTTAAGTCGATTTCTTTTTCATGATTATGTAATTTATGTTCTTGAAGTTAAGTTCATGTATTCTTATTCCTTCTTAATCTTATCTTCCAATTCTCTATGAATTTCTTCTAACGGTTTGAGTTCCTTTTCATCAAATTAGTTGGTGATTGCATGTTGATGAGTCCTTTTGATTCATTGATGTCGTCGTATGTAGAAAAAGTGGAGAATCTAGAATCAAACACCAAAAGAACTTTAAGAAGTAACATGAAAGTTCCTAATTCAAGCTCAAGGATGGCCAATGGCTTTAAAGGGTTGATATTAATGTAAATTGTAGGCAGAATTCATTCCCAAATCCAGAGCTTTGGTTTTCCCTATGGTGAAGCATCCATTTGTTGTGGGCTTTTTGGTTGCTGAACTTCCAAAACTGGAAATACACAAGGAAGAAGACGACCTGAGAAATCTTATTACCCATATGCAATTCCAAAATCATGGGAACTCCAAAGTTTTGTAGATCAAACATTGGAAATGCACAACTTTTCTACTAAATAGAGATTAAATGCAATAAACATCTCCCGCTCTGTTGCTATGGTGTATGTTATGGCCCAGGTAAATGACCGATAATCTTATATTAATCTAAAAAACATCTTACAGTGAGTAATGTTCTTATGTTTCTCCACAAAAAGCAATGCTGCTTCAACAATCTTCAGGTCAAAAAAGTGTTAGAATGAGTAATTTGGCTGAGCAAGTTAGATTCTTGACATAAAATCTTCCTAGTATTAAGATAATATTAATGTCTGTCTATGTACAGATTCGTGGCCCACTTTCTAGAATTCGTACTTTAAGCAAAATGTTATCAGTCAATATGAAGAAAAAAGAGGTTTGTGTCAAACCTTTGATTGTCTCACTAAGTTTTATTTGAAGATAACATTATGATTACTTGAATATTTTGTTACAGATTTCTTATGATATTGTTGAAGACATGATGGTACTAGGCGATCGCATGAGAGAGACACTTCAACAACTCCAAGATGTTGTTCATATGACAAAGGTATAATAATAACTTAATAATTATGTTGGTATAACAATGGTGTCTAGTCGTGTATTTTTGCATTTTTTGTTGAATAATTAGCTAATTTGATAGAAACGAGATAGCACTGGTACGTTACAGGGGATATTTATGTTCATCAATGAACATATGTTCATCAATGAACATATGTTCATCAATGAACATATGTTCATCAATGAACATATGTTCATCAATGATTTCAACGATCGTGATGTGTCTGCAATCCTCCTATAATAACGTTAGCTTTAATCGATTCTTGATCTGCAATTCTAATCAGGATCATTTATATTATGTTATTTAAAATCTAGGTTAGTCATAGTAAAATTAAGTTGGCACCTCTAATTCAGTTCACTTGTTGCGTTGAGGTTAGGTTTGTTCATTAATGAACATATGTTCATTAATGAACATATGTTCATTAATGAACATACGATTACAACGTGACGACTTGCAGTGATCTTCGATCTGGCGATTTGTTGATTGGAGATTCGTATGGAGATTTATATCTCCTTGATTTTGGGGGGATATACGACACTATATTTTTGGGATTTTTGTTCATTGATGGACATTTGTTCATTGATGAACATGGTTCTGTAGTTAGGTGTATATATATATATATATATATATATATATATATATATATATATATATATATATATATATATATATATATATATATATATATATATATATATATATATATATATATATATATATATATATATATATATATATATATATATATATAACCCCTAATTATGCATAGAACCATGGAACCATCCTTTAAGCCATTAGATTAAATGATTAATGGCTATGATTAAAGATGGTAATTAAGATTTTCTTTTAATTAAAAATCACAGAATCTGAACACGGAGGGATTATATGGTCATTTTACCAAAAATCATTCAGTTCAATCCTTTGCGTAATTCCCTCCTCAAAATTCAGTTCTCATATTGGCATAATTCCCTCCTCGATAGCAAGCTGTGATTCCGAATCTAGGTTCTTGAAACATCGATTGCACCGTTCAAATCTAGGTTCGATTTTATATCTTCGATTCACGTTATATGTTCGATTTTATATCGACTGGTTGAAACCTACCAGGTCGAATTCTTCATACTGGGTCGTTTTCCTCCTATTTTCCATTATGTATCGTCACTTTGTTACTTGGATTTCACTAATTACGAAAAAGATGTTGGTAATTAATTTAAGAAGTTGGCAAAATTAAAACGTTAAGAAGATGACGCTTTACATTGAAATAAAGTAACGATAGGTTTCATGTATTGAGTTAAAGTATTACAATCGCTTCACAATTTTTGTTATCCAGTAGGTCATATGTTTTCATTGATTATTGATTGATTCACAATTTTATTACTAATTCTCCTACAATTAGCAATCCTTAGCATTAATATTTCGTTTATCAGCGCATTGAATTTTAATTGGAATTTTCACTTTATATTCTCTGTTTTCTGAAATGATTTTAAAGATTCAAGCGTGTTCATAGCAAAGTAATGCTTGCGTAATGTGTTGGCCACTTTGATCATTTGCACATTTAATTGTATGCACTGAACTTTTGAACAAATATATTAAATCATTTCACAAATCATTATGTTGAAGCTATGAGAATTCTATTTTCTGCAAGAAATGGGGGAAAACGGTGGTACTAGACGAGAGAAGACGTAGTTACGGGACAATAGTACCCGCCATGTCAAGCATATTTTTGTGTCTGTGCAGCTGCATTCTGCAACCATTAAACGAAAGTGAGATAGTTACGAACGATGTGTCTAACAGGTATGATTTCCACTCACAATTCGGTATTTGAACTTTGATTCTGATATGGTTAGTTGTTCATAGTTGTATAAATTGATTTTATTACACTTGATTAGACTGTAGTTTCGATCTGAGTATTCTGTTTAGCTAGTTATACGTTCATAGATGAACATATGTTCATTCATGAACATATGTTCATGAATGAACATGTGTTCAAGCAATCGATCACAATAACATATGTTCATGTAATTGCAGTTATAGAGAGAACGATGATGATGGTGGTGTTCGATTGCAACAGAGGAGAGGAGGAAGAAGTCATGTGATTGCAGCAGAAAGAAGAACGATGATGATGGTGGTAATCTGTTTTGATTGCAACACAAGAGAGAACGAGACTAATTTCTTAGTTTTTGTATACATGTTCGGTTATGAACATGAATAAGTTCTTGTTATTAGTATATATATTCATCAATGAACATATGTTCATTGATGAACATATGTTCAAAAGTGATCAAGTTTTTAGTTTTTCTATCAATGTTCATCCATGTTCACTTATGAACATTTGAGTTTTTGTATGAATGTTCATCCATGTATAAATATTCATCCACGAACATATGTTCATCTATGAACATATATTCACAAATGATTAGTTTTTGAGTTTTTGTATGAATGTTCATCCACGAACATATGTTATTCTATGATATTTTTTGGTAAGTTTTGGATATTTTTGGATAGATATTAATTAGGTTTGATGAATGTTCATTTCTGAACATACTTGATGTTATGAATATTCATTTCTGAACAAATTTTAGGATTTTGAAGACAATGTTCATCAATGAACATACGTATATGTTCATCAATGAACATATAAGTGTAATTTACCCATCATACCCTTATCATCCTAATTTGATCTAACGGTCAAGAAGATGGTTCTATGCCTAATTTTGGTTCTATGTTGAACCCACCGCTTATATATATATATATATATATATATATATATATATATATATATATATATATATATATATATATATATATATATATATATATGTATATATATATATATATATACATATATATATATATATACATATACATATATATATATATATATATATATATATATATATATATATATATATACATATATATATATATATATATATATATATATATATATATATATATATGTATATATATATATATATATGTATATGTATATATATATATATATATATATATATATATATATATATATATATATATATATATATATATATATATATATATATATATATATATATATATATATATATATATATATATATATATATATATATATATATATATATATATATGTATATATATATATATATATATATACATATATATATATATATATATACATATACATATATATATATATATATATATATATATATATATACCATATATATATATATATATATATATATATATATATATATATATATATATATGTATATATATATATATATGTATATGTATATATATATATATATATATATATATATATATATATATATATATATATATATATATATATATATATATATATATATATATATATATATATATATATATATATATATATATATATATATAGGATAAGAGATGAGATACAGGAGACGGAGAGACGGCGATTTCCGACGACTGGAGGGCACACGAAGGAGAACATTCCGATGGGTGGACAACAACTTGGTTAGAAGCGTTAACAACAATGGCGACTTTCGTAACAGATGGATGTTCAGGGAAGCAACTTCGTTTTTCATCTCAAATCTTCCACACTCGTTTCAGCTACATGAGATTCGTGAAAGATTGGTGAATAAGGGTACATTGGTGGACCTTTTCTTCTATAAGAGACGAGATAAAAATGGTTTCAGATTCGGCTTTGTTAGATACAACCATGTGCAGGATGCAGCGAAGTTGGAAAAAACCTTAAACGATTTGTCAATAGGAGGAAGAAAACTGTTTGCTAGGATTGCAAAATTTGCAAGGAACAATGTCAGAAGGGAAGAGAAACCCATTGAGAAGCAAACCTTTGACAGAGATCCTGGGAAAATAAAACAGAACTATTCCTTTGCGGATGTTGTCAGAGGGAATTGCTCAACTTCCATAGAAGTAGAAGAACAACAAATTGGTTCAGAGGTTAAGGAAATGGTCCTCAAGCATAAAGCAGTCACTCTTAGTGCTGAGGCTATTAACGAAAGGGAGTCGTACTTGCAAGATAAAATGGTGGGAGAGGTTAAAAGCATCAAACTGTTATCGTGTATCTCAAATCTTTGTGTAAGCGAAGGTCTAAGGGACGGAATTATAAAATACCTAGGAGGTGATTGGGTCCTCCTGGACACAAGAAATGAAGAAGAGGTCATGGTTATAAAGACAAGTAAGGAAATTCAGTCGTGTTTTATCAAAACTATAAAATGGGACAATTCTTTCTCGATACCAGAACGTTATGTGTGGCTGAAAATCGAAGGCATTCCAACCCAAGCTAGAAATCCGATAAGTCTAATTGAAATAGGGAGATTGTGGGGAGAGGTCACGATCACGGACCCATGTTTCACAGACAACATGGACTGGTCTTTCAGTAAAATTTGTGTCAAAACGGCAATGAAGGAAACGATCTCTAAATTCATAGAAGTCAATATTAATGGAAAAATCGCTAATGTTAGGGTAAGGGAGATTGACTGTTCTCAGTTGGGAGCTTCGGGGCCAATCGAGACTAACAAAAACAATGGAAAACCAGATGAAAATGTAATCCCAGGGGAGGGCACAAGCGATTCAGACGACGGCGATTCTCTAAACTCGGACGATGACATCTCGGAATTTTCCTCCGATGAGGAACTGGAAAGGTCACTATGCAGCTCCAATGAAAGACACACAAATACCGAGGATGATGCAAATATCAACACACGTGCTAAAACATTGTAACACGAACGCAGGCCGGTTGGAAAAGAAGTGGAGAATTTTTTGAATGGAGACAAAGAGCTTAAAAATATAATTAATTACAAAACAAATGAAACGGACGTTGAGTGTAACCCAGAATCCTCCCCTAATGGGCTTTCATTAAGCCCAAGCGAGCCAAGAGTTAGATCCGTTAAAGAACACCTTGACCTACAAAATGAATACGGGTCTAATCCGTGTTTAAAGTCAAAGGAGATTATAGAGAAAGGTGACCCGTTGGAGCTCCAAGGCGTCTCAGAAAAAATGAGACTTTTACTCTCACGTGATACCCCCATAAAGGAAAAGTTAGGACAAATCATTGAAGGCATTAAATCCCAAAAGCAGCATCTAGACGATCCAATTGAGGCAACGCAAAGAGACTGTAAAATTGCAACCATGGAAAGGCGAGTGACGCGTAGTCAATCAAGCAAAAGGAGAAGACCTGAAGATCGACATGAACGGCACATACAACAAATTTCGAAGGATTCTTCTTCAAATAGTATAGGAATTTCCATCAGGCTTGACGAAATTGGGAGCTCCTGCGGTTTCCACCGGTGCGAACGGTCAAGAAAAATCAATCAGAATGCTGGCAAAAAAGGGGCTTCAACCGGTAAGAAATGAATATTCTTTCCCTCAACATAAATGGATTCGGTAAGGGCGACTTCAAATTGGAGTGGGTTAATAACCTTATTCGCAGTCACAAGGTGTCAGTGGTTGGTATTCAGGAAACCAAAAGAAAGCTTATCTCCGATGTCATGATTAGACGGCTTTGGGGTAGCATGGACTTTGACTTTCATTATGTCAAAAGTACGGGTCAGGGAGGCGGTATTCTTTGCTGTTGGAACAAGAATTTATTCATTAAATACAATAGTATCTGTAGAAATGATTGTCTCATCATCAAAGGTAAAGAGCTTGAATCAGGGAATCCTCTGTGCTTGATCAACGTTTACGCGAGTCAAGACACAAAGCAAAGAGAAGATCTTTGGCACTTTTTGAGTGCTTTTCTTACTGGTTGGAACGATGTAGCTATTATTTTTGGGGATTTTAATGATGTAAGGAACGAAAGAGAGAGAAGAGGGTCGGTGATGGACGTTAAAGCCACTAGATTGTTCAACGATTTCATTAATAACAACCACCTGGTAGAGGCTAAGATGGGAGGTTCCAATTTCACTTGGATTAAAGGAGGCGGAGCAAAACTTTCAAAGCTTGACAGATTCCTTGTTTCTGATAATTATGGCGATTATTGGCCCAATTTTGAAGTACATTCCGACTTAAGACTTTTTTCAGACCATAAGCCGTTAGTTTTAAAACATGTTAGAAGAAATTTCGGGAACATCCCCTTCAAATTCTATAACTCATGGCTCGGTATGGAAGATTGTGACCAGATCGTTCAAGAAGTATGGGAGAACTTTCAAATTCAAGGACAACATCTCAAAATCTTCATTGTCATGCAAAAGCTTAAAATGATAAAAGAGAAACTTAGAGCTTGGTCGGCTAATAAACGGTTGAAGAAAGAAGAAGACAAAAGAAAGTTTTTGGCGAATCTGAATTCTATAGATAATTTGATCGAAATTGGCCAAGGTTCTAATGAGCTGCTTAAAAATAGAATTAACCTTATTTCATCCTTAAGACTGTTGGACAAGAAAGAGAATGAAGACATAGCCCAGAAATTTAAAAACAGGTGGTGCCTTGAAGGAGACGAAAACACAGCCCTTTACCACAAAATCATGAACAAGAAAAAGCATTCTATGGGGATTAAGGGAGTCGACATCAATGGAGTGTGGGAAGTGGAACCTAGTAAGGTTAAAGATCACTTCAAAAATTATTATGAAAATTTGTTCAAAAAAGACCAAGATTGTTCCTGGTCACATGATCTAGGCGAGACCTCCCAAATCACACCCTGTGAAAAAGGAGACTTAGAGAAGAACTTTGACGAGAAGGAGCTGAAAGACGCAATCTGGGGTAGCGGTCACAACAAATCGTCGGGCCCGGACGGATTCACCATGGAATTTTACAAGTTCTATTGGGAAATTATCAAAACCGACCTACTCGAAGCCTTTAACGACTTTGCCAATAAGCCCATCCTTCCCAAAGGAGCGATTTCAACTTTTATTACGCTTATTCCAAAGGTCAATAACCCAATTCAAGTCAAAGACTTCAGGCCAATTAGCTTGATATCGAGCATTTATAAAATCTTAGCTAAAATGCTTGCAAACCGGTTGAAGAAGGTCCTGCCCCGTGTCATCGATATCACTCAATCGGCTTTCATCAAAAACAGACAATTAACGGACGGTCCCTTAATAGTGAACGAAGTGGTGGATTGGGCCAAAGTCAAGAAGAAATCGATGTTTATCTTCAAATCCGACATCGCTAAAGCTTTTGACTCGGTATCTTGGGATTATCTTGACTCAATCCTTGATCAGAAAGGCTTTGGCTTCAATTGGCGTAGATGGATGAGAGTGTGCCTTACTTCAGGAAGTTCCTCGGTTCTAATCAACGCCAGTCCCTCATCGGAATTTCGCCTGG
>JAKNSD010000045.1:247500-302500 GCA_023525715.1 Cichorium intybus | reverse complement strand
TGCTTCGATGTTGGAGAAAACTCTCTCCACATTCCATGCATCAAATATGACATTGCAACAACAATATCGTATGCAAAAGCTCAAAAAATATTCTGAGCTTAATACACTTCTCCTTGTTGCTGAACAAAATAATGAACTATTAATAAAGAACCACCAGTCCCGTCCAACAGGTTCAGTAGCACTTCCTGAAGCAAATGCTACTATCAATTATGAACCTAGAAATAATTCGTATGGACGAGGACGTGGTCGTGGTCGTGGTCGTGGACGAGGCCGTGGTCGCGGTCGAGACCATTTTAACCAAAACCAAAATTTTGGGCGCGGTTATACTCAAGGTCGTGGACGCGGTCATCCTTATAACCGTGGGCGTGGTCAAATAAACAATACTCAACACACTCCACAAGGAAATAATGTCCAACCACAAGAAAAAAAAAGAAATGATGTCGGAACATCACAGAACCCCGGAGGTTCTTGTTATAGATGTGGTAGCACAGGTCATTGGTCAAGGACCTGTCGTACAGATCCCCATCTTTGTAAACTTTACCAAGATTCCATTAAAGGAAAGGGGAAAGAAGTCAATCTCATCGATGGTGTTGATCTAGGAAACATTGAACTAAACACTCTTGACTTTTGCAATGATTTAGATATCCTAGAAAACTAGTTTCCTTTTATAACATGTTTTTAATTTTTCATTGTAATGTTTTCCTTTTTTAATAAAGTTTTTCGAGTCACTTTTATTAAAATTGTGTTCATAACTCATCATTTATTTTTCTTATATGAAGTTCAAAATGAGTTCAACTAGAGCACAAAACCAAAGAAATCTTGGAGAACTCTTAATAATTGATTGTGGTACCACACACACCATCTTGAAAACAAAGAAATATTTTTCCACACTAAAACCCGTAAAAGGGCACATAAATACAATATCAGGTCCTGTAGACTTGATCGTAGGAGTAGGAAATGCTTGTTTCATGATACCTAATGGTACGAAGTTTGTAATCAGTAATGCGTTATTTTCCCCAAAGTCAAATAGAAATTTATTGGGTTTTAATGATATATATCTTAATGGATATGACACATTCACCAAAACAATAGGAAACAAGAAATATATGTTTATAATAAATGAAAACCATATATTGGAGAAATTACCGCAATTTGATTCTGGTTTACATTTTACATATATAAATATAGTTGAGTCAAATTTGGTGGTTAAAGAAAAATTTTGTGATCCTAGAATATTTAGTTTGTGGCATGACAGGCTGGGCCATCCAGGATTAACAATGATGCGTCGAATAATTGAAAATACATTTGGGCATCCATTAAAGGACCAGAAGTTCTCTCAAATAGGAAATAAGAACCCGTGTATTTCTTGTTCCCTTGGGAAATTAATTACAAGACCTTCACCAATGAAAGTTGAAAGGGAATCACCTAGATTTGTAGAAAGAATTCAAGGAGACATATGTGGTCCAATTCATCCACCTTCTGGACCATTTAAATACTTTATGGTCTTAATAGATGCATCAACTAGATGGTCTCATGTTTGCCTATTATCAACTCGTAACATGGCATTCGCAAAATTCCTAACTCAGATTATTAAACTGAGAGCACATTTTCCTGATTATAACATCAATAAAGTGAGACTTGATAATGCAGGTGAGTTTACGTCTCAAGTATTTAATGATTATTGTATGTCTATAGGAATTACTATTGAGCATCCAGTTGCACATGTACACACTCAAAATGGTTTAGCAGAATCACTGATTAAACGTCTCTAATTAATAGCTAGACCATTAATAATGAGAACAAAACTTCCTGTTTCCATTTGGGGTCATGCAATTTTACATGCTGCATCACTGATTCGTTTGAGGCCAAGTGCATATCATACACATTCTCCCCTTCAACTTGTTTCTGGAAAAGAACCAGATATATCCCACCTTAAAATTTTTGGAAGTGCAGTATTGCTCCACCACAACGTACAAAAATGGGTCCTCAAAGGAGGTTGGGAATATATGTTGGTTTTGAAACAAATTCAATAATAAGATATCTTGAACCTTTGACAGGTGATATGTTTACAGCACGTCTTGCTGATTGCCATTTCAATGAAGAAAATTTCCCAACACTTGGGGGAGAAATGAAAACCCAAGAAAAGAATGTTTCATGGTATGAAGCTTATTTATCATATCTTGATCCCCGTACACAAGAATGTGAGATTGGTGTTCAAAAAATAATACATTTGCAAGAAGTTGCAAATCAATTACCTGATGCATTTACTGATACAAAAAGAGTTACTAAATCATATATACCTGCTGTTAACGCTCCAGCTCGAATTGAACTCCCAGATAGACAATCTGATAAAAAAGTAACTCAAGAATTCAAAGCACACCTGAAGCGTGGAAGGCCATTTGGTTCTAAGGATGCAAATCCTAGAAAAAGAAGAGGAATGGAAAATATGTTTGAGCATAATGAAAGTGTTCATGAAGAAACACAAAATAACATTACTTCCCCAGTTGAGGAAATAAATGATAAGGAGATTGAAATTAATTATGGTCATATAAAAATAGTAAGGAGCCAATATGAATTAGAAGATATAATATTTTCTTATTCAGTTGCATGCAATATTATCAATGAGGATCCAGAACCACAATCTGTCATAGAATGCCAAAATAGGCAGGATTGGGGTAAATGGAAAGAGGCCATGCAAGCTGAATTAACGTCTCTCAATAACATAAAGGTTTTTGGACCTATTATACTCACACCTGGAGTTGTGAAACCATTGGGATACAGATGGATTTTTATACGAAAAAGAAATGAGAAAAATGAAATTGTGAGATACAAAGCCAGGCTTGTTGTTCAGGGTTTTTCTCAAAGGCCGGGAATCGATTATGAAGAAACATATTCTCCTGTTATGGATGCAATCACTTTCAGATATTTAATCAGTCTAGCAGTTTCTGAAAATTTAGATATGCATCTTATGGATGTTGTTACTGCTTACTTATATGGATCACTTGACAGTGATATATATATGAAAATCCCCGAAGGATTTAAAATGCCAGAAGCATTAAGTGCAAAACCCAAACAAATGTATATCAAACTGCAAAGATCATTGTATGGGTTAAAGCAATCTGGACGTATGTGGTACAATCGTCTAAGTGATTACTTAATAAGCAAAGGCTATAAAAACAATACTATTTGTCCGTGTGTATTTATTAAGAAAACAACATCTGGATATGTGATTATAGCCGTCTATGTTGATGATCTGAACATTATTGGGACGAATAAAGAAATCCTTGAAGTGATTGAATTTTTAAAGAAAGAATTTGAAATGAAAGACCTTGGGAAAACCAAATATTGTCTTGGTTTACAGATTAAGCATATGCCAAATGGGATACTTGTCCATCAATCGAACTATACACAAAGGGTATTGAAACATTTTAATATGGATAAAGCCAAACTTTTAAGCTCTCCAATGATTGTTAGATCACTAAATATTGACAAAGATCCATATCGCCCTTATGAGGAAAATGAAGAAATTCTTGGTCCAGAAGTACCATATCTTAATGCAATTGGAGCTCTTATGTATCTTACTAATTGTACTAGACCTGACATTTCTTTTGCAGTAAATCTATTAGCAAGATTTAGTTCATCTCCAACAAAAAGACACTGGAATGGAATCAAGCACATATTACGATACCTTCACGGAACTACTGATTTAGGTTTATTTTTTCCTAATAGTTCAAAACAAGGCTTGATTGGTTATGCAGATGCAGGTTACTTGTCTGATCCTCATAAAGCTAGATCTTAAACTGGATATGTATTCATGAATGGAGGTACTGCAATATCTTGGCGTTCTCAAAAGCAAACACTCGTCGCCACATCTTCAAATCATGCAGAAGTAATTGCTCTAAATGAAGCTAGTAGAGACTGTTCATGGTTAAGATCGATGACACAACTTATCCTGACTTCTTGTGGAATTGATAAAGATAAATCTCCAACCTTAATATATGAAGATAATGCAGCATGTGTCGCTCAAATGAAAGAAGGGTACATCAAAAGCGACAGGACAAAACATATTCCTCCAAAGTTTTTTGAATACACTCAAGAGCGTATAAAGAATCAACAGATTGAACTAAAATATGTTCAATCTAGCAACAATGCAGCAGATCTTTTCACAAAGGCACTTCCTACCAAGATTTTTAGAAAACATGTTCATGGTATTGGAATGAGACATCTTCACAATACATAATGGTCATTAGATATCTAAATGAGGGGGAGTCAACTAGACACTGCACTCTTTTTCCCTTCGCTAAAGTTTTTTCCCACTGGGTTTTCTTTAGCAAGGTTTTTAATGAGGCGGTACTTCAAAGTTGAACTCTAATGTAGAATGATGTCATTCAAGGGGGAGTGTTACAAGTAATTGGCGAATGACATAATTATGTAATCACTTTGTCATCACCTTCCATTTACCAATTAAACAACTATATTTGAATAGTAAATTTGGTAGTATAAATAGACCATCAATGTAAGGAAGAAAATGCATCTCATATCAACTCTTTCACAAGTGATATAAACTCTCTCTACTCTCTCCAAGCTCTCAAGCTTTCTTTCTTTCTTCATCTATATTCTAGTTTTTAGTTTGTTCATAATTGTCGTGGTAACGCTGAATTTATAACATATATATATATATATATATATATATATATATATATATATATATATATATATATATATATATATATATATATATATATATATATATATATATATATATATATATATATATATATATATATATATATATATACTAGCTGCGTACCCGCGCAATGCGGCGGCGGATAATAGTTTCTTTTTGGCGATTAATTACTATCGGTGGCGAACATTTGTTTCTACCCATATTGGCGACATGTTTACAATTCTCTACCCAATTATAGCACACCCAGTGAAACAATGATGTAACAAAAGAAATAATGAAAGTACATTGCTAATTTCAGACCTGAAATTCAGTCAATAATTCATTTCAAACCTCTAAGTACATTGCTAATTTAGTCAAAATTTAAATTAGAATTCCATGTTGTTTGCTGGAAATAACATGATTTAAATGGTAGTACCTTGACCTTTAACCGCTCAACATTATATTTTGATGCTATGAGCTTCACCTTGGTCGAAGAAATTACATGTTTGTCAATTCCTCCCCACCTTAACATCAGTTTTTAAAGATAATTACGTGTTACACAGAATAAGCTTTTGAAGCATACACCAACATGAAATCTCAAAACGGTTCCAAATAAGGGGAAAAACATTTAAACCCTAAAGGGAATGATCTAGAGGTCAAAACAAACAACAATAGAAACTCAAAAATTGATGTTACATAGTTTATTCTTACTTTTTATCCATCATTGACGTTGAGATAATTGTATCACTTCCTGTACATGGTAGTACTCTAAATAGCTTCCCAAAACATCGATACCTATGGAAGGAAAAACAGAGCACCATTTATTAGTATTGAAGCATTTAAGCAGAAAATAAATGTACAATTACTTATGAGTAACTAATCTTCCCATGTTATTTAAAAGTAACATCAGTTCATTCTCTAAAAGGGTTCCATGTTGTATGCTCATCTTTATTCCATCAGTTCAGTGATTAGCATATAAAAATTGTCAAAGTACCTTGATATTTTGGAAGTAATCCCAGTTCCATCATCCATCATTTATATAAAAGAGGTTATAAATGCATCTTAATATAAGGTTGTGAAAGTATGTTGCATTTTCATAATTAGACTTATTCATACTCGATTAATATGTTTTCTTAGAGAAATAAAATATATGGCAGTCAATGACCAAGGGATTTTGGAAAGCTAATGGACACGATGGGTATGAATGCATGCTCCTAAGGACCGATACAGAGGGAAAGATATGGAAAGTGGTGGTACGCAAGTATGGAGGGATTAAATACCCATTTCTCACCAGAGGATGGAATGATTTCTGGAACGTTAAAAATTCACTGAAAGAAATATATCAGTAGCAGTTAAACTAAAAGAAATATATCAGTAGCAGTTAAGTAAAAGTTAAACAAAAAAATCCGCAATAAAAAAAACAAAGTAAATGGTTACTTTGGGTTTACTTTATTAGAAATTTCAAGTCAAGTTACAAAGTAAAATCATAATGATTAGAATATACAATGGATTATTGAAACTTTTCAAAAAAAATTCAAAATATTCAAAATATTCAAAGTTTTCAAAATTTGAAAATTTGAAAGTTTTCAAAATTTGAAAATTTGAAAGTTTTCAAAATTTGAAAATTTGAAAGTTTTCAAATTTTGAAAATTTGAAAGTTTTCAAAATATTCAAAGTTTTCAAAATTTCAAAATTTTCAAAATTTGAAAATCCGGAAGTTGAGGTTTGACAATCCGGAAAATCCGGAAATTGAGGTTTGAAAATCCGAAAATTTGAAAATCCGGAAATTTGAAAGTTTCAAAAATTTTAAAGGTTTCAAAATTAGTTTCCTTTCATTTCTTTCATGCAAATTAACGTTAGTAACATAAGGCAATATGATTTGAAGTTAGGGTTACAATTGAATGAGACTATGAAGAAACATTCTGTCAAAGAAGAAGGATTTAATTATCAAAAAAATCACATAATAGTTGATTAGAATATACAATGGATTATTGAAACTTTTAAAAAAAATTCCAAAATATTCAAAATATTCAAAATATTCAAAGTTTTCAAAATTTGAAAATTTGAAAGTTTTCAAATTTTGAAAATTTGAAAGTTTTCAAAATTTGAAAATTTGAAAGTTTTCAAAATTTGAAAGTTTAAAAAATTATAAAGTTTTCAAAAAACACAAATCCGGAAATTGAGGTTTGAAAATCCGAACAAAGTAAATGATGTGTCAATGATTGATATCAAGAACAGGTAATAACCTTAGAAAGGGTATTTCAGTCATTTATACATATGGGTATTATACCTCGGATGCTGTGGTAGCCAAAGCAAAAGCCGCCTCAATTCGGACTCGCCAAAAAGCCTTAACAATGTAAATAAGGTCATAACAAAAGTAGAATGCTATAATAAACAATTCAATGAAAGTAAGTTGGTATTTCTTGCATATAGAAAGAGGGGACGAGTACCTGAGAATCACATAGGAGATTACTTAAAGCATTTACAATAGAAAGAAGCCGAGGAAACAACTTTAGTGTTGTAATCACTTGTGCTTGAGCCACCACATCTTTATACTTCTCCAATTGATTTATATGTTTATACATTTAAATTTTATGAAAACATTCAAATAGAAAATAAATTTTATGCACGTATGGAATTTCCAACTCGTATCACCTTGTCATATACTTGTTTGTAAGTCAACCACACATACTTTCCATGCTGTATAATTAACAAGGTAGATATAAATAAAGTCAAAATACAATCAAAGAGAAAAGAGGAAGTAAAAACGTTGAATTTTTTTGCATAGTAGGTATTAGTGTACCTTTCCATCTACAAATTCACGGGTACCAAGCATTGGATTATTGGGGTACTTTTCCACTGAGAGGCTGTAACATAATTACAAAACCAATTAAACATTTCAGTGGATTTCTTAGTTTGTCCCATAAAAGAAGAATAAGCCAGATCAAGATCAAGAGCAGATGGCATGGATTTCAGAAACAATGTTGCAAAGGATTGTCATTTAGCATGAATCTATTCAAGATGAGCTATTATTTCCTGTAAATCAAAGAACTAAAGGGTTAATAGAGAACAACCACAATGACCACATTAAACTAGAGTAAATCAAAACAAAACAGCACCAATAATTCCTTAAAACAACTTTTGCTCTTCAAAAGCCAAAAAATCAAAACCTATATGTATTATTGAAGTTTCATTTGATCTATATGAAAATGATTAGTCAGATTCATCATGATGTATCTTCTTGAACTTATGAACGCTGGTTTAAGTTTGATTATGGTTGACATACCAATGCAATAGGCAAACAGAGATTGCATTAATATCAGCCAACAACACAATTTAGTCGTTTCAATCTGAAATAATTCAGTTAAAATAGAAAAAAAAATCAAAATGTGAAAAATAATTAAAGGTAATAAAAATAGAAGCCTGTGCGAGGTCATCGATAGATTTAACATTTTCAAGTCTAGAGATTAAAGTTCCATTGAGCCAAAAACTAATGGTATTTCCATAAAAAGACCCTAATAATAATAAAAAATTTAATCAACAACTAAATAGAGAAAGGTTCATCAAACCAAAAAAAATACTAATGGAAATTCATAGAAATATAGGGCAGAAACGGTACCTGAGGTTAGAGCTTCGAAACCCATGTCAAATTTTGTAACCTGCGTTTAATACCATATACAACCCACAAAAACAAAAGCAGTAACAAAATTAAAAATACAGATCTAAGCGCCAAACATTTCTCAACAAAACATGGCCATATACAAAAACTGGAACCAGCCAGGATGGTGTACAACTTACCAATGTAGAAAGTAACATAGAAAAATATAACAACAAATCCGAGTAGCAAAAAGGTACCAAAGGCATCACCTGGGGAATTGTTTTGGAATTTCTTCAACCATGAAAGACTTAATGCTTTGTAATTCTAAATGCAGAGTATAGTGATCTGTAACCAAAATAAGAGAAGCAAAATTTAGTAACAAAAATAAGAAAACAAACCCAGAAAACGTCAATATATATACCCTTATCCTTTTCATCCATCCCATGCTAAATATGTGAACTGTTAATGATACAGCTTCCGTACAACTGCACAACCTTTGGTTCGAAACCTTTCATCCCTGTTTTCCAATCTTATGGGTGACTTGATTCAAACACCTACATACAACTGCAAATACGTGAACTGTTAGTCTTTGATTGTATTTTGATTTCCATACAGATCCTATTCATATATTCCAGTTAAAAATATACAAATTAAGCTAATGTTCAACACGAACACTAAAAAAACAAGATTACACACACAAGTATTAAATAGGATATTTCAAAAGAAGTCTTCACTTTGCATCCGTCTTTCAGATTTCAAAGCTAGAGATCAAAGAAAGCACCCAAAAAAGAGATACAAACAGTCAAAACACAAATGAAACTCAAATCAAACCCAAATCTAGTCATGGTTTATCTAGTTAGACTTTGACAAATAATATTCATTGTGTTCGGGCCATAGAAGTCCTGCAATATCAAGGATAAAATGATTAGTCATTTTAAAGATATGTAAATCGAGATATGGCGATAGCCTCTTATGATTACCCAGTGGTAGGGGTTAGTATGTATTCACCTTCTTGACTGAACTGTCCCTGTTTCCCATTGCAAGCCAATCGTATCACAAATGTATTAAACCAACATCAGTAGATAAAAGCCAAAAAAACCTCCATTTTCAAATCCTAAAAAAGACATACCAGAGAAATGAAGAAAAAAACAAAACCTTGTGCTAAAACTCAATACAGATGATCGATGAATCTTTTCAGCACTTGGGAGAAGCATACCAGCAAGAAATTAAATCAAACCTAGACAAAGTGAGAGGTTAACCCCATCAAACACGAATATTGGATCTTCAAATCCATGTTGTGCACCTCTGTGTCTAAGATTTGAAAAATCAAACCAAATTGACAAATTAGCAAACAATAATTAAGAAACCTGCAAAGAATTAGCAAGCCAGGAGGTTGGAGTGGTGATAATTAGCAACAAATTGACGAATTAGCAGTAACAATTAACAAACCTGCAAAGAATGTGTGATGGCTACGGATGATGTGGTGAGTGATTACCAGCAGCGACTTGGGTCGCATTTATTTCGACTTCTACAAAATCACATTATTATTCATCTATATCCGCTTAATTCTAGAAGAAATCGGCGATGAAAGCCTCTTTCTCGGTAAGCTATTGACGGAGGTCGGAGGACTCCGATCCGAGGGCGGAGACACGAGTGGAGAGAGCGAGAGATGTGATTTTCCGAGCGACATCGAGCTGCTGGAAAGGATCCGAAGGTAGAAGCTCCAAATCAAAACCCTAATACCGGAAAGGGGCCTAGAAGAGTTGAAATTGAGTTCTCGTAGGAATAAGGTACCTGCTTTTGTTTGAAAGTGGGGAGAGAAAGAGTCACATGGAGAGATTCAGCAGGTGGAGATAGTAATGGTTGGAAAGAAATTGTTAGAAAAGATCGAAGGTTTAATATAGTTAATGGAAACAGATTCGTGGAATTAAAAAGAGTTGCGACTACCTTCTTTGTTTCTAATCTTCCGGAAGGATGCAGCAGTTTAGGGTTTTGAAAAGGGACGATGGAAAATGATAGTGGCGAATGAGAAGGCATTAAAAGCAGATTCCCAGAATTTATTTTGGATTTTGAAATTTGAATGGTTTGTGCGCGTGTTTGGTTAACTATTTCCGGTTCCAACTTTCAGTTTTAGTTAAAGCATAACAAGATTGTACAATATGTTTGATAAGTTGTGCATTGTGTATTATAATTTGTATTATCTTAAAAATTAAGACAATTGTGCAAAAGGGGGTTGTAATTTATATATGGTTTATAATATATATATATATATATATATATATATATATATATATATATATATATATATATATATATATATATATAATATATATATATATATATATATATATATATATATATATATATATATATATATATATATATATATATATATATATATATATATAGTCAGGATCAAATGAGAACCATTTTTTTCGTGAAAACCTAGGAACCTTTTGACTGAAAAATTTTTTTTCAAAAAAAATGACATAATACACCTAATCGCTTATATTTAAGACCTTTTGTCAAAAAAAATTTTGAAAAATAATATGTATACACGAAATGTGCACATATATATATTTTTCGCAAATGTGTATATATACACGTTTCGTGCATATGTGCACATTTCGTGTATATATATATATATATATATATATATATATATATATATATATATATATATATATATATATATATTTAAAATTTTTTTTGACAAAATATATTAAATATAAGCAACTAAGTTTATTATGTCATTTTTTTTCATTTAAAAGGTTCCTAGGTTCTCATGAAAAAATGGTTCTCATTTGATCCTACTCTATATATATATATATATATATATATATATATATATATATATATATATATATATATATATATATATATATATATATATATATATATATATATATATATATATATATATATATATATATATATATATATATATATATATATATATATATATATATAGGTAGGTTCAATAGAGTTCCCTTAAAAGGTAGAGATCTGGAGGCCAGATCTTGTCCATCCAAAATTTAATATCAACGGATTAGATTCACGGGTTTATTTTAAACAATAGTTTGATTTGTAGGGACCTAAAACAAAATATGTAAAATTGTCAAGGTTATTATCGGTATTACATCTTCATTTTCAATCCCCCGCTTCCCGTATAACCCGCTTCTTTCCCGTTTTCGTTTGTTTCAAAACAAGAAACAATCCGGTTGCAAATTCAAGCGATAATGTAAGACCCGTATCCTGATTATAACATATACTTAAAATAACAGTGTTAGGAATTATATGATGTTGGTAGTTATAAAGCTAAGAAAAACTTTAGTTACAATTTCATATGAAAATCAGCATTTTGTGTCGTTTTTACTGATTAGTTCGGAATTGACAGATTAGATAGTCTGTTTTCAAAAATTCATAATAAATCATAGAAAAATCATATAAATACGTAAAATACATCCCTGGAAAGGTATTGAGATAAATTTCTGGAATATCAAATAAAAACGTGAATTTCATGGGTTTAAAGTCGGCTAAACCAGTCTTGAACAGACTGATTCTAGAAGGTATTAATTTCAACAAAGTTATATTATTAAAATCTTTTGTCAAAAGTGTCATGCCATTTTTTATTCAAGAATTCAAGTATAAATACCCCTCAAAACATCTCATAAACCAAACAACTAAATCTCAATCCAATATATAGAGGTTTCTAAGCACTAGAGTGTAAGCAAGTGAGCGGAAGGAAGCTCAAAAGCCTAAGGAAGGAGTTATAGATCTCGACGACTGGTCATAAGGTAACTACAAACCTTTCTATAGCTTAATTAGGTATTGTAAAATAGTTTTTG
Source organism: Cichorium intybus (assembly GCA_023525715.1). Taxonomy (NCBI): domain Eukaryota; kingdom Viridiplantae; phylum Streptophyta; class Magnoliopsida; order Asterales; family Asteraceae; genus Cichorium; species Cichorium intybus. The sequence goes on along the minus strand of JAKNSD010000045.1, from coordinate 290,388 downwards.
TTAAGAAGTAGAATATTTAATAAGTATAACATATGTTATATTATACTCATTTCTAACAATAGTAAACAAAAACCTTAAAATGTCGTTATTATAACAATTCGTAATTTCCGAAAATAATACCGATTGATTTACTTACGAGGACGGTGACTAGGCCGATTACTTGGGATCTGGTTGTTGGATTTTCCGAAAGGCTAAAATGCTGAAAGGATCCTGCCACCCCATGTAATCTTCTACCTGGCCGTTCTTTACTTGATAAATCATGGAGTATCATATTGGAATTATTGAAGGGTTTTATGATGCGACTATAATATAGTTAAGGATTAAGAAATGATAGATTTCTTATTATGTTAACAGTTAAAGTTGAAAAGAAATACAAAGGCGAGAAAGATAAACGATATAGTCAACTACAATCAGGTGAGTCTTCTCACTATACTATAGGTGATATTGCATGCATAGGAAGGAATATATGTTAGACTAAGGTGATCTTACATGTTATGATAATTGTATGAATTATTTCTATGATAATGATTGTTTGTGGACGGAACGGGATAGCCCGCAAGCCAATAGGCGGAACGGGAATAGCCTGGGAGTCATTAGACGGAACGGGAAAAGCCTGCGAGCGATAAGACAGAACGGGAACTGCCCGTGAGTCTTCAGCGGAACAGGGATAGCCTGCGAGTCTCACAGACATATGAATGGTTATGATGTGTTGTATGTTATGTGATGGATCGTATGGTATTTTGAGGAACTCACTAAGCTCCGTGCTTACCCTTTCCCTATATAAACTACTGTTTCAGGTCATCAGGTACCATGGATGGCAAGGCGTGACGTGTATACACTGTGCTGCTTCATTGGAGGACTGTTTTTGAAAGGATGTTCCGTTATGTTGTGATTTCATTAACTTTTGTTAATCCTGGGATGTTTTCATTAAACTTATAAGTTATGGAATTTTGTCAAAATTAATTAAGTGGCTTTTCTTATATTAAAGTGTTCGTTTAATTTTTTTTTTAATTTTACCCTAAAATTTTGGGATGTTACAGATAATCAGTGATTCGAATCCCATCCAAAAGGCCGATAATCGTGGCATTATGCGATCGTAGTATAATTATTCGATTGAAGAAATACTCCCGCCAACTAGGGTTTACGGTATTGAAGTCGAATGATTATAAGAGGGCATTGAAGCTGCGGAATCGACATCAAAAAGCCAAATCATTTGTTCGATTGAAGAAACACTCCCGCCAACTAGGGTTTACGGTATTGAAGAATAAAGACTATAAGAGGACATTGAAGCTGCGTAATCGAGATCAAAAAGGCAAATCAGTTAAAATTACACGAGGTAAGTCATCTTCTCATATATTTAACCAGGAATTTGAAGTTAATGTAATGGTATGATTAATTTCGATAGTACTAAAAATTTGGAATAAGTTCTTAACCCTGTAATAACTGAAGATAGGACTAGATATCGATTATAACAAGTGAGTAAATTAAGTATTTATACTGTATTCATCAATGATTGTATTCATCAATGATTGAAGAATACATGTATCATCTATCTTTTTTTTAATGTTGGAATGCTTCTTAAGACCTTATCCCTCTCACTGTATTTGGATTCATAAATGATTGAAGCTGCGTAATCAAGATCAAAAAGGCAAATCATGTTCGTAATGTAATGGTATGATTAATTTCGATAGTACTAAAATAAGTTATTAACCCTGAAATAACTGAAGATAGGACTAGATATCGATTATAACAAGTGGGTAAATTAAGTATTTGTAATGTATTCATCAATGATTGAAGACCACATGCATCATCTATCTTTTTTTTTTAATGTTGGAATGCTTCTTAAGACCTTATCCCTCTCACTGTATTGGGATTCATAAATGATTGTTTTTTGGAAGTCCTATTACTCATTGCTAATATTAATCACGGATTTTGCAAGGCTTTTTAAGAGCTTATCCCTTGTCAATTATTTTGTCATCAATGTTAGGACATGGAAGAAGAACCACACAAGATTGAAGCTGCGGAATCGAAATCCAACAAGTCTAAATCTAAATCAGTTAAAATTACTCGAGGTAAGCCATGTTTTCATTAAGTTAATCTGGAAGTTGAATTAAGTGATGCTTTTAAAGAATATATCCACTGTCCCTGTTTTTTGATTCATAAATGATTTTCCAATAGTCTCCTCTTACTTATTGATTTTATTAATCATTGTTTATACATTCATAAATGATTGTGTGATACAACTGATTAAATTTTAATGCTTACACTAATACTTTGTTAAATATTTATTTCAACAGTTAGAAAACCAAGTGAAAGGATAATGAGAAGGACTAGCTTTAGCAAGTTTACGAATAAAGTGTCCGATCCAATAATTCTAGACTTTGATTCAGAATTATCAAAACCAATCCATGCTTCACCTTGTCCTAAAAAACCCAACAAAGCAGATCCCACAGGTATTTTACTTTTTTTTACATTTTAATTAAATTTGTTATTAATTTAAAGTAATGAACATTTTTTTATGTGTTTTATACAAAAAAGGAACCATTGAGATTTCTGCTACTCCTGCCAATGTCCAATACGAAAGGCGTTTAAAGTATAAAAACGAATCACAGGGTAGTCGAGTTGCAGAGAATCAACGCGGAGTGGTCAATGAGGAATTGGAGTTTCCGAAGAAAAGATCCATCATTGATGATAATACAAACAAGGATGTACCACCCAAATTTCGTAGGGTACAGCCTAGGAGGTCTTCTATTACACCAGAAGTACCTGTCTCAAAACCCGAATTACAAAAGAAAGCCCGCAGAAAAACTAATATCAAACCCGTCACAAAGAAGAAGAATTTGAAACAAAATATTCCTACGCCCATACCTCCACAATCTCAGTCCGATAACATTTTAATAAGGACTTCTCCCAAGCCGTTGTTTGAGACGTTGCACAGCCTAAGCAATCCCCAGAAACAGTATATGTGTGAGGTTGGTTTACGGGATCTACTCGATATTACAGTAGATGGTATACCCTCTCACATCGGTTATTATGCTGTTTCCAATTTTGATTGCGAAAACATGTATTTGAAAGTCAGTGGCGGTCAACTACCTGTCAACAGACAAGTTGTGCATCATTTGCTTGGGCTTCCTTTAGGTAATTATACACATATTCTAAAACACATAATTGCATTATGTTAATATATACTAAGTTGTTTTTTCCTTCCTTTAGGCGACAGGAACATTCTTGATAGCTCAAGTAATGATGGTGGCGACGATACAGTTGACAAATGGAAAGAACAATTTAAACTCGAGAATGACATACGTCCAAAAGGTGTTCAAAAATTAATTATGCGATCAAGGGAAGCGGACCTGATGTTTCGTGTAAACATTCTTGTTCTCATATGCAATACGCTTGGTCAATCTGTCAGTATGGGGACATGCGATCTTTCCATGTTGAATACAGTAAACAGCTCCTTTGATCTTCGGAACATTGACTGGTGCGGTTACATAATTCAATGTTTGAAGAACACGATACCAATATGGAAAAGGTCATCAAAGAAGCCATATTTCTTTGGACCAATTACCCTTCTGACGGTAATTTATCTACTATTATTATCAAATAATCAATCTATGTTAATTGAACTTATATTATGCCTTCGTGTTTCAGCTTTTATATTTGGAAGGACTCCGTTTTGATGGAGTAGATGTGGAGAAAGGCCGTCCATCTATATGTTGCTGGAATGCTTCTACCATGCGTCTCCGTGAGGAGCTCGAGATGGCATCACGTCCATTTGGCATGGGTGTGTGTAACATCCCAAAATTTTAGGGTAAATTTAAAAAATTTTAAACGAAAACTTCAATACAAGAAAAGCCACTTAATTAATTTTCATAAAATTCCATAACTTATAAGTTTAATGAAAACACCCCAGGATTAACAGAAGTTAACGAAATCTCAATATAGCGGAATATTAATTCAAAAACAGTCCTCCAATGAAGCAGCACAGTGTATACACGTCACGCCTTGCCATCCATGGTACCTGATGTACCTGAAACAATAGTTTATATAGGGAAAGGGTAAGCACGAAGCTTAGTGAGTTCCTCAAAATACCATACGATCCATCACATAACATACAACACATCATAACCATTCATATGTCTGTGAGACTCGCGGGCTATCCCTGTTCCGCTGAAGACTCACGGGTAATTCCCATTATTGTCTTATCGCTCGCAGGCTTCTCCCGTTCCGTCTAATGACTCGCAGGCTATTCCCGTTCCGCCTATTGGCTCGCGGGCTATCCCGTTCCGTCTAATGACTCGCAGGCTATTCCCGTTCCGCCTATTGGCTCGCGGGCTATCCCGTTCCGTCCACAAACAATCATTATCATATCAATAATTCATACAATCATCATAACAGGTAAGATCACCTTAATCTAACATATCTTCCTTCCTACGCATGCAATATCACCTATAGTATAGTGAGAAGACTCACCTGATTATAGTTGACTATATCGTTTATCTTTCTCGGCTTTGTATTTCCTTCAACTTTAACTGTTAACATAATAAGAAATCTATCATTTCTTAATCCTTAACTATATTATAGTCGCATCATTAAACCCTTCAATAATTCCAATATGATACTCCATGATTTATCAAGTAAAGAACGGCCAGGTAGAAGATTAGATGGGGTGGCAGGATCCTTTCAGCATTTTAGCCTTTCGGAAAATCCAACAACCAGATCCCAAGTAATCGGCCTAGTCACCGTCCTCGTAAGTAAATCAATCGGTATTATATTCGGAAATTACGAATTGTTATAATAACGACATTTTAAGGTTTTTGTTTACTATTGTTAGAAATTAGTATAATATAACATATGTTATACTTATTAAATATTCTACTTCTTAACACAAAAACTATTTTACAATACCTAATTAAGCTATAGAAAAGTTTGTAGTTACCTTATGACCAGTCGTCGGAACCTATAACTTCTTCGCTAGGCTTTTAAGCTTCTTTCCGCTCACTTCTTACACTCTAGTGCTTAGAAACCTCTATATATTGGATTGAGATTTGTTGGTGTGGTTTATGAGATGTTTTGGGGGTATTTATACTTGAATTCTTGATTAAAAAATGGCATGACACTTTTGACAAAGATTTTAATAATATAATTTTGTTGAAATTAAAGGCCTTCTAGAATCAGTCTGTTCAAGACTTGTTTAGCCGATCTTAAACCCATTAAATTCACGTTTTTATTTGATATTCAGAAAATTCATCTCAATACCTTTCCAGGGATGTATTTTACGTATTTATACGATTTTTCTATGATTTATTATGAATTTTTGAAAACAGATTATCTAATCTGTCAATTCCGAACTAATCAGTAAAGATTGCATTTTTTACCATAGATAATCTCATTTTCAAGCTTACTATTATTTTTGGTAATTGTACTAGACTCAATTTGTAAACTTTGTGCATTGGTTTGAGGTCCAAACAATTTTCCTAGAATTAATTATGATTTTTCTAAAAACGACACAAAATGCTGATTTTATATGAAATTGTAACTAAAGTTTTTCTTAGCTTTATAACTACCAAAAATCATATAATTCCTAACACTCTTATTTTAAGTATATGTTATAATCAGGATACGGGTCTTACAAGTCTCCCCCACTTATTTGGATTTCGTCCCGAAATCCGCATTCTCGAACGCCTCTATGTATTTCCCATCGAGTCCTTATGTTCTTTAAAAATCCTCCTCATCTTGTTGTCGAACCTTTACAAGGTTTCATTATCTTTCCCTTCAACTTTCATATGTCTCTGTAATAATGCTTAAGGTCCTATTATTCTCATTCACTCCATACTTCTTTTCTTCTAGTTACTCTAGATGTAAAACTCTAACTGTTTCTCACAGTCCCACACATCAACTTGACCGGCTACTTTCTACAGTACATATTTAGTACTTTCTAATCTTCATGTATACATAGTTAACCTAGTTAACTTGCAACACCTAATTTTTAACACTATTTCGTATTTATATGAATTCATCATATTTCAACACACATTTGCCTCAATTCAACATTTCTTTTAAATACTTTTTGGCTAAATAAGTCTATTTTTGTAGAATCTCCAAATTTTTGTGTTTCACCGAAATATAAAATTTACATCATCTTTTGTAAGTTTTTTTTTTTTTTTTGGAGTACTGAACACTCTTTAAACTATTTCCATTATATGGAGACATAAAATTTTGCTTTATTTCAAAAGTCTCTTTATTATCTCGTTCTCACCAGAGTCAAGCAGGGAATTTTGAAAAATGTCACTTGGGGTAGTGAAAAGTCGCATCTACTGTAGTTAGTTTGAATTTCGGTAATTAAAACGTGAGGCGTCCTTTTAGTTCCGTGTGTCCTTTCGGTTCCAGCTGCAAGATACTATATATACAGGTATGTAGTATTATTCATTTCCACATTCATTTTCAGTCTCGTCCTCTCTTATCACTAGTTTGTTCATAAACGAACTCATATTTAAAGCCGAGTCATGGAAAACAGATCTTCAATGGGCGATCTGTCGAATGCTGGACCTGGTTTTCCGCAAGGAGAGGGTACTTCAAACCAAGCATTCTTAATAGAGTTTGGTGACTCTAACATTCTAGACATATATCATCCATACTTCGATTACCTTTCTAATGTTTTTTTTTAATTCCTTTATATCATAAGGTTGAAATTACTAAAGTTATTTGTGCCACAGGAATTTGGTAATGAATTTATTGAGGCAACAAAATTATCGGGAGATTTAATACCCAACCTAAAAAAAGAAAAAGAAGCGATAATTGAAGGGTCACAATCGGGTCTAACAGACGGCACAAAGAAGCTAATACAAGCTGCTCATAAGGTTGTATTTAGGAAAAGAAAAATTCAGGGAAAGGGGGAAAATTCATCAAGAACTCATACACAGCAGCAATCTCCGCCATCTAATTCTGGTATGAGTAGTATTAACCCTGGTTTACTCGAGTCTTCGAGTGAGGAGAATTTTTGAGGCTTTGTAGGTGACCTAGCCTGGTTTCCTCCTTCTTATAGCTACCCCCAACTGGTTCCGAATTAGAGCCCTTCCTCATCACTGCCCTACTTACACACGCCCCAAATGAGTCAATATTTAGCCCCTAATCATGGGGTTACATGTTCCAACCCTATCGAGACCCCATACCTTGGAGCTCCTCCTCTAATAACTGAAAACATACCCCTTCCAAATCCCTAAGAAGGTACAAGTCAACCTAATGATGACAAAGATTGGAGTGTAGAATATCTTTTCTCGCTTCTTTCTGATTCTCCGGTTTAGGTTAGTAGTTCTGTAAACTTTTCTTAATGTATTAATATAAAGTTGTAGTAATGAATTAAATATATTGACGTGTTACTATAATTTTAATAATTTCATCGATTCAATATAATATTCATGTTGTTCCTTTAATTTTGTATTCCTCCCCCACTTGGACTAAAGTCCAAGTCTGTTTATTCGAGCTCTTACTCTTGAACAAAAACCAAGCCCACTCTGCTCAGCCAACAACTAGCATCAGGGGCAACCACCATCTCAATAAACATGTTTCGATAATGTAAAGACGTTTACATCAACCACCATATGTTACTCATCCGCTTGCGACCCTAGTCAACACCTCTATCGTCAGTTACCTCAATCACGAGCGAGTGATCCAGATTCTCAACCCACACGACCTGATCAATCACTCAAGCAAGATCAATACAAGGGTAGGTAGCCCCACTATTACACAGCACTAGGCATGTACAGAGTCGACTAAAAAATACCCGCTATCATCTCAGGCGCCGCTTGCACCTCTTTGACCGTGAGTTGGAAAACTCACCCTTGCATCCTCTAGTCCCTGTCTTACTTGTGCGCCCATTAGTTGCATGAAAAATAGTTACCACAATAGCACTTTGACATTCTCCCTTTCAACAGTCTTTAAGCTCAGTAATCAACTTAAGCATGATCGGTCCAACCAAACTGGTATGATCACATCTTAATTGTTTCTACTGAACCTCACAATCAACATTCACCAATCGAATGGATAAAGGTTTACCACATTACACTAGCGTTTAAGTCAACTATGCTAGACACTCACATACTCAGCTCCTTGGATCCTTCGTGACGAACTCCCGACTCGAACGTGGATCCTGTGCTTTCGATAGTAGGAGCTCTACTACTACCTTCCACACCTATCCATGTTCGTTCCAAGACCCGTCTCGAAATATCCAATTTGCTTCTTACCGATAATTTTAACACATATGCCCTTACAAGGCATATGTCAACCCTTCTAGGAATACTTGGAATCCCACCCCCACCCTCCTATTCTAACTAAGACGGAACTTCCTCCAGTGATGACAGGTTGTTTCGCGAACGTAGTTGTATACAATATCGAACTAAACAGTCTTTCAAATAAGAGAATCTTCCCTAAGGCAACAACCAAACAAGGAACATGCAATAAGGTCAACTCACACATTCTATGACTATTCAGTCCATATTGTATACAACTTAGTGGAAATCTCTAAGCAACCTATCGGCACTAGCATACAGTTCTATTAGCAAATAGCAGATAATAATACAACAATATGTGATCTCTACCCGGCATTTCAGCAAACATATACCATATGTTTTTTTTAACATCCACAATATTAAATACTTAACCCTTTTCTCATACTGGCGTCGGCTGGCGGTACACACTGTGTCTTTAGTTCACCCTTCATAAAACATCATTCTTTCGTAAAAATGTTTTAAGAAAACTCTTAAGCCTCAACTTGAGTCCAGAACTCCCTAAGTGAGCCTGATTCTCTCAAGCTGTGCTCTGATACCAACTTGTAACATCCCAAAATTTTAGGGTAAATTTAAAAAATTTTAAACGAAAACTTCAATACAAGAAAAGCCACTTAATTAATTTTCATAAAATTCCATAACTTATAAGTTTAATGAAAACACCCCAGGATTAACAGAAGTTAACGAAATCTCAATATAGCGGAATATTAATTCAAAAACAGTCCTCCAATGAAGCAGCACAGTGTATACACGTCACGCCTTGCCATCCATGGTACCTGATGTACCTGAAACAATAGTTTATATAGGGAAAGGGTAAGCACGAAGCTTAGTGAGTTCCTCAAAATACCATACGATCCATCACATAACATACAACACATCATAACCATTCATATGTCTGTGAGACTCGCGGGCTATCCCTGTTCCGCTGAAGACTCACGGGTAATTCCCATTATTGTCTTATCGCTCGCAGGCTTCTCCCGTTCCGTCTAATGACTCGCAGGCTATTCCCGTTCCGCCTATTGGCTCGCGGGCTATCCCGTTCCGTCTAATGACTCGCAGGCTATTCCCGTTCCGCCTATTGGCTCGCGGGCTATCCCGTTCCGTCCACAAACAATCATTATCATATCAATAATTCATACAATCATCATAACAGGTAAGATCACCTTAATCTAACATATCTTCCTTCCTACGCATGCAATATCACCTATAGTATAGTGAGAAGACTCACCTGATTATAGTTGACTATATCGTTTATCTTTCTCGGCTTTGTATTTCCTTCAACTTTAACTGTTAACATAATAAGAAATCTATCATTTCTTAATCCTTAACTATATTATAGTCGCATCATTAAACCCTTCAATAATTCCAATATGATACTCCATGATTTATCAAGTAAAGAACGGCCAGGTAGAAGATTAGATGGGGTGGCAGGATCCTTTCAGCATTTTAGCCTTTCGGAAAATCCAACAACCAGATCCCAAGTAATCGGCCTAGTCACCGTCCTCGTAAGTAAATCAATCGGTATTATATTCGGAAATTACGAATTGTTATAATAACGACATTTTAAGGTTTTTGTTTACTATTGTTAGAAATTAGTATAATATAACATATGTTATACTTATTAAATATTCTACTTCTTAACACAAAAACTATTTTACAATACCTAATTAAGCTATAGAAAAGTTTGTAGTTACCTTATGACCAGTCGTCGGAACCTATAACTTCTTCGCTAGGCTTTTAAGCTTCTTTCCGCTCACTTCTTACACTCTAGTGCTTAGAAACCTCTATATATTGGATTGAGATTTGTTGGTGTGGTTTATGAGATGTTTTGGGGGTATTTATACTTGAATTCTTGATTAAAAAATGGCATGACACTTTTGACAAAGATTTTAATAATATAATTTTGTTGAAATTAAAGGCCTTCTAGAATCAGTCTGTTCAAGACTTGTTTAGCCGATCTTAAACCCATTAAATTCACGTTTTTATTTGATATTCAGAAAATTCATCTCAATACCTTTCCAGGGATGTATTTTACGTATTTATACGATTTTTCTATGATTTATTATGAATTTTTGAAAACAGATTATCTAATCTGTCAATTCCGAACTAATCAGTAAAGATTGCATTTTTTACCATAGATAATCTCATTTTCAAGCTTACTATTATTTTTGGTAATTGTACTAGACTCAATTTGTAAACTTTTTGCATTGGTTTGAGGTCCAAACAATTTTCCTAGAATTAATTATGATTTTTCTAAAAACGACACAAAATGCTGATTTTATATGAAATTGTAACTAAAGTTTTTCTTAGCTTTATAACTACCAAAAATCATATAATTCCTAACACTCTTATTTTAAGTATATGTTATAATCAGGATACGGGTCTTACAGTGTGATACATGAAATAGTTGGAAGAGAAGAAACTCAGGAGGTATATAATCTTTTCATTCTTAGTATTTCTAAAATGAATTCAAAAAAATACCATTGATTGTGTAATCATTGACTGTGTACTCCTTCGCAAATGATTCATGTATCTCTTGTTCACTAAAGATTGGACTTTTTGGCATTCACACATGAATGCCTGTCTTTTTCTCACATGCTACCCTGTCTTTATCATTTCACAAATGATTGGAATTCTTTCTTTTCAAACATGATTCCCTGTTTTTGCACACATGATTGACTGTCTTTTTGTTCACAGATGATTGAATTTTACATTCAACAATGATTCGCATTAGGTTTAAACACGGATGATTGCCTTTAATTCCATAAATGCTTCACCCTCATTTCATTCACAGATAAATTCATGCTTTCCATTCATTACTGATTGGCTGTATGCTTAAACACACATGGTTGTCTGTCTTTCCATAAATGGTTGACATTCTTTTCATTCCACCCATGTTTGACTGTCATACTCATTCACACATGATTTTCCTATTTTTCGACACAGGTAATCCTATGTTTTCCCAACATGCTAGACTGTCATATGAAAGGCAATGATGTTTTATTGGAAATACGGCAAATCATTTGTGAATGAGTATGACCTTCAAGCATGAGTGGAAAAACAGATAATCAGATGTGTGATAATCAGATAATCCGGTCACACATGATTTCCTGTCCTCATTCAGCAACAGTCGACTGTTCATTCATTCAAATTTTATAACACGTTTTTCATTCACATCTTATTACAACTTCACACATGATTTGCCTTTGAAGGTCCTACTCATTCACAAATGATTTGCTTTATTTCCAATAACACATCATTGCCTTTCTTTGCACACATGCTTGAGTGTTCTTCTAATTCACAAATGATTGGAATTCTACTCCACAAATCCATCACCCTACTTCCGATCACACATGTTTTCCTGTCCTACTCATTCTGCAACAGTCGACTGTTCATTAATTTAATTTTTCTTACACGTTTTTCATTCACATCTGATTAAAACTTCATACATTAGAACTGATTGAATTTAACACTTACACAGGGTTTGATAACCTCCATAAACGACATGCTGCTTGATTTTCAATACATGAGAAACAAGATTGAAGACAAGCTTTCAGTTGCAATTGGGAAGTTCCCAGATGACCCAACGTTTACTACTTTGAAACAAAAATTTAAAACGTTGTCTCATCATTTGTCATCTGATTCAGAAGCTGAATACAATGATGAGTTTCAAGATTCTGAGACAGGTTGTTCTCCCAATACTGATGCAGCTCAAGAAGTTGAAAACACAGATGGAACCGTACTCTCACAATGGTGGACTGAGCCAGAGACATTACAAGAGATTGACCAAACACTAGCCCTTGTGTCATCAAGCCATAAAACTTTTGAGAATACCCCCTTAAATGCTTTTTCTTTAGGATTAACGCAAGAATTTGAAGACACAATCACAGAGAACATGAGAAACATATCAGGCCACATAATAACAACACCGATCCCATGCCCCGTCCCAATCTCATCAAGTCAATTCCTTACAGATGCACCTTTTGGCAACGTAAGGATCAAAAGGAATGTCTCAATACCAGACACCTCTAGATCACCGTATGTTATGCGCACTGTTGAAATACACAAAGTCTTATCTGCTAACAAGAAACACGTATCTGAATGGATTTTTCTTTATCAGGCAACCCAAGGTATGTCATTAACCAATATTCATCAATGATTAACTATTTCTATGTACATAAACCTTTTTTCCAGACACTTCTGATGCTAAGATTTGTCATTTTTCCTTACAAACATTATGTTGTTTATAACATATTTTAACGTGTATGTTTCATTTGTACAGTGATGTCTTCTTTTCTGGCCGAGGTGGGATTTCCGCACAACGTTACCATCTGGAGAGTTTTTTTAAAAACTGTCACCTCTTTGGTCATGTGCTCGATGTATGGGTGTACTTGTTAAATTTGGAAGAGGACAGACGTGCCCGACATACACCACGAAGGATCTTTTGCAAAACCACCTTAACAGTAAGCATAACTCCAAATGATTTACCAGCTACTTTTATTTTATATTTTCTATCTTTTATTCATACTAGAATAGTTATCTGACTTATTTTGGATTATGAACACCTAACAGAATTGTTATCTAGAGAATCCGTCCATGACAGAACCTATACGAAAAGAATTGTTTTTAAACAACCTTGTTCAATGCATTCAAGATTATGATGCATCTCTTCGATCAATCCCGTTGGTAAGATTATTGTTTTACATAGAATGTTATGTTTTGTTAACCATTTTGTTCCTTTATTCATACATGGTAATACATAATCGTCCATGGTATATCACTCATGATTATAACTTTATTCACATCCATTTTTTTATACTATACTTATATTATCTAACCTTTCTGTTTTCCATTTTTATACATTGTTCATTATTCATATATGCAACAACCCATTATGTGTTACATGTGTTACTTGTCAAATGACTTAATATGATTTTATTAAACTAAGCCCTTACGCATTCATTTATAAATCCATGATATGTATTCATCATAAAATGATTAAAATGATTACACTAAGCCCTTACGCATTCATTTATGAATCCATGATATGTATTCACACATCTTGGATTCATTCGTGATTAAAATGATTCTCATTCATCATACTTGCCACATGATATGTATTCATCCATTTTTTTTAATGTTGTTTATTCAAAATTTAATGTAAATTCCAATAACCCTTTTCCAGGTGTTACTACCCGTTGTAAGATCAAACCATATTTTCTTGTTTGCACTCGATTTAAACACTCCATCTTTTGTTATCATTGATAATCTTGCATGTGAAGCCACGATATCTGAAAGATACGGTGATTTGCCAACACTTGTTGTAAGTTTCTACAAAGTTGTATAAATATTTTCATTTTTGAATTACACTTGCTTAATTATTGTAGCATAACCCTTCATTTATGATTTCAGATTCAATTTTTCTCATCATACTTATCTTCCGTATCACATCCGATGGCTGCCCAATTTTCGACCGTTGAACCATATTTACTCGAGATGGAATGGCGCACCATTTACAACTTCGTTGACTGTGGTATTTTCACAATGCGTCACATGGAAACGTTTACCGGTCCAAACATTAGAGATTTCAAACCAGGATTCAAGATGGAGAACAATGGTCAGCAGTTACAATTGGCTAGACTACGATCCAAATATGTGACGAAAATCTTAACAGCCGATTCTAATATGCTACAAAGTCAAATTATTCAACAAGTTGCTCAATACCAAAAGATTCCAGCAAAACGTCGCGAGGAGATCAAGTTTGAAGCAGGTCGTAATATTCAAAAAAGGCTTAGCCAATTTTCCTAGTTTGATAATATGTTTTCAATTAGTTTTGATGTTATTAAAGTTACAACTACTGAACTTTCGTAGAAATCATGCTCAACATTTTGGAAACCATAATTTTTGAAATTGGTAATGCATGATTATTACAGTGCACTAGCAATATTAAGTTGTAATCATTTGTGAATACCATTATTACTAGTAACACTTACTCTGCAACAGCAAGTGTTCAAATTTATTCATGCATGATTAATATCAATAATTCAGTCGTACATTTTCACATAATTATACATGATTGAATACAACATAAAAGTATTACAATCATTCATGAATGACCAATAACCCACACTAACCGTATAATTAACCTATAGCAAAAAAGACAATGCCACAGTAACGCATCATTGTTACCAGAAATTCATATCTTTTTTAAAATATAAGTATTATATAACAGAATCAACCCATCCCATATAATTACAACATAATGCTCCTGGTCCCAAAAAACACAACAAAGCAGATCCCACAGGTATTTTACTTCACAAATATATTCATGCATGATTACTATCATTAATTCAGTTGTTCATTTTCATATAATTATACATGATTGAATTCAACATAAAAGTATTACAATCATGCATGAATGGCCAACAACCCACACTATAAATATACTTAACCTATAGAAAAATAGACAATGCCACAGTAACGCATCATTCTTACCAGAAACTCATATCCTTTTTTTAAATATAACTATTAAATAACAGAATCAAACCATACCATATAATTCTAACATACTGCTATACAAAACTACCACAATCATGCGTAAATGTGTTCAGAAATCTCTATGGACATTTCAACATAACAACGCATGAACGGACACAGAATATCCTCTACATTTTTAACATAATATTACATAAAATAATGAAAATCAAGCACGAACCGCATAAACAACCTATATGTATTACTGAACATGGCGATGCATGAACATAAACAAAAAATCCTATACATTTTTTTGACTTCATTTATAATTAATAATTTAATATTCATGCATGAATACTAAATTTAAGACACTCACAATAATAAGCCAGATCATGCGTGATGGTCAACAGTAACCCATGCTTACATTTTACGGAAAATTTTACATGAAGGACAACAAAAAATCATAAATACATTTTTTATCATAATAATGCATGAATTAAAACAAACTAATCCGACAATGAAAACATTATCTAATATATAGAGTTATGCATTCTAGTAACCACAAATGAAAATGTAAGCCTAAATACAATTGTTCTTTCAATATTTATTATATATTAAGTAGTAACCCAATAATCGCTATTCATAGTCCTGTTCGGCTTCGTCCCGTGCAATCCGTTCTTTGCAAGTTCGCCAATTGTGTCCAGCATATTTATTACACCCGGTGCACAGCCTTGTTTTTGCTTTAGAAACAGTCATTTTCTCTCATGCTCCAATCATTCTTTTTTTTTTGTACCGCATCCTTTGTTCTTTATAGTTTTTGGAACATGGATCTGTATGTTCTTAGGCATACTCACACCCAACATATTCAACACTTCTGTTTCATCTGATTCCTTATAGTCATTTTCACTGGAGTATTTATTCTCGAATTTTTTCTTCATATCTTTTGACATTTGAAGAAATAAATCTAGCTTCTCATTACTAGATTTCACCAAATCCACGCAGATATCTATGTTTTGAAAGGCCTCAGTCAGTTTCTTCATAGTTTCATCCCCTGAATCCAAACAACCATGTTTGCTCAACAGTAAATGATTATCAATTACATTTTTCTGCCATCTTCTAATTATATAAGCTTCCGGTATCTTTTCTATTCCATTGTTCTTCAACACAGCAAAAACGTGTCTACACAGTATACCCATTCTTGTGAAGTTTTGACACGAACATATAACCTCTTCATTGCCAATGTTTAGTTCAACCTACATCATAATCATTCATGAATTACACTAATTAGTATAATATCTAAACAACTGTACCATAATAAAGTATTATGACACACTTAACATATTCATTTCTGATCGACAATTAGTAATGAATACAATACTAAATTAATAGTTTTAAGCTCAAACCTTGAATTTCGTCTTTATTTTATTTGATTTATCCAGATGCCTAATCATTGTCACTTGCCACCCATCCACCATTTCAACACTCTCAAACGAACAATTCCATGCTCCTTTTTTATTTCTTTTTGAACTAATAGGAATACCTCCTTCGTATACACCTCAGCTGCATGTTTCTCTAAACCCGTATACATCTTATTAACATTGTTTGTATTTTTTGTTCCATCCTCTCTCAAACATTGATTGTGCCGTTGTTTTTCAATAGCCGTATCGTAGTTTATCATAAAATATATTAGAAAATTTCCGTGATGTGCAAATTTATTAAAAAAAGAATTTGCACTTTCTGACCTGGACGTGGTTTTCATCAAACCATTCATTGGAATATCCCTGAAATAAGCTGGTATCCAGTATGATCTGCTTTCGTACATGTCTTTAAACCACCTTGTGTCATGCAGTTTGAACTCCTTTATTAGATGTTTCCATTCCTTTTCAAACACTTCAGGCCCTATGAACCCGTTCCAAACAAGTTTGTTGAAACGTTTTCTAAAATCTGTTTGCTTAAGAAAATCTTTTGAGACCTGTGATCCATATAATTAACACTAATCATCAACGAATATAATTTATTTATATTAACGATAACTAAAAACTACAAACCTTGTCCTGTAATTTCTTCATGATGTGCCACATACACCATCTATGTTTTGCTTGTGGCATGATAGCTTCAACAGCTTGTTTAACAGCTGGATCTTGGTCTGTTAACACTAATGTGGGCGCTTTACCATGAGCTTGTAGAAATGCTTGGAGCAACCATTTATAAGACTCGATACTCTCGTTGCTTAAAAGGCCGGCACCAATTGTAATTGATCGTTTGTGATTGTCTATCGCTGTGAAAGGTACAAAGATCATCGCATATCTGATACATTCAACTCATAACTGTTAGTAAACAATAATTAGTAACAACAATATCTTATAAAATCACCCATGATTGTAAACTAAAAACAATCACAAACGCATTCAAACAGTACCAACCGTGAATGAAATTAGGATCCAAACGAATATCATAAATGAATAAAAATATTAACATTCACTAACGATATAAAGCATCTTACTTATTTGTTCGGAACGTTGCATCGAATGAGATTACATCTCCAAACTCCTTGTAGTTCACTTTATCTGTCTCATCTGCCCAGAACATCGAGTGTAACACACTATCAACACATTTGTACTCAAATGTGTAGTTTACTAAGTTCTCCTTTCTCATGTTCATTTTATCAACCAGCATTTGCACATCTCTATTTCCTATAATGTTGCCCATTTTTCTTCTATAATTTTTGTAATCTGACAGCGTAGGGCCTACATTATCATACCCACCTTTTAAACAGACTTGCAATCCATGGGCTCTACTTGGACCAATTTTTGTTTTAGAGCTTCCAAATAAAAACACTTTGTCGTTAAAACGCATCTTCCTTGCTCTTTTAGAATTCCGCCAATCATATTCTGTAAATAGTGGGTGGTTATGCAATTCTTGAAATGAATCAACAATGAATTCACTTGTTCTTATGTTTTCACGCTTAAACCTTATGAGGGCTTTACAATCAGTTTTTATAAAGTTTGAGTTTCTTTTTTTCCTACCACTTCCATTAATATCCAAACTATCTACAGATCTGTCTGGTATTTTTCCGAATCTGTTGCACACTATCAACTTTGACTTGAGTGAATCATCTCCGAATCGTTTTGATGAATATAACCTTGTATCAAAACCCGCCTTCTCCGCATATTTATAATACATATTCACTGCATCTTTAAATGTTTTGAAAGCATCATCTTTACGAGGAATAAACTCAAATGGTACAATTGGCTTCCATAACTTTGTTTTCCCACCAGGAGAGTCAACAATGCTACTTTCATATGATTCTTGTTTTGACTCGTCTCCATCAACACCTTCATCACAGAAACATAAATATATTCTTATATAACAAATCATGAGTGAAACAAGTTTTTTTTCAGATCCATGTCATAAGATAAATGAAGAATCTCATAAAAAAACATACACGAATACGAACAATCCAATCATGAATGAGTATAGAGATAAACAATTAATGACTCAAAACCAGAAAAATGTCCATTCATAAATAAAATTTACATTACAGGAATCTCATAAAAAATTACAGTTTTGTATTGAGTAACATAATTCATGCATTATTTGTTTGTATTATGCTTGATTATATTCTGCTACAAAATATAATTCATGATATTCCCTTTCATACTTATCAATATTCATTTACGATTACACAGACAATGATGCGTGATTAATGGAATGAAAGAAAATCAAATTGTTTGGGATATGCAAGCATTCGTGAAAGAAAATAATGTCAACCATTTATGGAAATACAGTCAATGATGCGTGATTAAAATACACCCAATCAGTAATGAATGCAAAGAAATAAATTCATGTGTGAATGGAAAGGATGTGAAGCATTTATGGAAAAAAGTCAATTATCCATGTTTAAACATACAGCCAATCATTGATGAATGAGAAATGCAATCATTTTTGAACGACAAAACAGTCAACGATGTGTGCAAAGACATTCAATCATGAGTGAATGAGAATGACAGTCAAGCATGGGTGGACTGAAAAGAATGCGCAGAAATAAGGCAAATCATTCATGATGTATCTTCCCTATGTTTTCTTTTATTCCGAAACCTTTTTCATTCACGAATTCTCAATATACTAAATATATTCATACATGCTTATCCTATTCTATCTCTTAATAAAGAGTTAAAAACCAGGACATAAGATATTGTTGTACAGTCATTTACGATTGCCTAACAGACAAACCAAACAATCATATATAACAAAAAATAGATTAACCTTCATTATCGCTTTCAATAGATTGACCAATTTCTTCTTCTTGATTTTCGTTTTCTGTATCTAACTCGTCTTCTTCACTTACATATTCACCGTCTTCATCAATTTCACGATCACTATCACTGTACCAACTCGAATTAGAACCAGTATCATCACTTTCACAACCAATAACATCGTAAAACTCCATTGCAGACTTGATTTTCGATATCTCTGATTGAAGAATTGATTTTCGATTTCAAATATTGAATTCCGAATTCAATTTCGTAACCTAAGAAACTATCGATGCCATTGACATACTATGATCACGTTACCTGATTTAAATTCCTATATTCTTGGAAAGTTGTTAATTTCTCAGGATTACATAGGTGACTAAAATAAACATTTTATTCTTAAATATATTTAAATATTATACAATTACAAATTTACTCTTAAAAATTGATTGGTCCACGTTTGGCCTCCAGATCTCTATCTTTTATTAGACTCTATATAACCTCTCCCTATATATATATATATATATATATATATATATATATATATATATATATATATATATATATATATATATATATATATATATATATATATATATATATATATATATATATATATATATATATAAAGCATATATAATTTACAAACACTCTAAAGCATCAATGTCTTAAATTTAAGACAATTGGTACGACCATATGCTGCATACATCCAATACATTTTTAAGACCATGTCTTAAACAAGGAGAGGCATTGATGTTCTTTGGATCAAAGAGATTTCAAAATGAATGATGTAGATGCAAATATGGAATTTTATAGTCAGTTGGCGGTATTTTGTTTTCAAAAACTTTGAATCCCCAGCTCCTCCTACTCTGATTTGCGTATCTTCGTTCCCTACCCGCTTATATGACACATCGCTTCTCTAATCCTAAATCTACCGTATATTCGTTCCCTACCTCACTCTCTCAACCTCCAAAACCCTAAATCTACCACCACAAGTCCACAACCTCCATTATCGTCAACCCTTAATTACAAAACTACCGTTGCACAACTACTATCCCACCATTAGAGTAAAACCAAATCATAATCGCACCTCCGTCAGACCACTTAAAGGCCACCACCTGATACCTATGTCTCACTTACCGGCGCCCTTCACAACCACCATCGGTAAGGTTTTCTTCGTCGCCCTCCGACCAACAGCATCGCCTTGAATCACTCTCTTTATAGCCGCGGTCACAGACTTTGAATGTAAGCATTACTATGCCTTCAACTACAAAACATCCACACCATACATTAGAACCGACTCTTCTCACCAGCAATACCCTAGATCTAAGATGCTACCACCACCACCGCCATTGTTTACGACGGCATATTGTCTTTTCCATATATTGCACATTTTGGTTTGTTTCTTTCTTTTCTTCGGTGACTGTTCAAGGAAAAGCAAAGGAAATCGAGCATCTTACTGATCTTCAAATGTCAAGAGAAACGAGAGAAACCAGAAAACCCAAATTTGTATGTTTATGATAACAGCCACCCACACATTACGAATTTAGTTTTTTTTGTTGGAAAAACATGTCCATAATAGGTTTTTCAAAAACTTTGAGTTGCAACGGAAGCATAAAATAATGAACACGAAATTTCCTCCAAAGGATCAAACTACATGCATGAAAAGATAAAATAAAACAACCATAGAAAAGTTCAAGTAACACAACCTTTGATGTCTTTGCTTGAACTCGAGATTATGTTCTTGAGCTTGAGGAAGCAAGAAGCTTCCCTCTATAGATAGTCCACCAACAAATTCGATGCACACCAAGGATGCTAGTCCTTCTTCTTGCAAAACGACCTTCTCTTTTACTTGGAATGAAATCCAAATTTCACCAAAGTAAAATAGATATTTTCTAGTAATGTTTACCAACTAGAAAGTGTGTGTTTGTGTGTGTAATTTTCTTGCAAATGGAGTTGGGTGAAAAGAAAGAAGACAACTCTCTTTCATTTTAAATGCACATGCAAGTGTATAATTCCAATGCACAATCATTTGCCTTGGTTCCCACCCTTCCATGCATTGGCTTCTTTTGCCACCATAATGAGTGAGTGGAGAGAGAAATAACTTTCTCTCTCTTACTTTTCAGATTTTATAAAACCAACTTTTGTTTTTATAAAATATAAACCCATTTTATAAAATAAGCTTCCAACCGTTATATATATATATATATATATATATATATATATATATATATATATATATATATATATATATATATATATATATATATATATATATATATATATATATGTTTGCAAATACAAATTAAATAAAAGGTTGTTCAAGCTTATTTAAATTATTTAACTCCTTAAATAATATAAATACCACACTCATAAAATTCATACCATATGAATTATGAATTAACATACGTTTATTTAGAAACATTACTATTTCAGAAATAATAATTCTCTAAAATTAGATTGCAAGAGTTATGTCATTTTATCATGAATCAAATTCAATATATATATATATATATATATATATATATATATATATATATATATATATATATATATATATATATATATATATATATATATATATATAATGATCAACTTGGTGTTTAACTTGTTATCGGTGTGACCCTATAGGATCATATATTATTAGCAATATCATTCTATAATGACTCTTGGGCATATAACTCCAACAATCTCCCACTTGCGCAAGATTCATTATAGTGTGATACCGATAGTGGTGAACGTCTAGCAACATTTCACTACCCTAATAACATACGACGAAGTGCCATTTAACAACATCCAATTCTTCAAAAGCTCTAAGCTCCAATTGAGGTATTAGGTTATATATCAATCATCCCTTTGTTTCAGACATCATGTCGAACATGAGACATGGATCTCAATCATTCTCATTTTATGTTCAACTTTTAATCAGGTGCCTTAGATGTCTAACTCTCAACACATAAGAGGAACAAATCCCGTCTTGAGTACATACGCCCCTCATATAGTTAGTACTATACCTGAGTATGGCCTTTATGGCTGCCTATTTTTCAAGAACAATGATGAACCATATCAAAGCATAGCACTCACTACACTTGACTCCCAAATATGTATCTCAGGTCTAAGGATACAATGATAATACCTTTATTCAAGAGTCACTCATGACAATGATCCATGGAATGATCTTGAAGCGGGTCAACTCCAATACTTACTCTCTAGCAAGTACATATGAACTTGGTTGCAACACCTTGCTACTTTCACCCTTGAAAGTCAACCAATCTGATTTATATTAGTCTTACTTCGTCCCATAACTATGATCGACTATGGACATTTAGAATAATTAGATTATTCAAGGATTAAACATGCTAATATAGAACACAACAAGTATTAGTAAAATGATCGTATCACATACATCATTTTCACATACAATAGTTGTTGTTTATAATGTTCCAAATATAAAAAATACTGAATTAGCTCAGCTCTAATTACTAGAAAAACAAAGTCCTATAGCTCTAGCATGACCCTCATGTTTACCTTGAGGTAATGGCTTCGTAAATGGATCCGCTAAATTCTGATTTGTATGAACTTTTCGAATACAAATATCTCCTCTTTTAACTTCATCCCGGATGTAGTTAAATCTTCGTTGAATGTGTCTGGTTCTCTGGTGTGATCTGGGTTCCTTAGCTTGCGCAATGGCACCCTCATTATCACAGAAGATCTCTAAGGGATCCTGAATGGAAGGAACAACCCCTAGGTCTTCAATAAACTTCTTTATCCAGACAGCCTCTTTTGCAGCTTCCGAAGTGGCAATGTACTCTGATTCTGTAGTGGATTGTGTAACCACATCCTGCTTGGAACTCCTCCAAGAAACCGCACTTCCATTCAAAATGAAGACACACCCTGACTGTGATCTAGAATCATCCCTATCAGTTTGGAAGCTAACATCAGTGTAACACTTTACACTTAGATTTTCTTCCGAACCTCCGTAGATCAGGAACATATCTCTAGTTCTTCATAAGTACTTTAGAATGTTCTTTACAGCAGTCCAGTGAGCCTCACCTGGATTCTGTTGATACCTACTGGTCATGCTCAAGGCATATAAGACATTGGGTCTAGTGCATAACATGGCGTACATGATGGATCCCATTGCTGAGGCATAAGGAATATCATTTATCCTTTCTAGCTCAACTTTAGTGCTAGGACATTGAGATTTGCTTAGAGTCGTACCATGTGGTATAGGTAAGAATCCCCTCTTGGAGTCTTGCATCTTGAACCTTTTCAAGATCTTATCTATATATGCACTTTGGCTTAGACCTATAAGTCACTTTGATCTATCCCTATAGATCTTAATGCCAAGTATATAAGCAGCCTCTCCTGAGTCTTTCATTGAGAAGCAATTCCCAAGGAACGATTTAACACCCTCTAATGTTGGGGTATCATTCCTAAACAGAAGTATGTCATCTACATACAATACTAAGAATGTAATGATGCTCCCACTAGCTTTCTTGTAAACACAGGAATCATCCTCGTTTTTGATGAATCCAAAATCAGTGATTTTCTCATCAAAACAAATATTCTAACTTTGAGATGCGTGCTTCAATCCATAAATGGATCTTTTAAGCTTACGCACTTTGTTTGGATACTTTGGATCTATAAAACCTTTAGGCTGATCCATATAGACATCTTCTAGTAAGTGTCCATTAAGGAAAGAGGTTTTGACATCTATTTGTCATATCTCATAGTCATAAGATACGGCTATGGCAAAAAGTATCCTTATGGACTTGATCATTACTACTGGAGAAAAGGTTTCATCATAGTCAATACCATGAGTTTGTGTGAAACCTTTGGCGACAAGTCTTGCCTTGTAGGTGTGTAGATTTCCATCCATGTCAGTTTTCTTCTTGAAAACCCACTTGCTCCCTACAGTCTTACAGTTTGGAGGAAGATCAACACAAGTCCCATACTTGATTGTCATGCATGGATTGTATCTCGGTTTTCATAGCTTCAAGCCATTTATCAGATTCAGAATCTGACATAGCTTTCTTGAAATTGTTTGGTTCATCGGAGTTTATCATATAACACTCCTCATCAGTCACGAGAAATCCATATCTCTCGGGTTCATATCTAGCTCTTTCAGATCTACGAACATTTTGTGTTACAAGTGGTTCCTAGTCAACTCCTTGCACAGGTTCAACAACTTCTTGTTGAATACTAGTGTCATCTTCTTGTGTATCAGGTTGGGGTTCTTGAACTTCTTCAAGCTCCACATTCCTCCCACTAGCTTCATCCATCAGAAACTTGTTTTCTAAGAACTTAGCTTTTCGTGAAATAAATATCTTATTTTCGGTGGGATTGTAGAAGTAGTATCCTATACAATCCTTAGAATACCCTACAAAGATACACTTGGTAGATCTGGGTTCTATTTTGCTTGAAGCTTATTGTCTAACATAAGCTTCACATCCCCAAACTTTGAGATAAGATAAAGATGGAACCTTTCCATGCCATATCTCATAAGGTGTTTTATCTACCTTCTTAGTCGGTGCCATATTTAGGATACGGGCAGCTGTGAGTAAGGCATAACTCCAAAATGATAAAGGTGAAGTACTTCTACTCATCATAGATCGAACCATATCCAATAGTGTTCGATTCCTCCTCTCAGACACACCATTATGTTGTGGTGTTCCAGGTGGAGTAAGTTGTGAAACAATTCCACAATTCTTAAGATGTTTCATAAAGTTTAAACTTAAGTACTCGCCTCCTCTATCGGAACGAAGGACTTTAATTGTTCTGTTGAGTTGATTTTCTGCTTCACTTTGAAACATTTTAAACATTTTAAATGCCTCATGTTTATGTTTCATTAAATAAACATAACCATACCGACTAAGGTCGTCAGTGAAAGTGATGAAGTATCTTTGACCATATCTAGACATTGGCTTGAAAGGACCACATACATCTGTATGTATGATTCCTAACATGTCCTTTGCCCTTTCATTGGTGCCCAAGAAAGGAGCTTTAGTCATCTTGCCATGTAAACAAGATTCACATATATCAAATGAGTCATTCTCATTTGCCTTCAAAAGTCCACTCTTTTGAAGTTGGGATATCTGTATCTTGTTTATATGCCCAAGGCGACAATGTCATAGATAAGTTTGACTCAAATCACATTTGGGTCTCTTGGTGGAAGTGTGGTATATAGAGCTTTGGTTTGGAGTACAATCTAGGTTTACCTCATAAATTCCATTCAAAGGCCTAGCTTCAAAACAGAACACATTGTTTTTTGAAACATGAATGTCGTCATTCACAAAACAAAGATCAAAACTAGATTATCTTAGTTTAGCAACCGAAATAATATTCCTAGTCAAGCTAGGAACATAATAAACATTCCTTAATTTCAAATACAAGCCATTTGGTAGTTATAAATCAAATTCTCTTATTAAATCGACCGCAACTCTTGCACTGTTTCCAACATGGAGTACTACCTCGCTTGTCTTTAGTCGCCTACTCCTTTTGAACCCCTGTAACGTATTACATATATGAGTTCTACAACCAGTATCAAATACCCAGGTGTTAGGAGATAAAGTATAAAGCTCTAGATCTATCACATAGATACTTGAAGTGCCCTCCCCATCCTTCTTCTTCTTCAACTCTGCAAGGTAAGTAGGACAGTTTCTCTTCTAATGCCCAACTTTGCCATATTCGCACGCGTCTTCTTTGGCTACCTTTTCCTTCTTCTTGGGTGGATGGGACGGATGGACAACTTTCTTGCCCTTCCCTTTGACAAACTTTGTCTTCCCTTTACCCTTGGAGTTATTTGGATGATCAGGTTTAGACCTCTTTGCACCACCTTCCTTGATCATGAGAACTTGAGTGGTTTTCTTGGGTAGACTCTTCTCCGCGTTAATTAGCATCCCATGAAATTCCAGGATAGTCTTGTTTAAACCATTCGTGTTGTAGTTCATGACGAAGGGATCAAAAGACTTTGTTAAGGAGTTAAGGATCATATCCGTTGCAAGCTCTTCAGGCATCACAACTCCAAGACGTGCCAAATGATCAATGTGACTCTTCATCTTGAGCACATAAGAGCTCACCGTTTGTCCCTCCTCCATCTTACAAGCATGGAAAGCTCGAAAAGTTTCAAACATTTCCGTTCTTGCAAGTTCTTGGAACATTTCCTTTAATTGGGTGATCATGTCATACGCCGAATGATTCTCCAAGTCCATCTGAAGGTCAGGAATCATGGTGGCCAACATGAGACATGATGCATCGATGGAATCATCCATCTTTTTAATCCATGCATCGTGTGCAGCTTAGGGAGTGACAGGGGGCTCTTCAGGAAGTGGTTCATTGAGAACATAATCCTTCTTTTCTTGTTTGAGAACTATTCTCACACTGCGGTACCAATCCAAAAAGTTGGAGTGGTTAAGTTTTTCTCCCTTAAGGAGAGACCGCAATGAAGTTTTGTTAGGGGTTGGGTTTGTTGTGTTTGGTGCCATCTACAAAATTTAACAAAGTTCAATTTAGCTATTTTAATTTATATTATGTCCTTAATAATTAATACCCTTCTTGTTTCATAAACATTAATTGATTAAGGTCTAGAATCCACATTGCAATACAAACAAACGGTTAGGTGACCTTTATCCCGCTTATTTAATTCAACAAGGTAGGTAACTGTTTACCAATTATATCCATATGTAATTTCTAGAGGTATGGGATCCAATTACAACACTTGTAAGTTTGTCATGTTTGATCCCATCTATGCCTCGGGTTTCTAATGCATAGGTGACCTTTATCACAAAAGATTCCCGATCAGATCATCCTACTTAAGACAACATGTAGAATTGCCAAAGTCAATGGTTTAGATGACCTTTATCCCATCAACATTGCAAAACTACCTCTTGTATCACAAGGCAAGCCCAAGTGGTTAGGTGACCTTTATCCCACAAGGGTTGGGCAAGTGACACGTGAGTGTCTCTTAAAAGGACGACATTGATTTGCATTTTAGAAAAGGGATTTTATATGTTTTACAATTCTAGTTTTTAAAAGCACATGGTATCATGTAGATCGCATGCATTCAATGAACATGGTACCATTTATCATATGGTTCTTTTATAAAATCTCCATTTTATTAAACAATTGTATGTGGTCAAGTTAGTGATTAATATCCCATAGTAAGTTTGGACACATACATAAGAACCTTTTTAAATTCCTAAATAATTACCATGATTACTTAGGTTTGGAGTTTGCATGAGTTATAAAAATCTCTACTTTAATTCTTTTACCGTTTTCAAAATTTCGGCATTTAAGGTTTTTTGTGACAAAACCAATTTGCAATAAAACCAATTTGTACATCTTATGTTTTAAATGTCATTTTGAAAACACAAACTCCATGATGATTCATGTTTTATTATCTAGATTGTCTAGCATGCAAAAATCCTATTTTTCATCCAAACATAAATAAAAAAACACATAATCATCACACGCATGCAAGGGTGCATAAACCAAGCCAACTAGTCGATATTCCATGTGAGCCATACATGAAATATCAAGTCCTTCCTAGGGACAAAAGGGGCCTTTAATCTTTAAATGTGTTGTTGAAGCTCCCACTTGCCGAAACATCCTATGTTTGCAAAAGCCTCAATCTTCACGTCTTGTTACATTTTAAGCACTATATACAAATATAATATTTTTTCTAATGCTTATAAAATGAACAAAAAGAAGAAATACCTATTTACTATTACAAATCATTTGAATAAATAAATAATATTACAACCATATCGAATATCAACACAAACACACAACACATGGTCCTTGGCTTATTTATGCACGGTTAAATCATTAGCAAAACAACACTTTGTTTTTCTAAGGCAACATTTATGTAACCAAATGCATGCAAAACATAATATTTAGTTGGTTACATAAAATCATAGATTTACATTTGCATGTTGCCAAAGAAGCCATGCATGAACTTTTCTTACAAGAAGAAAATCGTTCATGGCTTCCAAAAACCAAGTTTATCCAAATAAGCTTGTTATCTAATCATGCAATATAATCATGGCTCTAATACCACTTGTTGGAAAAAACATGTCCATAATAGGTTTTTCAAAAACTTTGAGTTGCAACGGAAGCATAAAATAATGAACACGAAATTTCTTCCAAAGGATCAAACTACATGCATGAAAAGATAAAATAAAACAACCATAGAAAAGTTCAAGTAACACAACCTTTGATGTCTTTGCTTGAACTCGAGATTATGTTGTTGAGCTTGAGGAACCAAGAAGCTTCCCTCTATAGATAGTCCACCAACAAGCTCGATGCACACCAAGGATGCTAATCCTTCTTCTTGCAAAACGACCTTCTCTTTTACTTGGAATGAAATCCGAATTTCACCCAAGTAAAATAGATATTTTCTAGTAATGTTTACCAACTAGAAAGTGTGTGTTTGTGTGTGTAATTTTCGTGCAAATGGAGTTGGGTGAAAAGAAAGAAGACAACTCTCTTTCATATTAAATGCACATGCAAGTGTATAATTCCAAGGCACAATCATTTGCCTTGTTTCCCATCCTTCCATGCATTGGCTCCTTTTGCCATCATAATGAGTGAGTGGAGAGAGAGAAATAACTTTCTCTCTCTTACTTTTCAGATTTTATAAAATCAACATTTGTTTATATAAAATATAAACCCATTTATAAAATAAGCTTCCAACCTTTATATATATATATATATATATATATATATATATATATATATATATATATATATATAGGGAAGGGTTCAAATGAGAACCACTAAAAGGTTGAGAACCGTGAGAACCACTAATTCACAGTTTAATAAAAAACTTACGTTATAGTATCCACAGTTTAATAACTACAAATTTTATTATATTGTGAATAATGTAAAACGTATTAAAAAATAAGGAAATTTATTAACTTTGATATATTTTCACATAATAAACAAGTGTGAAAAAACAAAAAAACAAAAAAAAACATAATTCTTAATGTGTGAATATCGGTTCTCACGGTTCTTAACATTTTAGTGGTTCTCATTTGAACCTATTCCTATATATATATATATATATATATATATATATATATATATATATATATATATATATATATATATATATATATATATATATATATATATATATATATATATATATATATATATATATATATATATATATATATATATATATATATATATATATATATATATATAGTACCATGTTATCCTTGAAGAATGTTGGAAACGATGGCAGTAAAAATTCGCACCAACGAGCCACCACCATCGCGCCTTCTTCTTCCTTTTCAATTTCAGGTAAATAGTACCATGTTATCCATGCTCTTTCGATTTTCAAGGTTACATATTTGTTTCTTTTTTTCTCTATTGCTGAAATATTTTTGTAGTACAAGTTTTTTTTTTTTTTTTTTTTTTTTTTTTTTGTTTTTTTGAGATGGGTTTGAACTGGATTTTGTTTATATCATCATATATGCTTATTGGATTTAGGTAGCAAATTGGAGGCATAAAGGGCTGAAATGAGGAATATTTTGACACGTTTATATAGATTTATTTTATATTATTATTTCCTTTTTTCTAATTGAAAATTTAACCAAAGGAAGCAGAATCGTAGGGGAAAAGGGCTAAATGGGGAAGAAGAAGAAATTGATGCTATTAATCTCTGATGAAGTCGATTTCAAGCTCTATTGATCTTGAAGCTTTGCTTTAAACAATAGATATGAAGTTTTGGTCTCTTACTGTGACGAATTTATTCCAATCCTATATCTCGGTATTTTTTTCTGTTTCCCCAGATTCAGAATGTTCTTCTTAATATTGTTTACATATTTAACCATTTTAGTTTAAGCAATTGAATGGTCACTCTATGTCACCACCCTCGTCTTCTCTCATGTTTTGTCTCAATTGAATTGCCTCTATGGCATTCTTAACTAAGGTATCTTGATTGACATTCACAACTTCTATATCTATGTATTTCTCTATTAAATTGATATTTTGAGTCAATCTTGCCCTTCTCCAGGAGCGTCTTTTGAAGAATTCACTCAAAACCCTCAAATTTTCCGGGATAAACTTCAAATATATCACTAGGATGTTTGTTACTAAGCTTAAGTAAGTACGAACACATTATTTATATTTATTGCCTTTGATTATTATTAACAATTTTGTTATGGTTTTCGTCCCTTCATGTTTGGGACAATCAACCATCCAGTCATAGGGTGTGCTTAGCACGACCCTTAAAATGTACCTAATATATATATATATATATATATATATATATATATATATATATATATATATATATATATATATATATATATATATATATATATATATATATATATATATATATATATATATATATATATATATATATATATATATATATATATATATATATATATATATATATCAAGGTTGTAGAAGTCGCTAGGCGGTAGGCGGGCGGTCGACTAGGGCCTAGGACTAGTCGGTCTAGGCGAGGACTAGTCGGCGCCTAGGCGGGGAGTATTAATTGTAACAAAATTTATTTTTTCAAATTTAGATATTACATATATCCCTAAAAAATGAATTAATAAGTATAGAAATTTGCAAATCAAAGTGTTTAAATATGTAAGTCATCAAACATCATAATGTTTAGACTCATTAATGACATTTTTTTATCATTTTAATCATCGATAATTGTAACTTAGCCACCGATTATCATAATTAATGATATCTTCTAAATTTAAATTTTAAAAATTTAAAAATTTGATTTTTTTGAGAATTTGATAATTTTTGAAAATTTTTAAAATTTGAAAATTTTTGAAAATTTTGAAATTTTGAAATTTGAAAAATTGAAAATTTTGCCGCCTAGACCCGCCCAGACCCGCCTAGGCCCGCCTAAACCCGATTTTGACCGCCGTTGACCAAACCCGCCTAGCTTTACCGCCTACCACTAATCGTAGGCGGAACCTGCCCGCCTAGCGCCTAGTCGCCGCCTAGGCGGCCGCCTAGGCCGACTATTACAACACTGATATATATATATATATATAAGTGTCTCGTTGCCATATATACATTAGGGTTATTGTTACTGTAGCACATTCAACTTTTGAATTTCACCCGATTTAGTCCCTAAACTTTTTTTTTTGCGCAATTAGTCCTTAAACTATACATTAACGTGTCAAATATACCATTAAGTTCCAATTTAGAAGGTTAATCCGGTTGACTCGCTGATGTGGCAAGACACGTAGTTTAGGTATAACTTTATTCATATTTAAAAATCCACATAGATTAGGTTTTATAAAAAAGTGGAATACGGATTGTTTTAATCGGTTTTATCAAGGGTACCTTTATCAGACTTACGAACTAGAAAAGCATCGAAGGAAAACCTAGGGTTTAAGCAAATCGATCAGTGTTACGATCAATCGGAACGAGCAGAAGCTGAAGAAATGTCGAACTCCAACCCTGAGCCTCCGGGAATGTATTGCATTGTGGAGCTCAACTATCAAGGGGTGTTTGTACGATGTCCTTTCTCTTACGATGGTATAACTTACACTTTTACAGAACATGATTTTTCTAATATGACATATGCCGAGTGTGTTACTTTCTTGGAAAAGTTCATGCATGAAGATTGCAAGAAACTTTACTACTGTGAGCCTGACTTACCCCTTCATAAAGGTCTTCGACGAATTGCAGATGATATTGATTACTCAGCATTTATTTTTGATGCTTACGGTACAGATGGGAAAATATGTATGTATGTGGATCATGTTGGTGATGAGTTAGAAGATTTATGTGATTCTGAGAAGGAGGGGGAAGAAGAACATGATTCTTGTATCATGGGTGGGGAAAATGAAGATGATATAGGCAATCTTAGGGATGTTGCATTGGATTATACTGACGAACCAATTAGAATGAACAGAACTTCAACTGATGTGTTTCTTAGTAAACTGTGTACTCAGGAGGAGAAGGAGGACAACAATATTGGTGAAGATGATGAGGGGGAAAGTGAAGCAACAATCCAAGAGCATGCCATTTTTAATGAATCTTTACACTGGAAAAAACAGAAACCCATACTTGGTATGAGATTTAAGAACCCAGCTCAAGTTAAATCGATGTTGTGCAATTATGCTGTTGCCAATGGGTACCAACTATGCTTTGAAAAAAATGATAGTAATAGGCTTTTGGTTAAGTGTTGTAGGGGTGAATGCACATTCAGGTTATGGGCCTCCTGGATGAGTGAAGAGGAAACTTTCCAGATAAAGTCTTTGAAGCCAGATCACAATTGTGCAAGAAATTTTAAGTTAGGGTCATTAGTAACATATGCATGGATAGGGAGTCACTACACCAAGGAGATTATACATAGGCAGAAGATGAGTGTTAGAAAACTAAGACTTGAAGTTACCAAGAAATTTGGTATTGATGTTAGTCTTGGACAATGCAGAAGAGCCAAAGCATATGCACTGCAACTTATAGAAGGAAATCTTGTTGAACACTATGCGAAGCTATGGTCATATGGTGAAGAGATAAGAAGATCAAATCCAGGGTCTAATGTGAAGCTTAATGTCAACTGCATGCCAGATGGGAAGAACTACTTCAGTAAGTTCTATGTTTGTTTTGAAGGATTGAAGAAGGGATGGATAGAAGGTTGTAGAAGAGTGATTGGTCTTGATGGTTGTTTTTTAAAGGGTATATGTAAAGGAGAATTGTTAAGTGCTGTGGGGAGGGATGCTAATAACCAATTGTTCCCTATTGCATGGGCAGTTGTAAATGTGGAGAACAAAGAAAATTGGAAATGGTTTTTGGACAATCTAATTGATGATCTTGATTTACGTTTAGGAAATAACCTTGCCTTAATTTCAGATCAACACAAGGTATACATGCATTTTATTGTTAATTTTTCTTTGTAATATTATATATACTTTCTAATATTTTATCTTTTTAGGGTTTAATTGAGGCAGTTAAAGAGATGTTGCCATATGCAGAGCATAGACAATGTGCTAGGCATATCTGTGCAAACCTGAAGAAGAGATACAGTGGAGCACATTATGAAACCTTGTTTTGGAGAGCTGCCAAATCTTCCACTGAACCTGCCTTTAAGGCTGTAATGAAAGAACTTCATTTGTTGAACCCAAATGCACATAAGTACCTTATGGATAGAGACCCAAAGACATGGTGTAAAGCATATTTCCAACCAGGTAGATGTTGTGATGCAATTGAGAATGGGATGTCTGAGAGTTTCAATGCTATACTAGTGGAAGCTAGGAAGAAGCCAATAATCACAATGTTAGAGGAGATAAGGCTGTACATGATGGACAGGCTATACAACTTGAAGCTTAAGGGACAGGCATGGGGTAATCAGGTATGCCCAGCCATAAGGGACAAGCTTAATGAACTTAAAATTCATCAGAGGCACTGGCATGTTTTACCAAGTGGATTAAACCAGTTTGAAGTTAGAGGTACATCTGATGCGTTTGAGGTTGATCTTGAAACGAAAACATGTTCATGTAGAATTTGGCAACTAAATGGATATGGGTGTGTGCATTCTGTAGCTTGTATTTGTTTCCTTAATAGGGATGTGGAAGCTTATGTAAACAAAATGTTTACAAGCATGACATATATGAAATCGTACAAGTATAGAATTAAAGGGATGAATGGAAGTACCATGTGGCCTGAGACAACATATATACCACCTTTGCCACCTGTTGCAAGAAGGATGCCTGGAAGACCATCAACTAAACGTAAGAGAGATGCCACAGAAGACAAAAGTAGGAACACTGTGTCTAAGGTGGGAAAAAAATTGAAATGCAGTATTTGTAGGGAGGTGGGACATAACAAAGCAAGTTGTTCCAAGGGTGGCAGGCCAGAAAAACTTTCCATAAGAAAGGTTAAGAAAAGCCAGGGTGTAGAAGGGCCTGTGGAGAATCAAGAAGTGCCTTTGGACAATAATGGAGGGCATGTTCAGAATCATGGAGGGGTTGTTCAAGCTGATGTAAGTATATGTTCCTGAAACTAAATTATGGATAATAATGGGTATATTATGTAATATTTCTTCCTTTCAGGTTATTGGGAATGAAGGAGTTGTTCTTGGTGTGAATGGAGGGGATAATCTTCAACTAGATGTTGATCAGCTGTTTGATGAGATGGACCTTACTCCTACATGCATGCAAGCACCTAGTTATGAGGAGGAACAGATGAACCAAAGTGATGGGCAACCAGATGTGGAGGTGCATGCATTAACCCCTATTGGAGTAATTTTGGAGAAGATAAGACGAAGGAAATCAGAGAGGATTCTAAAGAAGAAATTGAGTACTGTTGTGGGTGGGCCAAGGACAACATGTGGGACAATGCAATAACCCTTCTATAAGTACACATGTTTGGCCTTAGCAGACATGCTATATTGTTTATAGCAATCTACTTTATTTAAGGACAGACAAAAATATATTCCTGAACACAATGTCCACAGACATGCAAACATTTTCAAATTGGTTGATTCTAATATAACTTGTTATTACTACAAAACATGCTTCTGCATTGGTCGGACAAACCAATATACACACAAGTGGTCCATAGGAAGATTCCACTTGTTTCACATTGGTTGATTCCAAGAAAACTGTTTTCAGATTTTGGGACAAAATCCAGGTTTGTACCAACAAAGACCAATATACCCATACCCATAACACCAACTCACTTTTGGGGTTTTCAATGTTTACCAACAACGATGATACCCATTAATATATATATATACTTGTTTATCATTTACATGAGAAAATTACAACATTGTTATCACCCATAACTACATCAGTCTTACCATTGTTATCACCCATAACTACATAAGGCTGCAAATGTTTACAAAAAATTTGCTTCATCGGTCTTACCATCCCCCCCATCAAAAACCCACAAAAAAACCTGCAAATGGTTGGAATTATATGTCATCAACCATCAAAAACCCACAAAATACCTCCAATAACCAACCCACCTTCCCTTCCCTACACCCACCCTTCAACTCATCAAACGAACCACCATTATCAACAACAAACTGAAAAACATGACCTTCCAAACACCCAATCGATCCTTCATCTTCTTCAGTTCTTTCTCATGTTCCATGGTCTCTTCAGCAATCTGGTCCTTTAGGTCACTTATGACGTTTTCAAGCTGTATTACATTCTGCCTGTGACTCTCTATCTGATGCCTGTCGATTCTTGCATCCAACCTCACTTTCGTGTCGAACAAGAGGTCCTTATAGTACCCATCCTGTTGTTCATCGTCCTTCCAGTCAAAAAACTTGCAGCTCCTCTTGCTAGTCTGAGAAAACTTACACCAATCAGTTGTTGATTTCGAGATCCAAATAATTAAAGTTTTATAAATCTCAAAAAAATAACAAGACAAACAGAACATCGATCTTTACATATCTAACACTTTTGATTTTTCTTTTAAACAACAGATCGAGCAACTAATCAGCTGCAGATTTCGAAATCGAAATCATACAACTTTTGGACCCCTTCTTTCCTCATTTTCTGTACATTAAATGACACCACACTTAACCCTTTAACACATCGAAGCTTACCAGCGAGTTTTGGCAGTTGTAGAATCTCCTTCCAGGGTTTTTCGGGCTCCACGATGTTCTCTCTATCACAGGCAATGGAGGGTCGCAGTCACATTTGTCGTTACGACCATCTCCTCCATCTCTAGCTCCACCTCCACGATTTCCAGACGTACAAGACATCAGTGCGAGAAGAGTTCACCAGGTCACTATTAGGGTTTCTTGGTTTCCGAATAAAGGAAAAGAACTTTTCGTTATGTTTCGATTGAATCAACAAACTCTTTATACATATACGAGCCTTAATGGCCAAGTTGTAGTCGTCTCATCCACGTAAGCTCATCATCGACTGACCAATCCACGTGTCTTGCCACATCAGCGAGTCAACCGGATTAACCTTCTAAATTGGAACTCAATGGTATATTTGACACGTTAATGTATAGTTTAAGGACTAATTGCGCAAAAAAAAAAGTTTAGGGACTAAATCGGGTGAAATTCAAAAGTTGAATGTGCTACAGTAACAATAACCCTATACATTATGTAACATATTTGACTTTTCAACTTACCTAAGGATCCAAATTATGCGATGCGTTTGCAAATACATTTAAATTTAATACGTACTAAAAAGTTGCATTAGTAGAAAAATAGCTTTTGATGATGATCATTAAAGGGTGTCATTAAAATCACAGTCATAAATGAAAGATGACAAACATTTGTCTGTCATAAATTTACGACTTACATTTATGACTTAGTTTTACGACATAATTTACGTAAGTCATAAATGCAAATCGTAAATGTATGTCATAATTTTATTATTTGTAGAAAAATATTTAATTTTTATAGATTTAGTAATATTCAAATTAAACAACTTTTAATGCTAATATAAAATAAAATCTCAATATATAAAAACATTAAATTACATACAATAATGTCATGTCACATGCCAACAAGTATTTCAAAGTTATCAAAAAAATTATTTGTCGATACACAAAATATCCTGGATAAATAAAGATTGTCATAAAAGAGACATTCTTCGTGAAGATCATCAATTTATATATTCATCCTTGCTGCCCCCAATCGATCAATTGTGTGAATTAACCCAAGGGCTTGTGTAAACCTACGCCGATCAGTTGTTCCACATGTAACCTCTCCAAAACATTCCAAATTCCACATGTAACCTCTCCAAAACATTCCAAATTCTGCAGGTCATCCTGTTAGATTTAAATATATTAAATATACAGCGTTGGCCTCTTTTACTTAGTTTGAGAATTAGTAACTAACTCCTCTTACAAAGCTAATAAGATCACAATTGAACTGCAATTTATTGATAATTATAGAGAGTTAGAGAGACTATCAAGTACCTTAGACATCACCGTTAGGGATGTCAACGGGGTCAAACGGGACGGGGAGAGCTTCCCCCGCCCCTGCCCCCGAAATTCCCCTGTTCCCTCGCCCCCGCCCCCGATTTTTAAAGTAAATTTTTTTTTTTTGGCTAAAAGAATCAATTTTGGGCTAAAAAATTACTTTTTTGGGTTATATATATATATATATATATATATATATATATATATATATATATATATATATATATATATATATATATATTAACGGGGCCCCTGCGGGGTTTCGGGACTAGGTTGCCCACCCCCGCTCCCGCCCCGAATTGAAAACGGGGGTTAATTTTGCCCCCCCCCCCCCCGCCCCAACCCCCGAATTTTTCATAACATTCCTCCTTGTACGGGTTTGGGGACCCACAGGGGTTTTTGCCATCCATAATCACAGTTTTCATGGTGTATATCTCGGTTCTTTAAACAGGAGTAGGAATTCGTTTAGTGCTTCAAGAGCAGATAATTCCCGACGCTGCATGAATACAACAAAAAAAATCTCATTAAGCCCAATTAATTTAGTACAACAGTCTTTTAACAAGTTAAAATAGCTAATTAAAGCATCTGAATTGTTTTGCAGAATGTCGAATATGACTATTTTACCCTTCGAGTTTAACAAACAATTTTTATAATGATTATAGGTTTAACTTATATATATATATATATATATATATATATATATATATATATATATATATATATATATATATATATATATATATATATATATAGACTTAGGATCTTTTGAGAACCAACTTCACCCCGAGAACCCGAAAACTCCCAACTCCTTTTGGATCAATCCTCTATCTCTCAAACCGATATTTTTTTCAAAATACCGACCCCATAAGCCTCTTAGACGCTCAAAATGGGGCCGGGTCGCTGAAAAAAATATCCGAAAAAACGACTTTTTTTTTTGAAAAATTTTGCACATGTGCAAAAAAAAAGTTTGCACATTACGTACACTTTTTTTCAAATTTGTTTTTATGGATGTCTTTCTAACATATATTTAAGGCGTTCTATAAAAAAAGTTTGAAAAAAAGTATACGTATAAAAAGTTTGCACATGTGCAAAATTTTGTTTTAGCACATGTGCAAATTTTTTTCAAAAAAAAAATGTCATTTTTTTCGGAATTTTTTTTTCGAAAATGCTTAAATATATGCGTTTTAGAGGCCTATAAGGTCGGTTTTTTGAGAAAAATATCGGTTTGGGAGTTCTCGGGAGACTTGTGGTTCTCAAAAAATCCTAACTATATATATATATATATATATATATATATATATATATATATATATATATATATATATATATATATATATATATAGATTTGGTGCCGGTGGTGGCTCACCGGAAACTTCACCAAAACCTCTTGTGGGAGTACATCAGCCACCCATTCATACCATTCTCTCTTGCTTTCTTCAATCACCGACAACCCTCCATTACCTCCACCCTTCTGCCGCCGCCAGAAACCACTGGACCACTGTTGACCTATCTCCGCCACTTCCCTTCTCTGTTTAACCTCCGTCGTTGGAAACCCCCACCCCCGATCTAAACCGCATTTGAAGTCGATTTGAAGAGATGGTGGGTTTGGCGGAAGCCTCGTCATCTTCACCGTTTCCCCTTTCCGATATGGATCATGTTCGCCGGTAGTTTCAAACCCACCGGTTTCGCCGAGAATTTCAAACACACGTTGTCGTTTTGATTCTAAGGTTTGATCAAGGCTATGAATCTGCAATTTTCTTATTTGGATTTGAGGTTGATTACGTTTTGGATTTGAGGTTTGATTAAGGTTGATAAATTTTTTGATTTTCCAGTTGTTAATGACAGATACGGCACTGATTGCAAGCAAGTTTTGGTTCTGGTTCCTCTCGATTGCAAGAAAGCTTGAAAAAACTTTTGATTTTGGTTACAAATCGTTTATGAAATCGGTTTGATTCTGATTGCATGAAAGTTTTGGTTCTAGGGTTTGAAAGTTTTGGTTGTGGTTCCTAGCGGATGCTAATGGTGGTTTTTGTTTACCTCATGTTTGATTTGGTGCCGGTGGTGGCTAATGGTGGTTGTCGAAGGTGACTAATGGTGGTTGTCGGAGGTTAACAGAACTGAATCAGAGATCTATTAACATGGAGCCATGGATGAGAGAAAAGAGATGAGATGGGAGAGGAAACAGGACCATTTTTATTAGATTCAAATCGAAGTATCAAATTCAAATCGGCGTCGATACTGTTGAGATCAAGCCAGCTCACCGGGGATAGGCTAGAGTTTTTCACCCAAAGGACCGGGTTAACGATCGATGCAGGTTTTTTGTGCGGTAGTGAGTGTTTTTGGTTGCGTACATGGACACGATGGAGGTTTCACGACAGAAGCATGGCG
This sequence comes from Cichorium intybus, assembly GCA_023525715.1. Lineage (NCBI taxonomy): Eukaryota > Viridiplantae > Streptophyta > Magnoliopsida > Asterales > Asteraceae > Cichorium > Cichorium intybus. Next base: position 251,099 of record JAKNSD010000045.1, on the reverse strand, counting down.
GTGGTGGTGTTTGTGACTACGGCTAGGGTTTGGATTGGAGGTGGAGGCGATATATGCCGAAGAAATCCGAGAGAGAGAAAGAGTGTGATATTTTTTAGATTTACATATAAATAATAATTAATTAATTAATTAAAAACAATAAGTATATAATAAATTAATTAAAAAAGAAATGAGAAGGGTAATATAGTCAATTAAGGTCTGGTAGGGACCAAGCGTGTAATAAAATCAAATAATATGGACCGTCCGAGTAAAAAAATTAAAAAAAAATTAGGGAACAAACACGCAATTCACCCCAAACCACAAGGACCATTCTCATTACTATATATGAAAACCCTATTTTTCTGCTTTCACTATTCATCTCAAAATGCCGCTTTCAGCACAACACGTATGTCTCAGTGGAACGTCACCATTTCGTTTGGAAAGGGTACCACATCTGCTCTCATCGGGTATCCATTCAATTTCAGACACACCGGTTACACAAACCCTAATCCATTCAATTCATCCTTTTCGGATTCCTTCATACCGATCTACTGATATTATTCATACAGCTTTAGGCAAACTCCACATGTTAGGGTTATTCATCTTCAACAACCTTCCGACTAATTGACTTTAATTCAACCAAGATTGTATCAATCGCTTCGACATATCCATAGTCGCAGAACTCCCTGATTCCGACATCAGTCCTACCACCGCATTGACAAACCAACATCGTGTTGATACTCTTCAACAACCCTCTGATAAATCCTCACAACCAGGGCAAATATCCGATTGATTCATCTTCAACAACTCCCCGATTAACCTCAGAACCGGTGCAACCAAGAAACCGTCATACAACAATTGCTCAATTGTTTCAATTTCTTGGGATTACTTAACCGTATCTGAACATAGGTAAGATTTTCCTTTCTTTGAAATTACTTTACCCTCTTTCCGTACACCCAATTTTATACACGATCTTATCTTTGTTAATATCGAAATGTCTTTTGTGTTTACGTTCTATGCATATCCAATTATGTGTAGTTGGGTTTCCCCCTACAAACTAATTTGTATTAAAGTCTGGCGAAAAATCTGTAAGAGTGTGGTAACGGCCAAGTATTTGAGATCCACAAATTTTCTGTTTGGTTTACTTATTACTTGATAGTACTAATTTAGAGTTTCGTATTTTGTTTGATTTACTTATTACTTGAAATTGGAAAGTTTTATTTTATCACCAAGAGTAGTGTTTTCAAGATTGATGCTGGTCATGGAACATGTGGAAATTCTTGATTATTTAGTTAAAGTTTATGAGCATGACAGAAAGAAGTAGATAAACCTTCACTATGACACCATGCCTCGTTGGTCTCTGTTAAACATTAGAATAGATCCACCAAACCTAATTCCAGTAAGCTTAGGCTTCGCCTCATAACCACACAAATGCAAGTGACTGTATAAAAAAAATCTTTGCTTGTTTCAAAACTAAATACTTAATGCTTAATCAAAAATTTTGATATATTTTGTAAAGGGTAATATAATCATTTTACTAGGAATACTAATCCTAATTGTTTCAAATGCCTGAAATAAAAACTAAAATCACAAACTTATCCCTTTTTGACAAAAGCGGTAATCCACTCTTAAATAATCATAGCAAAAGTAAAATACAAAAATGGTCCCACAATATTGCTGTTTCTTACATTTTTTCCCTTGAATACTTCAATTTGCAGTTATGGTTCTTATTGTGAGCTTACCATTCAATTATGCTCCATTTTCACACAACGTTAAAGTTTGGGTGTTAGTTGATGTACTTTACTTGCACAAAAGTGCTTAGCTGACTTTTCGTATTCACTCGTCTCCCCTCTTAACTTGACATGCAATAACTTTTCTTATTCTTCCCATTCTCTATTATCTTCATACATTTCATATTTTGCATGGCGCGTGCATCACATAATGGTCAGAGTTTAATACAACTTGAAAAAAGGAGCAAACTTCAAAGACACTGAAAAAAGACAAAGGGACAACTGATTACACAGATTACCAAAAACTTAAATATCCATCATAGATTCAAATATATGATCTGGTAACAGAGGTTTTCATGGTAGTTGGTGGATTTCATGGGCGAGACTGAGAAAGTACAAATATTTATTTTGTTTTTACTTTTTACAATCGGTTTTTTTGCTTGTATACATATGTTGAATGACAATTGATTGACAGAAGGTGTATCCACGATCGTTATTATAAAAAGTGTAATTACTCATGCTTTCATCACACATAGAAATAATAAAATTTTATTACATTCTTTTGAACTAATAGCCTATATTTAATTCTTTTGAACTAATGGCCTATATTTATGAAGAGTGTGACCTTTTCAACTCTTGTGGTATAATCTTTCTCCTATTTATTAAAAGCTTCAACTATAGTGGAAGAACTTTGTAATCTTCTAGCAGAACTTGAGGTAATCCATTATTCTGACTCAAAAAATATGGGATTTTCAAGCTTCATTACCTCTTTGATGCTTATTATTCTCTCCTCTCTTTTGCGACATTAATTGCAACTATTATTTCAAATTGCAATTACACTATGCTTAATACTTTCTATCCCTGATTTAATGCAACTAGGCTCCAATTAATCAGGCTTTATTAATTCAGTCTTTTAGATAAGAAAAGATACCCATCTCATTATTTTTATAATAGAACTACTGTGCAACCACATATCGCTAGAAGGATTGAGAAAGAAAGTATTCATTCATTTTCATTTTAATATACTTTAGAGGCACCAAATAAATTTAAATGATATTGGCTATGTCTCTCACGTTGCATGTTTGTGGCATTCTTAGTGAACATGAGAACCTTCATAGGCTGGGTGAATGTAGTGTTCCTATAGTTTTAAATCATTAATGCGTAATATGTTACTTTTACACCGAATTTGTAATGGATCTCGGAGGTGACTTGAACCATTTACCTTACCATTAACATATCAACTTTGAAGTGGGAAAATAGCATATCCCCAAATATTGATTCTCGTTAAAATATATAGTTAACATTTTTACATGTAGTTGAATTGGTTCATGCAATTTCTAGCGTTTATGGTTTCAAATGGAAGCTCAATTTGTACACTACCATGCATAGATATGTAGTTCTAATAATCACTTATCTTTTAATTTCGATGCTCTTCGATGTGAAATTTCATATTTTCATTTTATTAAATAAATTATATCATTTGAATTAGGCTATGCTCTATATTTGAATTTTCCTTACCAAACAAAAAAATACATTGATTTTGTGAAGATAGAACTTATAGAGACTTAGAAGACACTTAAACAAATTAAGGTGAATATCTCTGTGCCAAGGTTTCTTGCTCTTATAACATGTCTTATTGGTAACTAACTTATTTAAGAATTAACCGGCGTGTCGGCAATCGAAGTAAAGAAGATAATGAAGATGCACTATTTGAATATCGGTATTGCTTTTAATTCTGTTGTGTATTGTTGTGAATGATTACATGGTAAAAGTTACAAAAAATAATAATTATAAGAGATGACCAAGATTTTCTAAGTTCTTTATTCAAGAGACATTTGGAACAGTCAACTATGTTGCTATTTGGGTTTCTATTTTATATGTTTGATTGAA